>VXBJ01006250.1:205144-326678 GCA_013400055.1 Nycticryphes semicollaris | reverse complement strand
TGGAGAGGGGACAGTAGAGGGACCACAAAGATGATGAGGGGCCTGGATCATCTCTCTTGGGAGGAAAGGCTGAGGGACTTGGGTCTGTTTAGTCTGGAGATGCCATCCTCTGTTCTGAAGCTTTCTTTTTAAAAGCTGGTGTCATGAGAGACATGACTGGATGGGTAATAGCACATGGGGGTTTCTCATTAAGGGTGCCCCGGGAAGCGAGGCAGATTCGACTTCCTTGTCATGCTGTTGGGGGAAATCAGTCCACGACACCCGATGTGTCCGTGTCAGACTTCATTTGGGTCCTCGCAGACAGTGGCTCTGACCAGGAGAAGAGCAGCCCATGGCAGCTCAGAAATGATGAGCGCTGGGTTTCCTTGAGCTATCCTGGATGTACTTCTCTCTGCAAATATGGTGGGGGAAAGAGGTCCCAGGTTTGTGAGGTAAAGAGCGATGGGATTCCGTATCCTCCTTTCTTCCAGTGTTTCTCTGTTCTGTGATACCTGCGTAGCTTCCTGCATCAACAGACCTGGAAAGCAAGAGCTGCCCTTGGCTTTTCCACTCCAGTTTTATCGTCCCTGTTTTTCTGAACTCCAAAAATACTCAGAAATGCTTAGACCAGACAATTGTTTCACAGATATCAAGCCAAATCCCTGAAACTAACACTTAGTTTACATTCAGACCTTGCTCTTGCAAAATTCTCAGTAAAGTCAGTGAGATTTTTATTGATTTGAGAGAATTTGGCCCAGTGTGTTTAAGACTTAACTCGTCTTGTGGCAAATGCCAGTTGAAGGAATTGAAGTAAGGCAAAGCCCCTGCATGAACTCCACACATGTGTAAGAAAAAACAACAAAAAAGAAGGTCTGCAGCTGGGTCCAGCTGACAATCTTTGAGCATTTCATGTTTTTTCATTCATGTTTTTGCATAAAGTGTCAGAATCTGAAGCATCGTACTGTCCTTGCCTGAAACCAGAGCAACTCAGTGCCATAGAAATACGCAGCAGCTCAATTCCAGGCTTCTTATTGTTGAACTGTAACGTGGTTTCCCCAGGAATCGTTGAATCCTACATCTGGGTTTTAATTAACTCCAACAGGTATTTAATGGAGATTTAATAAGACAGTTATTGTATGTTAATTAAATGTCAACTGATTGCTAAGAGGTTTTTGCAATTATTGAAGTTTACTAATTATCTGATAGATAAATCAATTTTCCATGTGAATAACTCACATCTACGTAAGCAATGTATATGCTGGTAGGTAATGTATATTGTCATATTGAAAGGAGATTTGCTCCTACCTCTGCCCAGTTCCCTGCTCTCAGCACGGGCAGCATTTCCTGCAGAAAGCGGGCACAGTGATGGGACCTGGAGGTGCCAAGAGCATCCCTGCGGGACCGGATCAGGACCATGGTGGTACCTCATCTCTCCACTCTCTCCCTGGGGGTTCAGACAAAGATGTGTCCTGTAGCTAAAAAAAAAGATGATCAGGAATTTTTCTTCCCTTTGGAACAAAGCCTGTGCTGTGGTGGAGGCTGGTTGGGCTCTTCATGGGCTGAGAGTGAGCCCCCTGCAACAGGAGTTTTGTTTTCAGAAACGTTTTTGGCATCACACATGCATTGAGACACACACAAATACTGTACGCATCCGAATGCGTACCTTCTGCGTATTATCTACTATTAATCAGTACTCAGTGTATTAATGAGGAAAGTAACAGTAATCAGCTCTGATTTATGCAAATTAAATACAACCCTCGGCCTCGTGGTCAGTTGCCAGGACAGCTTGCAGGTGGTTAGAGCATGGAAGATGCTTTTTTTTTTTTTAAAGAAAAGGAAACAAAAAGGAAAAAGGTTCTTGCTGCTAATAAAAAAAAATGTATAGGTCTCTGATGAGCTTCCCTTCTGACAGTCCTGCTTACGTCCTAATTCATTAAATAGATTCCACCTGATAACGTGGCTTTTCCAGGTGGTTAATGAGTCAGGCCACCTGAGAGATGCAGACAATTGCTTTAGAAGGTAGAAGTTCAGATTTTGATGTGGAACACTTAACACTGCTGTGTAACCAAGTCCACGCAGGACTGTAGCACTGAAATGGGACTGAGAAGTGCCCACCAGAATAGAGGGGGTTTCTTAATTAATTATAGCCAAACTAGCAGAGTGTTTGAAAATTTTGTTGGACTTGCAAAAACAGCTCAGGCAGGTTCTTGTCTCATCTCAGGCACTTAACATGCCTCTAGGTAAAGGGCATGTGTTGGCCTTTGTAAGAATGGATCGGTTTGCCACAATATACTTTTAAAAGTGCAACCAAAAAGATGAAAGCAGACTCTTAGAGTACCAAAGTGCTTAATTTCCTCCAAATCCTGGTTCCTCAAAATTAGGGAGAAATTCAAAGTATGTCCTTCTCAATCGGTGCTATGAAAACAGCAGATTCATCCTGCAGAGGGAAAGAATGATGATGGTGATGAAAAGAACTCCTACTCCCAGCTGATGCCAGACAAAATATCACCCACAACATCTGATGCCAAAGGGAAAGGTGCTGCTTTGTTTGCACCAAAATCTTCCTGGCCCTCAGCTTGGGTGGCAGGCGTGCTCTATCCCTCTCTGATCAGGATTAATGGATTATCTCTGCTTCTCTCCGTCTAGGAATTGAGCACAGCTGCCCCAGGCCCTTTGTCATGGACACTCACTACGTCTTTAGTATTCCCCAGTCTTGCTTCTCCTCCAAAGCCATTGTGCTCTTCACTTGCAGGAGACAATAGTTTAGAGATTAAACCTGATCAATAATATGGTGGATGAAGGGGACGCAGTGCTGTCGATGGCTAATCAATAAATGCTTCCTGCTGACCTCTGCACATCTGGCATGTTCAGTAAATAAATCCAATCCTTCTGAAGATAATTTGGCCCCAGACTTACATCAATTATCTTTGTGTTATGGCTCGACCAGAGAGAGACTTAAAACTTTGTTTCAGCTGATGTAATCCTTCTGTTACACATTTAGTAACTACAGGAATTGATAAAACATCCCTGAATTGATAAAACATCCCCTGCAGTTAAGTTTCAATATTTTTCAACTCAAAAAATAGAAAACATTTAGCAGCTTCCAACAGAAAATTAAGAAAAATCGTTTCTTTATTTTGCAGATACGTATGTACAAATCTTTGCATTCTTCCTTGAGGAAACTGGTGTCCTACAGCCTGGGGGGGGGGGAAAAAGACCACTTTACAGAACACTTCCATTTGGCTGTAGGCATTTGCAGGCTTTTTTTCCTCTCTTGCCTATATTGATCTCCAGTGTTCACAATTCATAAGTTTGCATTAAAAGCTATAGCCAAAATAATTCATTAACTACTAAGATACCCAGCCATAACCTAGAATCTCTTGGCAGTCGACTCCTTAGGAGGCATTTTAGTCTTGCAAATACATCTGCCCTAAAGAGTTCATTTTGGTTGTTACACTGGCCTTGTCACTAGCTGCTGTTATTGTCTGAGTGGAAGCATTTCTTAAAAGTTTGAATTTCCTTTATTCTAAGGAAACTCAATGGTCTGATCAGTTTCATTATGCACTTCAGTGTGGAATCCTCTTCATTTGAAGTATTCAGGGACTTGCTGCTGGATTTAAAAGAGATTTCAGACCTTTTAGTTGGATGATGAAGATATTTGTAGCCCTGTGTAAGAGAAAAGTAAGTCTTTTGGTTTGGCCTGGGAATATTTAGAAAACAGTTGTCTGCTTTGATGTCTTGCGTGTTGCTTTCCTTGAATCATTTGCAGTTTTTGTGCTGCTGTTGTAATTTCAGATTTCCTCATAAATATTTCTCAGGAATGAGAATATGAGAATATTGAGAATGTTTTCGCCGGTAAAGACCAGCGAAATTCGAGCAACCTTAGTCTCACAGATGTTTGTTCTTCCCTGTTGTAATAGCAATTTTTCTTTACTTTCTCATGTCTCTTTTTGCCCAGGACTCCCAGGTCCTTTTCTATCCTCTCCATCCCAAGGGCTCGCTTTGTGAGAGGCAGAATTGCTGTCACGAGGTTCCAACCGAGCGATGCAACAACTGCAGTTCAAACTTTGACCTTGTCTCTCTGGGCCACGTTCACATCTTGCTGGTGGAGAAACACGAGCACAACTCTTTTGGTGGACCTGGAGAAACAGGGCCTTGGTCTGTGGGAACTGGCCCCACCAATCCATCAGCTCTGGACAATCTGGTAACTACCCTTTTCATGTCCCTGTCAACATTTCCCAACTGCCACCTGTAGGTGGGCACCAGGAATGGGAAGGAGCGAGTGAAGGAGGTGCAGGGGCGATGGGGGTTTGTGGAGAAGCAGGACAAAAAAAACCCCACAGCAGACAGCTCCCTTCAGAACTGAACAACTCTGACGTGTTAAAGAGTCCTTCACCCCAGGGACTGAACTGAACCTTTTGGGGGCTTAGTCTTGTGTTCCCCCTTTTTGCGTTGCATTCTCCTTGTGCTACAGGAATGTGCAGTGAAGATGCTGTGAAGTGTAGAACCACATGGGGACTAGAGAGCTAGAATCCAGCTGCCTGGCCCTATGTTGATCGAAGCTGTTAAAATGACAGTTCTTTTTGGTGGGTGATTCTCTAGAAAATTATGCACAAAAATACTGTAGCTTTTCCTAAGATCATTTTTTAATTAAAGAAGAGCATCATGCTTTGGTTGTAAGTGGCTTTTAAATTTAAGCCACTTTTCTCCTGACAGAGATTCTGTTTTTCAGAACAAAACAGTTAGTTTTCTTATCTAAATGAAAATAATCCATAAAGGATATACTGAGTTTTATGAAAGGACATTTCAATAAGGCAATTCCAATGCAGCGAGTAGCATAGGACTGTGGTACCAGGAACAAATCTGCCACAGCTGCCTGTCAGGCACCTTTTCTCCTTGGCTTGGTTGTTGGCCTAAGGAAACATGACTCAGGGAATAATTCTTCCACAACCTCTTCTTTGGGACATGAGACAACTTACAATCTCTAAAGCAAAGCAGAAGTTGCATGGGAAAAGAAGATGATAAACTAAATGGAAACTGAGTTACCTGGGCATCCCAAGCGAAAGAAAACTGATCATAATTCTTCATTTTCTTTTAAGGTTTGTGAAATGGGTGGTTTAACTCACAGAGACGTTTTGCCTCTTGCTCTTTAAAAATATTTGAGAGTCTATGCTTGTCCTACATGCACAAGGGTGTATGCATACACACACACACGTGTTTATTCACACTCCTGCTTCTCCTCTCGCAGCCGTGGTTTGGAGAAGTTATATCCCGTTGGTACGAGCTTCACAAACGTCAGGAATGATGCAGGGGAAAAAAAACCCCAACCCTGCATTAATCTAAGATGCCTGTAAATGTAATAGTAATTTAGCTTGTAAATACAACACAGCACTGGGCGTTTTCTCATCTTTTACTCTTTGCTCCAGTGTCGTCTTTATCGTTCACCGTTCAGGCTTTCCGCATGCTGAGCACAAACCAGCTAAATCAGGAACTTCAGGCTGAAGTGAGAGGATGAATTCTAACCTCTCCGTCCAAGCCAGCCCCCAGTGATTGGTGAACCCGCTCTCCCGTTCTGATACATCACACACAGCTTGCTTTGCTTTTGGCTAAGCCATTGTCATATTGCCGTTGACCTCTAACCCTGCATACACAAACCTGAACTTTGGATTAGGCTTCCCAGGGAATAAACGATGGGCAAAGTTGAACTCCTAGCTAGAAGGAGGGGAAAATGGTTCAGGCTGCCATAGTAACATGACCTCGTACTGTCTGCCTGGAACAAAGACGGTTTTCTTGTCCTTTTTTTCTGCCCCTGTGAGTGTTTAAGCCCCCCTGCTGTTTATCCACTTGGGAGGAGGGTGAGCGCTGTACACCACGCTGTGAAAAAAGAGCTTCCTCTCCCCTGCTTAAAGTCGAGCAGTCAGCTGGGAAACCGAGGAATGGGGGGACCAGAACAAACAAAACAAACCCCTGAAACCCAGAGGTAAACAGACCTTTTGGTCAATAATTTGAGTTTGGAGGTTCACATCAGTACATGCGACCTTGGGCTCAAGTAGACCCCAGGCTATTAAACACTAGAAGGTGGGAAAGAATTTAGGAAAATGATCACTCCATCCTATGCCTGTTTGTAGGCTCTTCCTTAGGCGTCAGCTATTGACCACTACCAGGGGGAGGGTATGAGGCTCCTGGATCTTTGTCTAAACCACCTTCTCTACAGAGCTCAGGGATGCTGTGGAAAGAACAAACTCACTTTAGTAAATACAATCCAGGTTCACCCACACGCTGATGCCTTTCGTAACTTCTGCGACGTGGTGTCATCGTTGTCTCTGGAAGCAGTTCTCTTGATTTAGACGCAGGAACAGTCAGGTAGAAACCAGTAATGCCTGCTTCAGCAAATGGCAACATCTCAAATTGATTGTTATTCACTTAATTTGCATATGTCTTTACATGAGGGGAAGGGTCAAGGAAGGAGGACTGAGTTACGCATTTCATATTGATGATTATTAAATACTACTCTGTCACCAAATCAAGGCTTTTCCCGTAATACAAGAAACATTTACAAGTGGTCTCCAGCAGCTTTCCTTTTAAATCTCTAAAGATAAGCCTTAAAAAAACCCACATCCCACCCCCCAAAAAAAAAACCCAAGCCAAAAAATACCCAAGTAAAAAAGGTGCTGGATGGGAAATGACAATTTTTCATGAGTTACCAATAAAATCACTGGCGAGCTTTGACTTGAGTGTCTGGTGCCTTTGATTGAAGCCCCTGTCCCATCCCAGCCGTGTGCTCGGACACTGTGAGAGGCACATCTGGCCTCCCTTAAATCCGACAGTGAGAGCAGAAAGCCCGTTCTGTCACTTCTCTCCTCTGTGTGCAGGACAAGGAAGTGGTGACTAGAGAGATGCCAGTGAGTGACTGCTATTCCTTTTGGTCAGGAGATAAACTTCCTAGAATTCTGTAAAAACTCTAGCACTTTACGATGCTTCCCTCTGCCCAGACGTGTCACCGCGTAAGGGTGGGAAGGCGAATTTAACAGCTGACACTTCAACTCCCTGCTCTCCCCAGCCCCACAAAAGACCTGGCTGATAAACCCAAGCCTTTCCATGGTTGGAAGCTTCCACCCTCCCCGGTCTGTTTTCCTGTTCGTGTGTGTGGCCTCTCTCTTCCTGCCCCTGCCGTTAAGGTCTGCTTGTTATCAGCAAGACCCCCCCTCTTTCACCCTGCGTTTCCCTGCAGAGATTATAGTCTTCCCAGCACAATGACTGACTATTAACATGTTAGAAAGAGAGATAGCACTAAGAATTGAGGGGAAGAACTTCAAAACCTAATTTTGAAGAGTTTTCTATGTATTTTTTTATTTTTAATGAAAGAGGAGTTGGATTCCTTTCCTGCTTTTGAGTGTGGCCCTCACTTACCACTACTTGGACTCCTCCCTTATCATCACCATCATCATCTTCTTTCGAAGTACTGGGTGGTCCTGCAGCAGGCCATACCAGCTCCATCAGTGCTCAGCTGGTTGAAGAGGAATAAAGAGACATGAGTGATTTGTGCCAAGGCTTACTTTGGGGGGGAGCAAAGGAAGGTAGCCCTTTTAGGGACCCTCCAAATGACCTAGTCCATTTTCTGTCTCCGTCTCAGCTTTTGTTCCATCACGTTGTCACTTCCCACTCCTGTTACAAGGGTGTGATAAGAGGGAGCGTTGCATCCCTCGCCATCCTGCAGCAATGGAAAGTCTCCTTTGGGGTTCTCAGAAGAGCAGCTTCAAATTATCCTCTCATTAGTGATGATACATCCCCTTTGAACGCTGTGCCATTCCATCGTACTGTTTCAGCATTGAACATTAGGAGATAACTGCCTTCACAACATATGTCATTACTCATTAAGGGACCCTTCTTGGATTATGGCTGAGGTTTAATGTCTTGTTAAAGATGTTTAACGCTTACAGTTTTGTTTTTAATTTAGGAAGCGGCATGATCAAAATCTGCCCTGAGAATTTCTCTCCGATTTTGTGAAATTTGCAGGTTGGCCTGTTCAGAGGAGGTGATCCTTAAATTGAATTGCAGCCCTCCAAGGCGTGTTTGGATGTCAAGCACTGCCATGATCTGACACGTTAATGGCTTTGAGAAAACAATGTGTTTCAGAGGTAATTGCTGAAGCAGTGAGTTCCCAGCAATATTTTACTTAAAAGAAATGGGCTGCTCCTCTACTGTGAGGACTGGAACAATGACACTGAACAACTGAGTGATACAAATCTCTGCTTGCCTTTTAATGGTCATTAAATTCTTCTAATAGACTGGAGCAGGACCTCTATCCCATGCATTGTTTGGAGCTGAGGGTAGCATTAGAATCAGAAATGATGTTGCTATTGTAACCGGACTTCAGAAGTTATTTTATTAAAACAAGAAATATTTTAAAACTAATAGCATAGTCCTGAAAAGAACTCCCTGAAGTTAAAACTCACCGTTTGGCTCTTCCACTGAAGGTCATCTTCAATTTTTACTGGATGAACTCAACCAGGACAATGATTCATAGCAATCCTGTTGCTAAGTGTTCAATGCTTGTCTTCTAATTAACATGCAAAAGAGACATGGGCAGGAATAGCCATTTTTTTCAGGTAGCTGAGTAGGATGGTGAGGATGGAGAAGAGGGTATGTATAAGGAACAGGCTGTATGTATATAGGTATGTAGAAGGAACACTACACATGAATGCATAGCGGTAAAAGGATGAATTCTGTAGACCTGACAGTTTAAATCACTATACAAATGGGTTTTAAAAGTTGCAATTCCTCTTCTCTCCCAAGATCAGGTCAAGAGCTCTCCTTGCTTTCCTACCTGAGAGCCTCAGTGTGTTCCTGATGTCACTCACTTCACTACTCTTTCGGCAGAAGCGATAGGTGAGATTACAGTGGATGTTGGGAGTTCTTCTTTATGGAGGCTGTAGTTGTAATAACAAGAATAGTTTGCTTTGCGTGAGGGGGTGGAATCATGTTCTCTCCCCAGTCTCAGGGGAGGCACAGCATTTAGCAGCTTCTTCTCTTGTGTGAGATGGCCTGTGCTTTTTTTTCCCCAGGTTTTTACTTTACTAAGCATAACTGCAGTTGTTCCACGAAATCTCAGGCCAAAAGTTGTGAAACGGCACCGCCCCCGTGCTCCTCTTTGCCGTGCTTGCAATTATTCTGACTTCCATAAGTGACATCACCTGACGTACAAGTTTGCACTGTTATAGGAAGGGGCCACTGAGCAGAGAACGCGGGAACGGCCACCGCATCAGCCCAAAAAGTGGGGTGTACCTCAGAAGCCTGACTGACGGGTGAAGAGAGGTGGTGTCTGTCTGCCCTTGTGTCTCTGGGAGAGGGGTGAGCCCAAATTTCAGGATTTATTACTTTGTAGGTGAACAAAATCACCAGATCCCGTCTGTGAATCCCTGAGTGAATTTTACGGGGAATGCTGTGTGTGTGCTGGCACTTGTTTTACTTTGTAAAATTCCCTTCATTCTCTTAAGTGCTCCGAATTCACTTTAAAAAATCTGTTCTTGGTTACTAGGGGTGTTGGAAATCAAAAGTCTACTGCTTTCTGTAAAAATGCAAAGTATCCAAAGATTTGTATTTTTTAGTGTGTTTGGGATGAACACTTGCAAAAGGGTTAAACAGCAGCCAAAACAATTCATGGCAAGTTCTTCAAAGCAAATCAGATTTTTTAATTATATCAAATTAAGGTCATTAAAAGTTAAGTTCTGAACTGAGAGCATTTTCCAATGAAAGGTGCTGCAACATCATTATTTCTCCCCAAAACACACTTACTGTACATTTCTCAAAGCCATCAGCCTTGATTGAAAGCTAATGAAAAAGCTGTCCTGCGTCAGTTTATTCCTTGTATCCATTAAGAATAATTACGGCTGAACAATTTTTGATGCCTGTAACCTTCGCAAGTGTTGCTAATGGCATTATAAATTGCTCCTTGTCCAATGACTAGAGTCTGAAGCTTAATTCAAAAGCGCTCTGTCAACAGGGCTGATTTGTGTGGTTAATGAGCGCGTTTAAAACAACAGCCTCGGCTCATGCATCCTAATGTCGATAAGAGGATGTGGTTCAATAAAGAGGCTTGTCCGTAATAATTAGCAGCGACAAATGCTCTGGATAGACCGATTGCAGCATTAATGACTCTGCTTTCAGCCCTTTACAGATTAAAAAAAAAAAAAAAAGAAAGAAAGAAAAAGTTTTCCAGCTCTAACTTTTCCTGGTTTAGATTTAACTTCTAAGGACCGGTCTTCAGTCGGACATTGGTGCAGCTCAAACATCATTCCTTAACACATGCCGTGTCAGCAGAGTCACTGGGCGGCCCAGGGCCTCAGTAAGGACTCTCATGGACAAAGTTAAGACTTTTCTGAAAATCTTGGGTTTTTTTACCAAAATAGTGGGACAAATCGACCTTCCCCCACGTTTAGGATATGAGCGTTGTAATGTTATTCCTGGGCATGATAGCATTTGTGTGGCTTTCCCTTTACTGACCCTCCTGCAGTTTGATTTTTTGCCTTGAAATCGGTGTGGGATTTAAAAATAATCATACATTTAGGCTTTTGGCATAGAAAAACTACATCGGAAGTGAATCCATGAGGTACAGCTCAAACACTGCCAGGAACATGTACCAAAAAAACCTCCTTTTAAACACAAAACTCGGTGCCGGTCACTTGTCCCTTCCCGCGTTTGACAAAGCGGTCACTAGTGCTGCCACCTCGGTCTGTGTGTCACGCTCAGCTCTCGGCACACAGATCTTATCTTTGAAGAACCTGGGAAGAAAAAGCAAAAGTGCCAGAGACGTAGGATGTTTTCCCACTTAACTCCTTCCTTTCCTCTCATCTCCCGTTTTTTTTTCTCTCCTGTGCACTAGGTTTGATAAAAGTCACGAGTGACGAAAGCTGCGCGTTGAGACGTCAGGAAAAAGACCCGCTGAGACCTTTTTTGTGGTGCTACTGAGAAATGGATTGGGACAGCAGTTCTTTTCGGTGCTGAGGAGGCCTTTCTGCCTGGTACAGGGAGGCTTCAGTAGCAGCTTTACACCTGAGCTGTGCACAACGGTGTCTCGTTGAGGAAAGAGGGGAAGGCGCTGACTGGGTCACACCTGCAAGGGAACCTTCTCATGAGGGGAGGAGGAGGACTGGGAATTTATGGGAGTAAATATATCAGGTAGTGAAGGTGGCTGGAACAGGTTTCTTGATGGAAAAAATTAGATTTGTCATTTCTGTCAAAGATCAGGTACTTAAGACACCTTAGAAGCAGAGGGATATTATGCTAAATCTGTTCTTTCTTTTTTTTTTTCTAAAACAAAGGCAGTCAAAATTATTTTTAGATTTATGCTTTGGGGGATTTATTTGCATTTTGTGGATACCATGCTCTACATCCTCCATGGACCATCAAGGCTCAAATTCCTTACAGTCTAAGCCCATCACATCCATCTCAACAGAAAGTAAATTAATCACACAATGTAGAGAATAAAAATCACAGTACACAGTTACAGAAAATGTGAAGATTTGGGCAGTTGTGTCCTTCTTAAATGTGTCATCCAAATCAATTTCTAGCAATCTGTGAAATTAACTTCAAAATAAAGTACCCGAATTCGTGGTGGCTGCATGGATGCAGCGCAAACACAGCTTTTGAAACAGCTAAACTTCTGTGAATGTCCCTGAAGAAACTGCCTTTTGACAACCTACAGGAAGCTTTCACAAAATATAAAATAATATATTCTAGGATATATACTAAATTAAAACAATTATTTCTTTTTTTTTTTTTAAATTCTTGTGTACCAGAGCAATATAATGTGCATTATTTTAATTGTAGATTGCTCAGTGCAGACTGTTACTGACGATGTGAGGTGCCCTAGAGAATCAGACAGGAGGAATAACCTGATGGGGGGTGTTTTTTTGGTTGGTTTGGTTTTGGTTTTCGGGGTTTTTATATTGTTTATGGGTGTTCGTTTTGTTTTTTATCTGGAGTACAGGACTGGACTGGAGATTGACAGAGTTTGAGAATCTTTCAGTTAGTGCTTGGAGTTACTGTGTTAGAATTTAGAGTCTGCTGAAAAGAAAAAATTGCAATCTCAAATCAAAATAAATGAATTCAACTTAGAGCAGATAAAGTCTGGTGTTTTTCAATGCAATTCTCAAATGGAAACTGTTCCCTAAAAAGAGCCGTTCACGGGAAGGAATTCACTTACCGAAAACCAGTGTAAATCCAAAACTGACATGAAGAACCAGCCCATGTGAATAATCAACCAAGAGCACAGGCATAGTCCCGTGTTAGAAACTATGAAAATAGCGATTACTTTCTAAACACTGGTACCTCAGGCTGTTTCCTCCTCCTCACCGAGTCGTGCAACGAACTGTGAAACAAGCCTGAGACCCAGTCTCGACTGTGGCAGCTTTCTCTAGAAGCTACAAATATTTAGTAAACTCTGAAGGGCTTTGAATAGTTTGGAATAGTGGTTCTGTGATGGAAAAAAGGGAGACAACGCTGCCAGGTGAGAGTGCTCTGACGTCCCAACTACTCCTTTCCCTTCTGTAGCGTACGGTGCACAGCAGAGGGGCTCCTACCCTGCCCTTTCTCAGAAGTCATGTGCGTGCAAAAAAGATTTATTTCATTTATTTCCTTTAAAACCAAGTCTTTAAGAGCAGCCTTCATATGTTAATTGGGTTTGAATATTTACTGTGATTTTAATGCTACTTACAAGTGGGAACAGTTAGTGGCTATTTTGCTTGTTGCTGTTTCAATTTGACGTTGTCCATGGTTAGACAAGTTTGAGGGGCTCCCTTTGAGACCTGTGAAGAGCAGAAGGGAGGAGAGATGTGCTCGAATTTGGACAGAGGCTGATTGGTGAGTCTTCATGGCAGGTAGGTGAGCTTTTTTTAAGATTGTAAGGAGGAGAGCCGCATTCTTTTAAGGATGCAACCAGGAATGCCTGGAAGGAGAGGGGCAGGAGTGTCTGGCCTTGGCACTGCAGAGCCATGAACAGGGATGGAAGTGGCTGCCGCCAAGGAGAGTGGGGCCAGAGGGTGATGGTGAATCTCTGCGGCCAGGCCTTCAAAATACCATTATTGGATGATGTTTTCGCTTGTTTGGTTGTTTTTCTCCCCTTAACAAAAACGCCAGCTAACTGAAGGGTAGTTTTAGGAGAATAGTTTTGTGCTTCTGAAGTCGTTATGACGTGATTAACTGAGCATCCCGGTGAGTAACCCTTTCATTTAGTCGTCCCTTCTCAAAGTTAGCACTTTGGAGCGGTGTGCTGCGGCTAATACCGCACAAATTGCTGGAATGGGCAGTTAAACGTCGAGGTCGGAGGTTAAATGAACACGGTTGTTTATGAGGACACAGCCCGAATCCATTTGCATTTTAATATTCTTTCTGTGAGCTGAAAAACCATTTTGAGGACAGCTTGTTTGGAAATCCCATTAACAGGTTATTTATGGGACTCGTGACTGCGTGACCCTTAGCCTTGTTTTGTTAAACACGAACTAGACATGAATCAGATGGGCGGCTGGGCTCGGGCTATTGTTTTCCCTAGCATTAAATGTCATTGAATTCAATTATTCTGAATCTGACACTTTCTAAGTTATTACCCTCATAATGCTCAATTTTCCCTTTTCCTTTGTCAACCTGATTATTTCTATCTGCTTTAAAAAGCAGAGACACTCTAAAAAGGCCATTTCCTCTCTTATCGCTGATCTAGGTGAGAAGGGAGAGCTTATCTACACAGCCCTTAAATAAATAATTGGGAAGGCACGGTTTGAAGAAATTAGAAGATTCCAGCTACTGTCACAGTGCATTTTAAGGAATACAGAAGTCTAAAAATTCTGTCAGGGTAGTAAAATTAGCCATGTAAAGGTCAGGTACTAAATGTTGGAAAGGGAGGGCTTTTAACTGTTTTTGGCAGGAGTGTAAAGTGATGAGTGATAAATCAAGACGAAGATGCTGCTGCTGCTTTCAATCAAAATGTAGGGGGGGAAAACCCCCAACCCTCCATAATTCCAAATAGCAGGTTTTATAAAAGGAGTTTAGTTTTTATGCCGTTGAACACAAATCTTTAATTGAAAGGAGGTAGAGTGCTGGGTGACAGGCTGTAGCAGAAATGAATGAAAAAACATTGAGGCTTCTAACGTGAGAGTCGTGGAGGTGGGAGCAACGTTATCTTTGGGAAAGGCCATGGTAAATCCTAGTAATCAATATTTCCTGTTTTACACATTTTTGTCTTGGCATTTGATCTCTTACTGATCCGATCTTTGTGGTCCTAATCAAACATTGAGAGCACTTCCAGCTTTTTGAAGGCAAAAATCACACCTACAAAGACCAAAAAGAACTTCTGTGCGTATGAGCCGGGGGCTGGGGTAGGGCTATGCAGATTCAGATTTGTATATATACATGCATATATATATATATATATATGTATATAGATATATATTTACAGTGAGGACTGTCTGCTTTTTCTGCAAAACTGACAGTGATGAGCAGAGCTGGTACCCTCTCAGAAGGATCACTTGCTTTTGTGTGGGCTGCTGTTGTGCATGCTGGAAGTACGGTATTTCCGCATGTATTTGCATTCTTCTCTCCCTCCCTCTTTTCTTTTTTCCCTTCCTTTCCTTTCCAAGTTTCAAATACATTTCCAGTATGAATTGGCCATCAATGGAATTCTTTAGTGGTTAATTTATTCTTAATAGAAAGTCCTGGTGGGGTTTTTTTCTGAAAAAAAAACAAAACCCAACCCACACCCTAACAATACATCTTTAGAGCAAGTTCGCAAGTGTCATGATTTTTCTACTAATTTATACTACATACTCCCCTTTTTAAATGTTAAATTCCCTCATTGTGTCTCTGAATATCATATATACTTGGGCCTGAAATTAAGCTTGCTGTATAGTTGTCAAAATGACCACAATTTGCTCTCTGAAATGTACTGATTGCATGTGTAATTCAAAGCAATCCCAATCTCCGTATAAACCCGTACAGACTGCTCAAGGGCAGAGTTTATGTATGCTGATTGGGCCTTCGCTTTAGCTGATAGTGAATACACCTGCGTGTTGAAAAAGATGCATTACAGATTTCCAAACTCCTACATGCTAAAGAGAAAGTAGAAAGAAAGAGATGAAAAGCCATTCTGCCGTAGTAAAAGGCTCGGGTTTTCATGTAGATGTTTGTTCCAAGCTCGGTTGAAAGTTGCCTCGCTATTACCTCTGAAGTAAATATATTCATGTCCCTGAAATTGTATTGCAAATACGACTCTTGGTTTGGCCCATTTCTTCCTGAGTTGTGTGATTCCAACAACAAAGATGACTCATATTAGGAAAACCCCTTCATTGCAAGTAGCACCGTCTTGAAACTTTATTATTGTTCATCTTTCTAAGAAGTACTTACTCTTAAAGTATTTTAGATGTTTAGTTGGAAGCAGCTGTTCCTGGAAGAAAGTTGCTGTAAGTCTTTGGAAACACAGCATAAGTCTGTGACACTTCCCAGAGGACCCCAGGCTTTCATAAACTGCTTCAGGAGGGGATATATGAGCGTGCACCAGAACGAGAGAACGCTGTGGGGTTGGAAGGCACCTCTGGAGATCATCCAGTCCAACCCCTGCCAAAGCAGGTCCACCCGGAGCAGGTCCCACAGGATTGGGATGTCTCCAGGGACTGAGACTCCAGAGATGCTCAGAACCCACCTGGACACGTGAATGGAGCAGCTTATGCAAATGCATGCAGATTCCATGATGTGAGGTCTTGCACGTTTTGTTACGAAGACTGTGTAAATTTGGGAAAGTTCCTACGTGAACTGCACTTCTTAGTGAGTTCCATATTATTTTAAAGATCTGAATTCTGCCGTTGTAGGCAAAAATTACTGTTCTCTCTTTAGGGTTAATCATGGTTACTTTGGCAATGAAAAAAATGCATGACTGAGAAATTTGCTCAAAGAATTTAGGTCTTACTTCTGTCTGCATCACACCTGTGAGCAAACAGTGATTTACTCGAGATGGCACAGAAGTAATACTCTTCCTTGAAAATATTGTGCTAATATTCTTTATCAGCTTTGATAGATGAACTCTCAGGTTTGACCTGCAAAGTTTAACTGTGACGGGAATTATCCTCCGTCGCACAATTATTGCTGCATTTTACTGAATGAAGCACGAATTAGTTCCCTTGTTAGTGAAAAGTAGGATTTGCAGTGTCGTCACACCAATAATCCTTGAAAGCCTCTTCAGTTAAAACTTTTAAAGGACATTGGCAGCTTTGCTGCTCCTTTTCTTCTTTCTCACGTTCTGGTGTCCCACCTCTGGCATTGCGTGGTGAGAAACCAAGGCACGTAGGACTGAGAAACAAACAGGGTGTTTCCAAAGGAAGCATCTAAGCCCATTAGTATCTGTGCATTCTTTTAGGTCATCTTGGCTCTGAAAGGTTAATATTTATATGTATTAATACTTCGTGATGTTTAGACATCAAAAATGACCATAAATACGTGCATCAACTCTAAATAGTAATAATAATCCTATTATTGCTCATATTGATAAGTCGTTATGGAAGAAACATTTTATTTTCCATCATTAAGCCTGCCTAAGAGATTTTTTTATTAGCTTTTGAGTTTGGTTCATTTGACACAATAAGGGAAGACCTTGGTCAGCTGCATGAACACAAGCTGGAATGCAACAAGGCGATTTGTTTTTTCCCAGAGTGAGCTTTTTCACTACTGGTTGGAAATTTTGCGTTTCATCCTCAGGCTTCTGAAAGGTCACACAAGATTATTCCCAGTTTCCTCACCTTCAGTCAGATGGTGGGAGTTCCTGGTTAATTATATGTGTTTAATAACAGTAAATAAATGCTGACATTTTATTTTTACTCCTGCATAAAAATCTTCAGCGTGTTCGTGAAAATAAGCAATCACATTCTATTTAACGGCGCAAAGGAATTGTACATATCACCCTGCAGGAGCTGAGGAATCTATTTTCATTATAACAAACATTGATTTTGCATTAAAAATTCTCATTATTTGAGATAATGACTGTTGGGCTTCTTAGTTATTCTTCTGGTTCCTAAATCATTTAAACCATAACAGTTACAGAGCAAGCAGGAATGCAGAAAGATCCCAAACTGTATTAAAATCAACCCTCATTTTGTCCTTAATTAAAAAATCACCATCATCTTTGAGGCCGATACATATTAGCAGCAAATTACTTATTTTGAGCTCGTTTGAGTGGCATCTGTATCTTTGCCTGTAGAAAATATCACTGAACCTGAGTGTATTGATTTTTGGATTAACATTAGAATTAATATGTGGGTTCCTGGGGGCCTTGTTCATCAGCGCATCATTCCAGTGCCTGGACAGAGTAATTCCCGCGGCAGGGAGTCAGGGAAGAAGCCAACCCTGCCTTTCTTGGGGTGAGAAAAAGCAAGACAAATCTCTGCAGCACGTGCCCCTGTGTAAAGATGCGCGTTACACATGCTCTCTCCCTCAACTAATTCTGATTATGGATGTGTTGAGGAGGGCGGGGTGTGTGTCTTGTTTGTTTGCCTTTTTGTTGATAGACTGCTGCTTTGAATAATTCTGAGGTTTGGTTTTGTTTGGGGTTTTTTGGGTTTGGTTTTTGGTTTTGTTTTTTAATGGGCCCGAAAGGACGTCATCCCTCCCATCCTCCCCCTTCCCCCAGCGCCGTGGCTGCCTGGGCACTAATGAATTCATTCCGAATAACGTTGGGGGCGAGCTGGATGTACCTTCCCACCAACAGCACTATGAATTATTGACGGGCGAGATGCTCCCTAGTGTATACTTTTCCAAGGTTAGACTCTCTGATATTAGATATTTATTCGGCATAAGGTAAGGATAAGAACCTCATTGCCACATTATGTCTGACACAATCAAGTTTTTGGGGAATTTCAACAACATTAGAAGATTTGTATAATGTATTCTTTTAGAGGCAGAGGCTTGGCTTTAAACAAAGCATAATCCCTACTGCATATCATTTCCAACCTAATGCAAAGAGAAGAAGCGGGACCATAATGCTATCTGCATCATTTTCCTTTTGTGTTCAGTTGCAAGGACTATTCACCTAATATTCAAAACCCATGTATTCATTAAATGCAACAGAATGATGGAAAAAAACTAAAGAAAGTAAGAAAATAATGAAACAGATTTCCATGAAAGTGGCATAAAATTGAGTTATTACATCTAGATCTATGATAAAGTGTTTGGAAATAATTAAATAGTTGATATCTGCTACCTTTCCCACTGCTTGAACGCTGCGGTGTTAGTAATTTTGATTCTGGCCTTATTCCTAATTTCTTTGAGTCAAATATTGTGCACTTTTTTTTAATTTCTGTAACAAAAGGACCTTGTTCTTTGTGGCACCCACTCCTCTCCTTGGCAGCCGCTTTGTTAGCCTTAGCCTCTAGGGTTTGTATCCTGGCCGGGGGACCTTTTGTACTCCTTATGCTACATACTCTTAGACAATAGGGGAAAAAACAATAAATCTTCTGTGACAAGTTTATTTAAAGGGACACTCTCACATGAAACGAGCAAACAAATATACTCACAAGTAATATTGTTCCTCTTGGAATGTTGGAAAAAAACATGGTTTTTCTTGGTGCCACTAGTTAACACCTTCATCAGCTGCAGCAATTATGAGAATCGCATCGTTTCTCACACTTCAGGCTGTTCTTTACACGGCACTTCTCAAAAACCGGGAAGACAAGTCACTTATTTCACCATTTATTTTTAGTCAGCGTTCAGGGCCTGAATATTCTGTGCTGCCCCAGTGGGGAGACTGGGATGCAAATATTTGAAGGGAGCATTTGGTCTGAAAGCAGACTGTTCTGTTTCTAGTCAGCTGTTGATGGCAAGAGGCCAAAAAAGCATATTTACCAAGGATGGGGACTATAAGTTAAAGAACATAAACAAAACTAAACACTTTAATGAGATTAACGTAGTCTTTTTTTTTTTTTCAGGAGAAATCTATTAAAATAGGAAGTCCTCAGATCTGTCTGGTTCTTCCTCTTCTTTTTGTTTTATGCAGCTTTATAAATTCACTTAATGTAATTATCTTTGGTGACTAATTCGGTGGATTTTAGTGCGATAATAGAAGCGGTTTTATAGTCGTCCTTGTGCCTTATTAAATCGGGTTCGTTATAAGTAATTCCAGCTGTTTGTTGATGAAATTCTTAGTGAGAGAGATACCAAGATCTCCTGATAAAAACTGAGGGAAACAACAGAGTTATGTATTTAGAAAATACCCCGATAGATAAAATACTGCTGAATTTGTTAATTGGCTATTCAAACTGTGTCAGTAAACGAGGGTTCGGTAATGCTTCTGCAGCTACACACGCTCTGTCACATGGTGGCACACGTAGGTGCAGTAATTTCGTGCACGCTTTGCAGTCGCCGTACGAGTGCCAGGGAAATCCTCTGGGATCACAGGAGAAGCGATGGCACCGGATCTGCCGGATCTTTGCGCTGCCAGGTCCTCCCGTGCGGTCGTTGCCGTCACTGCCAAGGAGCTGTGGGCTGCAAGGTGGCAGTTCGCGGCTCCCAGCAGCTCTTGTGCATCTCAGTAGCTTTTATGGGGATTTCTCCCGTCTGCTCCTGTGCTTTTTTGCTTTTTCTCTCTTAGTTCATGACGCTGCGGGCTTTGTTTTGAGGTTGGGGTTCTTTGCTTCATTTTGGTTTCGTTGAAGGGAAAGGGTTCGGGAGCTACTTGGATGTTAACGAATGGAGGAGGATAAATACCTTCCTAAGGGAAAAAATAAGAATTTGCTCTCCAAAGGCCACTTTCTGTAGTGATTCTGGGGTGGGTTTTCTGCAGGTTTTGCCCGGGGTGTATTCTAGGATATCATAAAGTTGTTATATTAAACTAACGTACACGTTGGCTGTTTGAAATTTGGATCCCATCGTGCTGGAGGTTTTACCAAGGGACGTGTGTCTGTCGCCCTTCACTTGAGGAATATACTTCTTAAAAGTATCTAGCAACTTCAGGGGCAAGGGGAAGTTTTTATGTGTAAAGTTCAACCTTAATCTCCATTTCTGAATGCAGATGGCAGTAATTTGACGTTTCTTTCTTCTACTGGCAGTCGGAACTGCTTGTCAACCTCTTGTTGCGTCTTTGTCTTGGCACCCTGACTGAGTTTGTGACCTTCATCTCGGGATCTGCGCTTGTGATTGCCACTTCTCAGGTGCCCACAGTCAGCTCGTGGTGTGGTTCCCTGGTTTTCAGTCTGGAGAAGTGTTCCTAAGGTTGACTGGTCCGTGATTCACAACTTTGACTGCAATTCCTTTCTGTCCTCTTTGGTCGTGTCTGGTGGTTCTTGTCTTACTCGTCCTGTTCCCAAGACTCACCACCCTGAAGTTGCGCTTGGTTCCAAGTTCTCTGGAAGGCCACGTTAATCAGACAACACTACTGTACTGCCTCCTTGGGACATAACTCCAGGCTGTGACCCGTATTGTCCCACCTAGGGACTTAGGAGTCTATACATGGATTTATTATCTTCTCTTGCATAATTGTAGCTCATCGTTTCCTGGTGCCCAGCACGTCTGCAGTAGATGCATCCACAGATTTCCCGTACACGAGCTGTAGCAGAGCCAGAACTTCTTAGCATAAGCCCACAGGTTGAGGCAATTTTTAGGAGCTTCCTGTCAAGCATTAGCACATTGATTTAATTGTCTTTAACCTACCTGAAGCATCCAGAGCAATTTATCTAGCCTTCCCTATCGGGTGGGTGCAGACTTTAATGCCTAGAGGCCTCCTGTGTTCAAAGTATGAGTTCAGCGTGTTCCTCCTGTGCATTTTCCTAATTTTTTTAATTTTCTACTCTTCCAATGTCCCAGGAGATTCTTGTGTGTCAGCTGCACATTCCATTACTGTGCAGTTTGTCAGCACATGACCTATTAATTCATTTCAATGCAACTTATAAATTCTATTAAATATTCCCACCAAAGAGTCTCGATTAAATACGTGTTTCCCCAACTCACTCTTCAGACAGCGAAAGTTCCCTTGTGCTGGAAGTGTTACTTGTTCAAGACGTGCATCTAACCAGACGACTGCTTTGCTCCTCCTCCCTTTGGGCTAAAAATAAATTTGATTCTTTTAGCAAAGGCCTCTCAGCTCTGCAGGAGGGAAGCAAAAGGCCTGTGCTGCTGCCAGAAGTCTGATCCTCACAACGGAATTCCTTGCCAGGCAGAAGTCACTCAAACTGTCATTGAGTTGCAGTTTGGAGAAGGTGCTTGCTGCTTAAACTGGGATGTCTGTAGTTTGGCAGGAACAAGCAGTGAAAAACTAACCCTGCAGAACAGCGGTAACACCGGTCACATGGTGGTTGACTTTGTTATTTCTGTGCATCCTGTTTCTAAAGCCTTTCTGTGAGGCACTTAAGCCTAAATATTAACTTTATGCACCATAGTGGGGTGTTCTAGGACCTGATGGACTTGGACAGACCGCGCTGCAATTCCACTAATGTGTGCTGGTAATTAGTAAAGAGAATATTCTGCATTCTTGCGGCAACACTTTCACCTGAAGACCTCTAAACCCCTTCTGGACTTGGGAAACTCCTTCTGTCTCTTCACAGCTGAGGACATGGAATTGTCAAAGGACACCTGAGATTCTGCCGTGGGGTAGTGGCAGACGCGAGGTCTCTGTTTCTGACACCAGAATATCCTTTTGTAGTCACAGAGTCACAGAATCTCAGGGATTGGAAGGGACCTTGAAAGATGATCCAGTCCAATCCCCCTGCCGGAGCAGGATAACAGGATAACGTTGCTGCAGAAGTGTTTGCTCACCACGTTCTTGGAGCCACACTTGCAAAAAGTGGGGTTTTCTCCAACTCTTTGACCTGTACAAACTCAAGAAGCTGGCCTCGAGCAACAGCTTTTGTTTGGTTTTGGATTTTTTTTTCCCTCCAGCCCTGTGACCGTTCGGACTTTGTGGCATATCATTTGTTTTTCACCGGTACCATGTGTGTGGACTTTTCACGTTCGATATTCGAGTCACCATTTGCAACACATCAGCGTGCCACCAGGAGACTTCCCTGCCATCAGACCAGCAACCACTGACAAAGCAGGAGAAAAATATTACATGGTCTGTCAGAATCTCCTTCCCAGCCCACTCCAATGAGAAGAGACACGTACAGGGATTTTTAAGAGACAAAGTAAAAGGAACCACAGGTGGAAGCGCAGGATGCTTTGAATGATGTCCCTCTCAAATGTAAGTATCCAACATCGGCTTAATGGTCTTCCTGGGGGCAGTTCCATGAAGGAGGTGTGTACTGGGGGAAAATACATGAAAAATGGAACGACATCTCTGTTGAAATCACTCGTCGTACGGCCTGCATGACTCTGTCATCCAAGTGCTGTCACCCAGAAGTCACTTCAGTGTAACCTACAGAAACAAGTCAGAGCTCTAAACGGGCAGAAGCGTTTGTGATGTTGAGGGGACGGGCTGTTAATTTATTTCAGTGGCAGGAAAATAGGAAGAAGTGAAAAATTGCCCCAAGAACTCCTGAAAGAATTCCGTGTGTTGCAGTGACACAAACCCGTCTGAGAGAGAATCAGAGAGGCTGGAGGCAGCAGGAAACACCTGGCAAAACTAGCCCAAGGTGGCTGCTGCTGAGTCCAGTCATGTTGCAGGGCTGAAAGCAAGTGGGAAGTTAATAAATCACTTCTCAGTAACGGGCAGCTGGTGACATTTTTCTGGTCCCGGGGAAAAAAACGCTCTCTAGTTGAAGAGAAAATGTGGGACAGCAACAGGGGTCTTGCAGGAGAGCGGGACCGTGTCTGCAGAGGGGCTGGCATCGGAGCGGTCCCTCCGCCAGGGCTTCTCTGTGTCTGCTCTCAGCCGGTGGAAGCTCCTCTTCCTTTTCGGTGGCAGGAACTCCCAGGGACTGTCTTCCTTTCCCACCGCTTCGGTGGTGTTTCTGTCCATCTCGAGGGAGGGAGGAGGCATGGGGTTAAAGCTTACAAGAAACAGAAGTCCAAAGATAAATGGGTGTAAAGTAGGCATGAGCAGATACAGTCCAGTGTGGTGCTTTCGCATTTGCATACGTGTATTTGTGGTTTGCATTAAAAAGGAGGACTGATAGCGTGTTTGTAAGTCCCTTATTTTAAAATCCATTCACGTGGTACGAGCTGGATAGGGTAGGCCCCGCAGCGGAGAAGGACTGGGAGCATCAGAGCATATTTCTGGTCTGGTGTCAATTAAAGATGCACACATACTGAGCAGTAGGGGCAAGTGTGGTTTTAAATTTGTGTTTTCCACACACGTCATTTTGTGTCACAGCACAAAGGTTATTTAAGTGTAACTTTGCAGAATGCTGTTCTCCGTGGAAACATTTTTTGTGTGTGTGTGTGTGGAGGGTGTAGGGGGGAACTATATAAAATAATTTGGATTTATCATGGCTTTTTTTTTTTTTTTTTGCAGTTTGTAACTGATCTCTTGTTTCTGGAGAGCGTTGTGTTTGTCCTACGTGTAGTTCAGAGGAATTAGGCTGAGCTCTAATTTGCACTTGTTTAACTACAGATGCATCCCCACTGCTATTTGTTTATCTCACATTTATTACACTCTTCCAAATTCAAGTTAAGCACTCAGGGGCTTTTTCTAGTAACACTAATGGAGGAGAATAGATGCATTATATGTGAATAATGTATTATGATGATACAATTTGGGTCTCTTAGCTCTAACTGAGACCAGTCCTGCTTTACATTATTTATAATTTACACACACCTTCCTGAACATTTTTATGTAAATATTTAATATAGAAAGTGAGTTAACTCTTTCGTTTGGGAGGTTTCCAGTCAAAAACTGGAATGCAAACACCTCACCCAAAGCAGGCAGATGGCCAGTCTTGTTTATTTACAGAAATTAAAAGGGAAACACGGGAGATTACAGAGGAAAAATGAATGCTGGCCTAACACCAAATCTTTTTTACTTTTCTCCAGCTTCTCTTATTAAACTGGATGAATGTTGACTGCAGGCCATGTACCTGTGGACGCTTCCATGGTAGCACTTGCAACCAGCAAATGTGGTTTTGTTCTTCGCTGTTTTCAGACGCATTTTCTCTTTTGGCATTTTGCTCCGTTTTTGCCAATATATCCACATAAGAAATGCAACAGGGGTGCCCTCCAGACAAGTCAGCAGACCCCCTTTCTGGCAGTCTCTCTAATAGCTGAATTCACCAACAATTAGACATGTCTTGGTGATCTTGAGTTCTCCTGTCATCTTCTCTGCGACCTCAAGTATATAGGGGATGACTCTGATGTTGGACCACTGGGTTGCAAGATTTGTCCTTTTGTCAATGTGTCAGCTGGTGGACCCTTGTCTTCAAGAGCTGAACTTACCCTGTGCACTGACCGAGGAGCTAAAAGCTTTCTACCTGGAATCACCCTGTCAGACAACCTGTTGAAAGTTTCAGGAGAAATGTTTCCAGGGACACAGTCCTCCTTGGTCAACCCCATGAGCTACAGCAGCTGCTTAAAGCAGAGAGAACTGCGTTTGTGTGATAGAGGCAAACAATAACATTGATTTTTAATTATTATTATTTTTTTTTTCTAAAATCCTTCTCATTTGGAACATTAAAGAAGTTTGAATTTGTGAGGTTAATGTATTCTATGATCTAAAGTCAGTATTTTTGGTAATCCTTTGCCACTTGGAGCCCGCAGAGCATCAATGACAAATGTGCAAGTCTTTGAAATGACAGCATGTGTAGTGTTCAGGTAGTACCCTGAAATTATTACCAAGCAAGTTTTCATCTTTCCATCCTCAAAACGTGCTGTGAGCAGCATCAAATTATGAGAGGCTGCCGCACGTTCCTCTTGTTACTTAGGATAGGCCGTTGTGGCTCTGTGGCCCCTGGTTCTGTGGCTCATGGCTGCTGCACCAGCAGGGTCCGTCTGAGCTGGTGTCTGCTTTTGGCATCGGCAGCAGGCAGGTGCCGGGGAGAAATGTATGAGAAGCAGGACAGAGCTGGTGAAGGCTCTCCTGCCTGCACAGAGCCCCGAGAAAAACAGCCCGACCCTGAAACGAGCCTGCTTTGGGCAGAAGTGGGAGCAGGTGACCTCTGAAGCTCCTTTCCATCCTAAATGATGGCACGATTTTAACTACGAAGTGGTCTTTTCCCTCTCATAAACTCTGTTCAGGGGATTCCCTAGCATCAAATTCTATGTGGAAAACAGGGAATTTGTCTAGTCCCATCTCAGTAGCTCTTTATGCCTCTATGACAGCACGCAGCAATGAGTTTCACAAAGTAATGCCATGCTCCAGGAGAAGAATACTTCTCTCCTTCTCACAAATGCTTTCCCTGACCATTTGGGAATGGTAGTGGGGAAGAGACCTAGCTTTTGTGTTGGGCTAAAGGTAAATAATCAGTCATTTTCCCCAAACTGCTTTATGGACTCTTACCATCGTCCTCAGTTCCTTATTTCTGTAGGATAAGCATGCTAATCTATTTAATCTCATAAAGATGGGAGGTGTTATTCCATCCTGCTTGAGCTTCTTGGTCCCTTTGGTGTACTTCTCTGCATCTAGTCTGTTCTTCTAGTGAGGAGGTGACGTATTAAGTAGCATAACGGGGTGGATGTGGTTTCATAGAATCATTAGAGTGGGAAGGGACCTTAAAGATCATCGAGTTCCAACGTCCTTGCCCTGGTTGTTCAAAGCCCCATCCAGCCTGGGTTTGTTTTGCTCTTTTTGTTAGAAGAAAATGAGCAGCAATGTGAATTTTTATTAGACCATTTTTCCCACTGTCAGAGGGGTCTGTCAAGTTTTAACAGCTCAGCTTGTTACCCCCAATGCAGTTTGCATCTACTCTCAGATTTTGCTGCTCATGCAGCATCCGAAACCTCTATGAACGTCATAATTTTTAGATTAGTTTTTCTCCTACTCTTTTAGGCTGCTTTGTGATGCATGATTACACAAAATCTGGCTCGAAAACGATGAGGATAAAGTGCCCTGTTTTTCGATGTCCTCAGGCATAAACACTGGCATCAGGAAACACAAGGATGGTGAAGAGTGTGTTTTTACAATGTAATGTATTTTTCTGCACAGGGGTTGTTGAAATATACAGGTGCCTTTAGGATTCAGGTCATTTCACATCCCTAAAAACCCCAACGAACTTGTTTCTTCATAGTGAGACACAAGTTACGTGCGTTATACAGAAGTTGATGGGTTATTTAACAGCAAATTAATTGGGCTACACATTGGCATGGCGCAGGTGATGTCTTGTAACTGCCCTGTGCTGACTCAGGATCTCCAGCTGCGTCACCCAGATGAGCATCGCTGCCCATTTGCTTCCCTCTCATTCTGCCCCTGCTTTGGTGAGACGTTGTTGTTGTTGTATCCCACCTGTAGGTACCTGCTACTCTTGAGCTTGGAGCTCAGCGGTGAGATTACAGGTGGAATTACCAGGAGAGAGAGCAACATGAACTTCCAATAGGAGCTTAGTTTAAAACAAGCAGAGAGATTTGAACACCTCGGGTGTGAGACGTAACGAGTGATTACTTCAGTCTGTTGGTAATAAATTCATGCTACAGAAAAAAAGGGTATTCCAGCCTTATAAAGAGGGACCTTTGATTAGGGTCTTGTATATGGGAGAAGTGTATTTTTACAGCAGACCTTCATTAGCATTGGTTACCCTGTGTCCTCCATCCATGCTCCCCTTCCCTTAGCCCTGGAGAATACTGTCCTCTGGGCAGGTAAGGACAAGGTAAGAATATGAGCAATCGTGGGCACTTCTCAGTATCCTTCCCTGGGGAAAAATTAAGGCTCAACCTCTTCTAGTATATTTAGGTCAAGTCGTTTTTTATTTGCATTTATGCAAATCTGATATATTTTGTCTGAGGATAACAAATACATTTTTCAGTGTGTGCAAATGCGCATGTGACTGACAGAGGAAGGTATTTTCAAGCTGTAGATCTGTGCTGTCTCTTTTCTAGCACATCCTCTGTTGTAGTAAGAGGCGTTGACTCTCTTATCTGAGGGGTTTTTTGTTTTGTTTTGTTTTGTTTTTTTCAAAAAAGGAAGATTAGCTTCAGGTCTTTTGAAAAATACCATCCTATAATTTGAGTCCATGTACCTACAAATTCCCAGCAGGCTCCAAGCCAAAGAAATACACAGATGAAATAAACATATAAAAAGACGTCTGCATTTTGAAATCTAAGAATTGAGTTATATACCTTTTTGACAGCTTCCTGAATCACAGCCCGTATCTAAGATGAGTAAATAGGTATCTGGCCCTTTAACTGGCTTCCATTTCATATAATTAAAGACTCCCAGAATTAAATGGCCTATATGGAAAGTGGCTTTCAGTGGACTAAATGCCTGAAGCAATCTCCTTGCCTGAGCACAGAAGTGACACTGGCTTACGGATCAATATCATCTCTGTTATTAATATCAAAAGCGCATTACTTTGTTTTTGCCTGGCTGCGCTCCAGGCCGTGGGCCCAGCTCGCCTTCAGCCATTTGCCCGGACCATAATTTACTTTCGTGAGTTTTTAAGGTATTGTTTTGTCAGGGCCAATCACCGTGAAGTTATAAATGATTCTGAGGACTTGCACTCTCTGTTAGTGGCATATGCGGCGAAATTAATTTTTAAAAGTTTCACGTCAATTACTCCTGTCCTTGAGTTATGCAAGGGGACAAAAGAGCAGAGACTTAAAGACATGAGTGATATCAAACAGATGAGGTAACGACAAACAGAAACAGCAGCTTGGGACCGAATCAGACATTACACTATCTCTAATTGATGCATTGAATTAAACAATGCTAAAGCTAAATAAATATTGACCACTTAGCAAAAGAACCATTGATTTTTATGATGGACAACATTTACATCATATACTGCTCTGCTCTACAGACTTTAGGCTGCCTGCCTGTCAGCTCTGGCACAGATGTTCTGCAGGACAGCTCATGCCAGTGCTGGGTCCCCTTCTATAATTATTGAGGCAAATGTTAACAATTTCCCCCACTTTGTGTTTCCAAGGATTTGTTTACTTTTGGAAGGTTAAATTCTGCCAGGTCTTTCTTCTCCGGTATCAGCAGCAGTTACGAAGAGGTGCTGTCTGTGTGGTTTGTAGGTGGAGAGAGGTTCTCCTCCTCCTCTACTCTGCCCTGGTGAGACCCCATCTGGAATACTGTGCCCAGTTCTGGTCCCTCAGTTCCAGAAGGACAGGGAACTGGTGGAGAGAGTCCAGGGCAGGGCTACAAAGATGCTGAAGGGAGTGGAGCATCTCCCAGAGGAGGAAAGGCTGAGGGAGCTGGGTCTCTTGAGCTTGGAGGAGACTGAGGGGTGACCTCCTGAATGTTCATAAATATGGAAAGGGTGAGTGTCAGGAGGATGGAGCCAGGCTCTTCTCAGTGACAGGCAATGATAGGACAAGGGGCAATGAGTGCAAGCTGGAACAGAGGAGGTTCCACTTAAATATGAGAAAAACCTTTTCCACAGTGAGGGAACACTGGAAGGGGCTGCCCAGAGAGTTGTGGGGTCTCCTTCTCTGGAGACATTACAAACCCACCTGGAAGCGTTCCTGTGTGACCTGCTCTGGGTATTCCTGCTCCGGCAGGGGGATTGGACGGGATGAGCTTTCAAGGTCCCTTCCAATCCCTGAGATTCTGTGTGTTCTGCACAGGTAGATGAAGTTTTGCAGTGAATCACTTGGCTGTGGATGGACGGTCCACATCAAACATCTACCACCTCCTTTAGGAAGGGCAGATGCTCCGTTCCTGTTGAGTGGCAGCAGTGTCCCTGCATTGCAGTGGGCACCCCGCGATGGCAGCAGCTTCCCCTGTGCTGGAAAGAACCGAGCACATTGGGCATCCTCAAAAGGGGTGACCTTTCCAAACTCTGCCTGTAGCTGCTTTGCTCAAGCTGACATGTTAATGCTCACTCTATTAATATTGATTTAATTACTTAAACATGCCATATCTTAATGATACCGTGTCTACCTACTCTGGAAACAAACTCAGACAACAAAATAATTTGTTTACAGAACACGAGTTTACATCTCTGTGACTGTTAATGGTAAAGCTGCAGAGCTAAAATGTACTTTTTTTTAAAAAAAAAAACAAACGGCTAATTTGTAGTCCTTTGGCATGAAATGTGCTCCTGATTGTGAAACTTAACTAAATGCCATTGATTAGCGTTTTATATTCTCAGGGAAAGGGAAAATGTGAGGTCTGTTCCTGGCAATACAAGGATTTCATTAAGAAGGACGAGTCTGTCTGCTTAGGAATGCCAGCTTCAGCTACATGGGGCTTCCTGCATCCACAAGGACCGCCCAGACACCAGTTAATAGGTTATTGTTTCAATTAGTCCATGATTACTGCTGCTAATCTCTGATTCCTCATCGTTGTGGGTCCTTTTGACTTCTCTCCAGTTATTAATAGGCGTTTGGATTTTATTACAATTGACAGGAACTCCAGCCTGCTCCATAGATAAAGCGCTGCCTGTTGCAAAAGAAATCCAGGAGTAATGAAAAGAGCCTTTCGAGTTTGTTTTTAGGGATTCTTAAAATGACATCATAAACGCAATGTAAAATTCGATTACACTGGAAAATTATAATGCTCAAGGGGGAGAGAGTGGATTTCTTACAGAGATAAATCAAAATGTCTTTAATTAGTTTTCAGTTCCGAACACCGGCTTGGTAAAATGAGAAAAGGAACGAACACAAAGTAAAATGAAGGAATTACCGATAATAGTGGGAGAGGTGGATGGTGAGGCTCCCCGTAGTCCTCTGCCCGCACTGGGCTGGGAGATTTGTGCGTTGCACTGATTTGACCTTGGAAATCTCAGTGGCTCCGTTCTGATGAGCACGTGGCCGTGCGGAGGCTTGTCAGAACCTCGGTTGTTAACGAGCTGTGTGGAGAGCGGCCGGAAGGAGGAGGATGTCTCTGCATGGGGTTTGGGGAGGGAGGGGACGGGACGGGGACCTGTCCTTCAGACAGAGCATCGCGTCGCTGGGGACGGGCCGACCAAAACCCTTCCCGTTTTGTGGTCCTCGCAGCACGTGCCGTCTCCGGTGTTGGCCGGGCAGCAGAGGAGTCTCCACTTGTGTTTAATTCTATTTTCTCGGGGTGGGCAGAGAGGTGAGGGACATTGCTTTAGGGTGAGTGCTGAAGCTCAGAGTCTTGATAGAAGGAACACAAACCTGCGCCGGCAGGGAGCAATAAGGAGAGTCTCTTTCCACCTCCCGCGTCCCAGTATGCAGGCGCCCCCAGTTACAAACATGGTAATTTAAAAACATGTGAAAACCATAAATGAGACAGCAGCTGTGTACAGCTTCAGCAAAATGCCAAATTGCTGCATCACTGTGGACTCTAAATGGCAATAAACCCTCCACCTCTCATAAATTAAGCAGACCTTCAAAAAAAATGGTATCTACGACTGCAACTTTTTATGGATGTTTGGTAACTTTCATCATTCTGCAAAATGTGGTTCCTGGTCATAAATTCTCTCCCAAGTACAGATTTAGGGAGAGCTAAAGCACTGCAGTGAGTTGATAGGTAAGTTTTAATCTGGCAGTGCCAAAAAGTCTATTAGATTTTTTTCCTGAGGCAGTGGCTGCCCGGTAATTACAACAGGGCAGACTTAAGAGGGGTTGTGAATACCAGGAAGGTGACTTAAAGGGTGTGTCACAGGTTCAGGAGATGAACGTGGAAATACTCCTTACCCGATTTTTTCAAAGAGATTCTTGAACCCACCTACTTGTTAAAAAACAGTTCAGTGAAAAGCGAAGCTGTCAGGGAATAGCTATGACCTTCCAGCACGAGCTCCGGTGACAAGTACCTTGTGCCTGTTCCTGCTGTATCCGTGTGGCTGTGATTTTTTTTTCACTGTTCAGTGGTACGTCTTCTGTTTTCCCCAGCGCTCAGGGGGTCTCAAAACACTTTACAAAGTAAGTTTGCCCACTAGTGCAGCAGACTCGGGAATGAGATCTGGATTTCCCATCTCTCTTTCCTTTGCGCAAACAGAAGACTAGTCGTTCACTCCAGATTTGGAATGTACGCAGTTATTGCACGTCGTGGGAAACAGAGTAAGGATTGGGAAGTAAGTGCAAAACCTGCTGCTTGGTGGGTGTGCTGTTCATTGGTAAAGCTGTTGATGAGCTGTAGATTGATTAAGAACAAATAATATTAATGGAAATGTATGAAGGAGCTGAGGGGAGACCTCATTGCTCTCTACAACTACTCAAAAGGACATTGTAGAGAGCTTGGTGCTGGTCTCTTCTCAGGGAATTAGCCATAGAAGGAGAGGGAATGGCTTCAAGCTGCACCAGGGTAGGTTTAGGCTGAGCAGGAGGAAAGGATTCTTCCCAGCAAGAGTGGTCAGAGCCTGGAATGGGCTGCCCAGGGAGGGGGTTGAGTCCCCATCCCTGAATGTGTTTCAGAGTGGTTGAGATGTGGTGTTGGGGGATCTGGTGTAGGGGAGGACTTTGTAGAGTGGGGCTGATGGTTGGACTCGATGATCCCAAGGGTCTCTTCCGACCTGAATGATTCTGTGATTCTATGAATGCAAATGAAGGGAGAAAAGACTTGTCTCCATTCCTGAACAGGAACTGATGTCCCTGGTCAGTATTTGTACAAAGTGGAGCCAAATTGTTGGGATGGACTCGACTACCCATGAGTGCCAGCTTTTCCACAGGGAGCTCTGCTGTTGGTTTACCTGCAGGATGCTTTGGCTGCTGTTTGTCAGTGTTGCACACTTACAAATGAACTGCAAGAGCAACGCTTTGTGTTCTGGGCAGGTCACACCACTTGGGACCTTACCATGGGAAAAACACGAGGGAGAAGGAAACCCCAAAGCTTCCTGATACGAGCTGTTTTGAAAAGCTTAGCAGAAATCTTTTGGTTTGAAAACGTCCAACAGATAAACTGCATCAAGTCACATTTTACCTCTTCTTGGGAAATGGGCAGCCATACCCGCGCCAAGAGCAGACACTTAACAAGTAGGATGTACTGTAAAGAGGCGAGGAAAATCTCTCCTGGAATGAATTGAGAACTGCAAACTTTTTCCTTTGGCCCCAAGTCCTCCTGTGCAGGTCTAGGATTTGGATGTGAATCCAGGGCCATCACACTCCAAGGGCTGGGGCAGTCCTGCTGAGCCGCACTAGGCCACTCATACCAAATCAATTGGGGATGGCATTTGGGATGATCTTCTTTGTTTGGAACCTGATTGCACTAATTGCTGCTCATCTTCTGCAACCATATTATGAAGAAAGTAATTTTTCCTTTTCAGTACCCAGAATGATTGCTTTCAGTAACTGAGCTTGGTTTTCTAGTCAGGTGGGGTTTTTTCTGCAAAAGCTGAGTATTCAGTGGTATCAGAGGGTGGCCCAGCTCACCATGCCTCCCTTCTCTAACTACTAAGTCTGTCTTTTATACATGTTATACAAATACATGTTATACAAATATAACATGAACTGGAAGGCAGCAGACGGGTCATTTTACGAGAAAAGCTTGGGTAGTCGATACGGATGAGAAATGCAAATGAAACAGCAACACTATTTGAATGCTTTTCACATTTATAAAATTTTACTTTATTTCAGATTTTTTATTTAATTGTCTATTAGCTTTTTTTTTTCCCCCCCCAAATCACTTAGGCACGTGTTCATGTTGCGTTTTTTGCAGTAGGGGGTTAATAGCACCACTGAATCCAGTTCATTGTCAGCGCTGCCAACTCGCCCGGGGAGAGGAGTCTCTTCCTAAGACGACACACAGAGGGAGACTCCTAGAGCTTTTTCCAGCATCATTTCTATATTTAGAAGGAGACCTTTTTTTGTTTAGTTTTATCACTGTTTGGGTATGGATCACGTTAATACCAAGTTACATGTGCATATGGGTAGGAGAGCATACGCTCACAACTGCCTTTCTGCTCAGCTCCAGGGGCAAAGCTGCAACTCCCAACACTTACGGAAAAGGAAACCGTAGCTCCCAAAGTCACCTGGGGGAGACGATGTTTACAGTTATATACAGCATCATTTGGCTCAGGAGCAATTCTACCTTCCAGTGACAATTTGAGGTGACATTTCCAATGCTGTGGGAGAAAAATCGCTTTCCTGGATTAAAAAAAAAAAAAAGAATGCTTTTCTTTTCCGTTTTTTTTTTCCTTTTTTTTTTTTTTTTTTTTTTTTAAAGAAGGGTATAAATGCCCAATATCAGCATTAGTTTAATGAAATGAATGTTTCCAATATTTTTTTAAAGCTTGCCCGTATGAATCAACAATTTTTGAAATTGTAGTTTATCGAGAAGGAATATTGTAGTCATATATTAGCAAACTGTCTGACGGCCGTTCTGGTATCTTATTGCTCTATGCACTGGGGTAGCATTTTTAGGATAAAGTTTGCCTTGGTGAAATATATCATGGTTCACTAACGTATCTTCAACTCTCTGATAAAAGGCCTTGCCCTAAACAACATATGAATATTTAAATTATTGTTAATTATTTATAGTATATTTTTATTAACACTGACTTACAGCATGGTCAAGTAGCAGACGAAGCTTGTCGTGCTCCAAGGTTGAAAAGGCATCTCAAACGACGTTACTGCTGCTGAATGGAAGATGGTTTCTGTGCTCTTACCCTGTGTTGATTTCTGTGAGCAGTGTGAATCTGGAAGAAGGTCACTGAAATGAGGTGCTTGTTGACTTAAATATTTTAGAAAAAGGTTCTAGTATCTAAGCGCAAGTTAAACTAACAATTACTGCTTCTAATAGAAGGGTTTCTTTGAACTATGGCATCTTAGTACATGGCTTGGGATAATTTAAAAATACAAAATCTGTATCTTGCCATTAAAACCCAAAGTAATGGCTCTTACAAGTCTCTTCCCTGTGAGTCTCTTCCAGAGAGTTAAATTCAATTTTTCACTGAATTAACCTAGGCTATTCTGTTTCCATCGTATCTCTTTGTGCCTGCTGTGAAAGTGCGTTTGTCCCTCATTGCTAATCAGATATGTTCTATATTCGCCAGTTTTGGGTGAGGTCTTTAACCCCTTCTTGACCAAGCCAACAGTGCTATTCAATGTTTTCCATCATTTTTTTGCAGTTCTCCTTTCAGCTTCTTGGTTTTTTTTTTTCTGTTGATCCTCTTTGAGTTCCCTTTAGGTTGCTGTTGGTTCTCCAGTGAATACTGGTGACACAGTCTGTATAAATACCTGGCTAGAGGAGTGTACTGCTCAGGGGAGGCATTGCATACAACCTAATGCAGCGTTACGTATGAGCTAACAAGAGATCCCTCTGAGGCCCAATTGAAATCTCTCACGAGGTGATGCCTCTGCATATGTTGACAAGATTTCATTAGCCTTTTCTGTAGCCGTATCTTTTTGCACAACCATATCTAATCTTCAGTTTGCTGTCTCTGCTAGATCTCTTTCAGCACTGCAGCTTCTTTGGATCTCCTCTCTCTCTCTCTCACCGAGTATCTGCATTGTGGATTATTTTCCCTGGAGGTATTAGTGTATATTTTTCCATATATGAAGATAATAAATGGAAGAAGCAGGGATGAAAAGAAAAACAATTACTTGAGAGCAGAAATACAAAGAGATGCAAAGAAAAGACTGACAGGGAGATAAAGGAAGAAAAATCAAGGAAGAAGAATATGAAAAAATGAAAAAGGAGTTAAATAATCAGAATAAATTAATTAATCAAAGTGCAGATCATGTGGACTAGAATAGCAAAGCAGCCATGCAGAGAGCTAAAAGGAGACATGGATAAGGATAATGAAGGATAAGTTGAAATGTATTATATATTTTCAAAATAATGCATTTGAAAGTGTTATTTGACTTGTTAGACCTAGCTCTTAGCAAGGTAGTCATGCTCTTGGCACTATGACACTTATGACAAGGGCTTATGAGAAACATCTAATTTTTCCCTTAACAAAAGCAGCGATTTCTTGCATTGATCATGGTTTTGTTTGCAGTTCAGACCTGCCTGATTTTTACGCTGGTGACTCGTGGTTTTTTTCTCTCTATCACAGATAGGAAAAATGTGACTTAGAAAGTCTAAGCGAATTGGCAAAGGTTGTAGAAGTCGTTTCTAAGCCTCAGGATCAATCCACTGCCCCTAGATTTCTGCAATGCTGTGGTTAGAGAGAAGGAATTCCTGTCAGTTCTCACACCTCTCCATATTTTGGGTGCTCTTTTATCACAGGAATTCATTACGATTTGTTGACCTCTTCTTTCAACCTCTTGCCTCCGAGATTTGATCATTACAATGCCCATATCATCCAGTTGAAGTCACTGCCTAAATCAAAACATAGTTGCTAGAAAAGCGCTCGATTTGCTTTTTCTTCTCCTGGGGTGGCAACCACGAGGGGCTCCGGGTGTGAGAGGGAGAGATGGGGGTTCACAGAGGAGCGGTTGGAGACCGCTGGCCCCAGAGTTACAGTGGAGGAAAGGGGACCTGAGCAAGCCCCAGCTGGTTCCGAGAAAAGGCTGTAAGTCAGGGAGGGAATGACAGGATCAGCAAATGAAGGCGGCTGGTTTTGGGAGAGGGGGGAGGGGGTTCAGCACAGGGGAGGGCTCAGTTCATAACCAAGTTCCTGCACTCCAAGAGCTGATGTACCAGATATTGCTGCTCAAGGCAGTCTCACTATTGCCAGGGGCTTAATACGATTTGCATAGTGCGTACGGGTATTCCTAGGGGAGAGTGACAGAGATCATTAAATGAAAACAAATAATAAATAAGCTCCTTACAGCCCCCACAGGTACATAAATGTGACGGTACGTGGGGCACACGGGCAAAGATAAATGGCTCGGAGTGTGTAGGGTGAGGAATCCATAATGCAGAGAGGCTTCATTTTCCCCTTTCTGTCCGCAGCCAACGCGTTCATTTTACTGCTAAGGAGGGTCAAGTGGCTGTCACCAACTGCGCTGGGGAGACGTAACCCGTGTCACAGCTGCCAGCCATCCAGGCTTGAAAAGGTCGGCTCCCCAGGCAGGGGTGACAGAGTCTCAGGCTGAGAGCATGTCCCCTCCCCTCTCCCTCACCCCGGAATCCTTCGCACACCCCCGAGGAATAGCACAGAGCCCCACCGGATCCTCCAGGTGTCATGGGACGTGCTGAGAACGAGCAGGCTCGTGTCTCTAGTGGAGGTGCAAATTCTGTCTTCATCACAAGATTTTTAGGATCCTGGTCAGTCGTGTAACGTTGTGTAGGAAGATGAAGGATGCCAGGAGATCTCATGGCTGTAGGTGTTGTGATGCTCTTAGCTTACTCCACATTATGGTCTGCCATGGATCAAATCAGACTAAAGCTTAGGAAATTCTTTAACTGTGACCTTTCCTGTGACTCGGATCACAAAGATTTTCTGTCAGTTTGGTCTGGGCTAGATTTGAAATTATGTCTTAGAAGTGAAAGACACAGTGAATTAATCAAGCAGATTAAGCTAAATTATTGGCTCCCGGTGTGTAGTACTCCTCTTTTTTCACAGGAGATCACAAATAAATGTAAAAGGCTGATTTGTCATATCCCGTGAAACAGTTAAGTATTTCTTTCATTTTAAACATTGTAAAACAGCATCTTGTTTCAGGCTGTTACATTACACGGCCTCTTGTACCTCACAGGAACTGGAGCCAACACCAAAACAGCTCTGTATCAGGATAAGGGAAGTTTTCTCTTAGTGTTATCGTTTAGTTACATAAATATCTTAAAAATGACATTCAAAAAGGAGGAGAATGTTTTTGTTGCTTTCTAAAGAGAAAGGATAAAGTTTATTCTTACTCCCTTTTTTAAAAGGCTTATAAATTGGATGGGAAACAGAGAGAAATCTGCAATGTCAGAGGAAGTTTAAAAGATATGAAGCTTCCTGTCTACAAAATCTAATTGTGGCACCAAGTATGAATGGAGATTAGAACACATCTTTTCACTGCACAGCATTATGACATGATACCTCTTGGGGATCTATTTCTATGATGCCAGGCTGTCTATTCCAAGTAAATGTGAATGAGTCATTCATATAATAGTGTAAAAAGTAGCTTCACGCCGTCTTCTGCAGCCTTTAGTAGTTACTAATTTCTATTTTTTGATGTGTCTGAACCTGCAGTGATTGCAACGCAATGAGGAAAATAGGTCCCGTAAAAGCCTTCGGTGCAGAGACTGAGGGAGGGGGGGATTCTGGGTTTGCTGGTGCTGGGCAGATGTGGGGCTGCAGCTGGAACTGGAGCTGTTCATGGCTCTGGCGGTTTGTCAGAATTGCTGCCTCTTGGGACTTCTCAGATGTCATGGCAGGATCAGACTTGATAGTCACTCCTGAAGATGCTCAAACAGGAACAACTAAAACTGTCAGTAACTTCTCTAGCTGTGGGTGAAATTTTTTCCCTTGTGCTTCTAATTCGAACTTGCAAAGAATGTGGGTTTTTAAGACTCTACAAGATTTATTACTGTGGCCATATTACAGTATCCTGAAAGATACTCCCCTTTTTTTCTAACTCTGCTTCCTCACTTGAAAGTTCATTTTGGGAACGCACATCTGTATCCATCCCGTGATCAGCTGGGTGGTATCTATGCAGGGAATAGCTGAATTGCCAAGCTAAAACATGTCTGAAAACTCACTTATAAATAGGTAAGAATATTTAGAATTTCTTACATGTTTGGAGAGGGAAGAAGTAATCGCTACAGAGCTAATTCAATCTACACAACTCATCTTTGAGCCAAACCTCCCAATTCCAGTGCCTGTGTTGAGGTAGCTGGATGTGTCTGTCACTACCTCCAAGGGCTTCAAAGCAACTGCAATTTTTCCTCTGCTCTGACTGGGAGCCACAGCTCCCCAAAACCACAGCAACAAGGTTTTGGTGTCTGAGTAACTAAGCGGTGTTTGGCTGGCTCAGCTCGAACCCTCACACTTTGGTAATGCCAAAGGCACCGTGGTGGTTAACCTGGTCACCTGAGGTCCCCTGACAGTTCTAACTCAGCAGCTGGTTTAACTTGCACATTAAAATACATCAGTAGAAAAATCCAGAGTTCTTATGAAGTACCTGAAAGGGCTTGAAATAAAACTAGGTTCTGCCAAATGAAAGGTGGAAGACACAATATTGACCAGGCCGGAGCTCTTTCCTCTGTGATGACACTGAAGGACTCTCTGATGTGTTTTGATTTCTTTCATATTTCTGGTTCTTTTGAAGGCTTGAAGAGTTGAGGCCATTGAAAGAGTTGAAGGACGCTGTGAATGAATGTTCTTTTGGAGCACAGGATGCCCTGCAAATGTGACCCAATCATTAAGTACAGTTGTCTGCAGTGCTTAATTGCCCCTGCAACTTTTTTTTTGGGTCTGTCTTCTCATTTTTCCTTGCTTGGCATTTTTGTGGATGAATACCACTGGGAGTTAAGGACTTGCTGTGACTCTCACTCTTACTTATAGGAGTTTTGCCTGCAGCAGTCACATAGTTGAAATGTATAGATCCATGTGACTGCTAAGAGACCACTGAGAAGCCAAGTAAGTAGGACTCATGGCCATTTTGCAATTCCACCTCATTAGACATGTTTTGGGGCTTATGATTGTGCTGTGAGGATAAATAAGTATAAATATTATATTTGCCTCCAGGTTATCTTTAAAAATGTATTTCTCTGTNTTTTTTTTTTTCCCCTCCAATTTTCAGAGTAGTCTGTCAACTCCCAGTAGGTGAGTTATCAACTCTGTGGTCTCACAGTATGGTGGCCCAGCATAAGGTAAAGGGTTGCCTTGTGCTGCCAATTACCCGAGGTTCTAGAAAGCAAAATGTGCAGCAGTGTGATTAAGTCTGTGTGCCAGTAGAAACTCACATAACCCCAAAACTAGCATTAGAAAAACTGTTGCAAAATATATATATATTTGACTTGTCCTCAGTGCTACATTTTCAGAACATTAAAAAGTGGCAATAGCTGTCTATTTTAGCATTTGAACAACTCCTGTGAATTACTTTTGAGATACACAGGAGCAAGAGACTGTGTAAAAACTTGGGTAGATAAATACCTACATTGATATTGTTGCCCAGATGTTGGTCTTTCTTAAACACACAAAGCTGTGAATTCTCTGTTGAACACACTGGTCCAGTTCTCTGCTGTCTCCAGTCGAGTCCATGGGCTCCAAATGGCGACCGATCCCTCTGTTCTCTTTGACCTCAGAGTCCGTGTGTTTTCAAAACTGAACGGACCGATTCCTGAAGGAAAGGAATTGCACCAGGTTGCTGGAGGTCGGGAATGATCCGGGGAAAGCAATGTTTCTGTGGTTATTGTGGTCTTTTTTGTATGTGTGCGATTATTCACTGTTAGACACGTGATCAGGAGTTGGATGCAGCTTTACTTTGGCTTTGTATATTCACTCTGATATTTCCTGATTTTGCAGTTACAGCCACTGGCACTGACATTAGACTCCTTTTGAACCCCTCTGGTCCACTTCATTAGTTTTAGTCTCTATATTTCATGTTTTCAACAGATTTTTTAACAGCTCCTCTCCAAGATATCACCATGACCTCTCCAAGATGTCATCAGCAACAGCTGTTACTTTCGTATGTACAAAGGGACTGCGTTAATCGGTGTGGTGTATAGTGTGTGGCCCCACAGAGTGACATCCCCACCCTGATGTATCTGACTTGGATGTGATACAAAGCACTGCACTGTGCAGGTGAAATGTGCTTATTTCCTCTGCCCCCAGTTTACAGGGGCGAAGTAAACGCTGAGGATGCCACTACTCTGCGCCTGCGAACAGGGTTGCTCAAAAGCTGCTGCCGCGGCTCAGGAGCCAGGGTTGCTCCCTGATGGAATCGACCCTGCACTGCAGCAGCGGTGCTTCCCCTGATGGGCTCCATACCAGTGGGCAGAAGGGTGTTAGCACTGTCTTGGAAGGACTTCAGTGTGTTCAGGGAGATGTAGCAATGCTTGGTTTTCAGTTTCCTAAAGGCATTCCTGCTCTTCTTCTTCCTACAAGCCTTACAAGCAAGTGTCTTGTCGTTATTCCAATGTGAAAATTTCAAATTCACTAATAACTCTGCCATGAAAGCTGCTGGAGGTATTTATAGACCCTCAATGTAACGGAGCTGTCTGTGTATGGGAAAGACTGAACTCAGTGAGCTGGTCTTTTGAGGCAGCCACTACATGAGGCAACAAGACCAGTTCCTTTAAAGCAGATTTTGTTCAGTGATGCTTCTAGGAGGTGATGCCAGGTAATGGCATTGCCTTTTCGTATTCAAGTTTTAAAGAGAATGTTTAGTGTTCGTTTCATATTCATATTCATTCATTTTCACGTTCAACCAGCCTACTCTGGGTCTAGAACGTGGGTCGGAATTACCACGAGGTGGCAGCGTGCAAGTTATACCTTAATTATACCAGATAAAAATTGGACTAGATGATCGTTGTGGGTCCTATCCAACTGGAAATATAGATGTTAAAATGTCATGCACAGATCCTGAAGGATTTCTGTTTTTACAAGGGATACATTATTCTGCTGTGCACTGATAGTCAATACACGCTCAAGAATTTTGATGAAGCAAGTTTGATTACTGCTGATGAGGAGGACTGTGCTCATGTACTTAAGGATCAGAAAAGGTTTTTAGAAACAGTGACCATACTGTTCTCCACTTCTTCCTATACTAACACTCCACGTTCTGAAGTACAAATAAGAGTGCAAAGAGACTGTGCTGTCTTAAATGGAAATGTTTGAGAAATACAGGCCATTCCCCTCTCTCTCTCTCTGTGTGTGTGTGTGTGTGTATACACATAACTGAGCAGACACAAAACAGCCAGCAGAAAGAAACTATGCTCACGTTGGTTTCCTAAACATTTTCACTGGGACCATTAAAAGAGCCTTCACCAATATTTGGGAAACCACATGCATCTCCAATGATGGAGAGTCAGTGGGTAACCAGGAGCTGTGAACACCAGGTGATGACCAGCTTTGCCAGTAAGAAGTACCTTTTGGTTTCCTTTCTTAACAAGTGCTTATTCTTTTGAATAGTTCTACAATGACAGCAGTAAAAATTGCATCAAAAAGCAGTGGCTTAATCTACATATAACGCAGTCACAGACAGCGTGAATTCATAAATATTCTCCGAGGTTAGTCAAAACACAGGATGCTGGGAAGAAATCATTATTGCTGCAAAAGTTGTACAAAACCTTTCTTCTGTGGCAAGAATTCTGAGCCTGCGTAAGTACATCAAGCTCTGGCAGTGAACAGAGCTGAAAAGAATCCCGTAGTTCTTCGTGAACAGATACTATCCAGAAGGCTTCACCTGTCTCTTTTTTCAGCAGCGCACAAAGTCTCTCCGCATAATGTCCACGGAAAACGCACTGGATATGACCCCTGGCAAGGAATAAGTTACTTTCAGTAGTGATGCTCTTTAGCTATGAGCCATACGCAGGTGAGGTTGGTGCTTGGTCCTGTGGGAAGAGTATAATCATATTCTATCTCTGGTCAAGCTACATGTTGGTCTTCTAATCACAGAAAGCTTCCTTCCTCACAGTCGGAGCAATGCTTTTGACTCGGTGAAGGACCCTCAAGGTAAATAAAATGGAGATGCATCTTGAAGAATTTCCGTTGTGTGCTTTCACATGTGGTGTAGACTTCAACTGCAGTACCCTTTGGTTGGCTGGGTTGGGGTTTTTTCTCTTTGTTTCTGTTCCAAGGTCTAGTTTCAGGTTTTAAAACCTCCAAAAAAATTATTGTCTTCTTCGGTCCTCATAGTGAAATAGGTAACATCAGGCTGTTTGGGTAATGGAAGTGACAGTGTTTTGGGGAGCTTTGTGGCATTGCACTGTAATACATTTGCATTTATCATCTCATATTATTTCAAGTTATTGTATGTAGGAAATCAGAGAACCTGCTCTGGTGTGTTGCCTATAAATGTTGCACAAGAGACCGTTTGGCTGTTTGTGCTGTGGCTCTTCACTTCGTGCTGTTGAGGAGAGACAATCTCGTTTAAGCATCCACGTGTTGCCTTATTTGTGAAAAGCTTTTTCATACCAAGTACCACATTTAGCAAAACTGAGCAAAATTCTGCTCTGCTTCATATATTTTTCTTCAGACCTATGCATAATTTTGAAATAGTTTCTCCCCCTAACTTCAAGGGCCCTTGACACTTTTCCATTGTACCCACCTCCTCCCTCCTTGGCCTCCAAACTCTTTTAGTTTATTTATTAATCTGACCAATGAATGATGCTGCTTTTAAGGTCCCAGCTCAGAGTTACGAACCTTGGAAGAAGCAGTCGTCCAGAGGCAAGTGGCGAAGGATGCTGAAAGACTCAGTGAAATGTATTAAACTACCAGTAGGTGATCGTAAGCCCTACCTGTTTCCTAAGAAACAAATTACATTCCCCCAAACTTTACATCTTCTCACTGCTGCAGATAAAAGCATGAACTGATTTCTTTTAATTTCCTGAACAAGCACAGAAGGAGAATTCTGCAACCAATTAAAATTGCAAATTGCTTGTTTGCTCAAGATCAGGTTTATTCTAAAGGGTGCCTGCTCTTTGGGGACTGGAAGAAGGGTTTTTTGAGATGCATTTTGAACAAGGTAAGCATTTTTTCAAATTATTCCAGCATAATATGCCAAGGGGAATACAGTGCATTTGTTATTTCCTTAAAAAAAAATGATTATCTGAAACATTCCCTCTAGACCTATAATATTTATTTCAGTGTTCTGTCAATAAATATAACAAGGTTAGTTTTCTATCAGGTTAGTTGGGAGAATCATTTGAGGGAAGTTCTGTTTGGTGAGCTCAATTGCAAAAAGCAATCAATAAGAAAAAAATTCCCTTGTAGTTGTCGAAAGGAACTTGGAGCTCTGAGGAGTTGGCCCAGAGCAAGTATTTACCTCCCTGCCCCAGAATTCTTTTGCTGGCACCAGAAGGGCAGTTTGGTAGCTGTTCTCTCTTGCTTCCAGGTGCCAAAGGAAGCGAAACAAAAGCAGGGAAGGCTGAGGCAATGAAGCACTGGCACAGCCTTCCGAATACTGCACTTCTTCTCCTTGTTAGTAGGAAAGCCCTGCTGACTTGTGGTGGTGTGCTCTCCCTGTTTTTCCCCCTCTTCCCCTCCTGGCTCCTGCTTAGGCCATCTCCTGCCACCCGTTTCTCACTGTCTGCTTTGGAAGTGGAATCCGCATCTCTCTCAGACCAAGCTCATCCTCTTCCTCGGGCTCCAGCCTCTCACTGCTCGCCAGGATCCCTTTCCCTGAGCCCGCTGCAGGCAGCAGCATCTCCCCTGAGATGAAATTCTGCTGAGGCCTCTGCCAGAGGTAGAGGCTTCATGGAGGTGACAGCAGCTGGCAGAAAGTCTGCCTCTCTCCCCCCGCTTTGCTGGGAGCTGCCCAAAGTCTCCCTGGGCTCCGTAGCAGTAAGACAACACCCTGGAATTTTGTCAGAGGGAAGGGGAGCCTGGGAGGGGATGAGGAAAGCAAGGGCAGGGAACAAATGGTAACTGTTCACCAAATTCAATGTCCCAATTGATTGTGACTTCTTTTGTGCGTTAACCAAACCATAATGCCCTGCCTTTCAGAAGCTCTTGTGTAAAGTCTTGAAATAGCACTTCTCAAGTCCTGTAGTCCTTTCGAAGGCAGTTATATACAAGTAATGAAAACTTATAACGCAGTTTCACCATTTATGTGTAACACTGGAGAGGAGAACCAGCCTCGCCTGTCCTGCTAGAATAATCTTTCCTTGACATTACCGACTCCTGTCGAATATGCCAGAGGCAACGTTCCACTAAGTCCTGTACTGCAAACTCCCCTCTGCTGTTACCGAGGATGAAGTGGCGTGGAGGTATGACAGCACATTCCGCCTCTGAAAGTGCTCTCCTGATTCCTGGGCAGCTGCATTATCCATTTGGCCGAGAAATGGTGAGATTTGTCATCACTTGGCACATGGGACTTGGAGAAAATAAGGCCAAAATGTAAGCAAACACAAGATATTTTAAAATGAAAATGAGAAACAAAACTATGAGGATTCTACGGGAGAGTCTCAGGTATTTTTTTACTAGAGAGTTGTTGGATGTAAAACCTTATTTGGAAATTAAATCATTAAATCATTTCTTATTGGTGCTGAGCTGTGTTTTCTGTGTATGCACAGTTGTGTAACACACTCAGGAAGGAAGTGAAAATAGAGCTTAAAAAGAGTACAAACAAAACTCGCAAAAGCATGGATTGGCCTTTGAAGTGTTTGCATTTTCCAGCACGTTGGAGATGGCAGTGGTGATATTTCTGGGTTCCTTGTGAATCAAGTCAGAGGATCTTCCTTTATGCCTCCAAGTGCAGTGTGAATGATGAGGTGACATCATCTTTGAATATTCTACTAGTATGTTAATTAAACTGTAACTTTGGTTTAACTGAAGACTTAAACTTGTAATTTTCTTAGAAGCTGGTATTCCAACAACTGCAGATATATTTAGCAGAAATGTGTTAACTCTGTATTTGCTGATACCATTAAAGATAATAAGAAACAAATCTATGCAGATGTCCTATGCCACAGTGGGTAAGTGATTTTCCGCTGTAACAAAAGGTAAAAGCCTATTCATTGAAGTGCGGCCAGAAATTATTTCTAATTGCTATGAAAGAATCCTTAAAACTGTATGCTGCTTTTAACATTTGGGCTTAAATTACAGTTAATAGTTCCCATAAAAGAAGCAATAGGAGAAATACTAAAATTCAGAATCCTTGGACATTAAATGCTGTCTAGATTTCCAGTTGTAGCGGGTTTTACTGTCAAAAATAAACCATCCAGAAAGTTGTTTCTACCAACACAAGGTGACAAAGTTTTTTTGCTAAATATCCCCAGCATTCCTCAGTGGGGAGCTCTCCAGGTGTGAAGCCGTGGGCTTAATTTCGACACATGCAGGTAGGAGCCTGCCGCGGTGTAGGGCATCTCGCTGTCCTTGCAGCAGGATGCTCTCCCTCTGGCTGGGAAGGGGATTTTGGTGGTGTCAGTCTGGGGGTGCTGCCGAGGGGCATTGCCAAGTGTGCTATGACAGGTTTTTGAGAAAGGCTTTTGGCTCTGTCCCGTTGTGTTCTGTTTATTGAGTCTCATTTGGCTTCCTCTTTCACAAATGTCTTGCCAGAACTGGGGAGGTTTTAATGTTAGATAAGCATTTATTCATCACTCAGAATTAGCTGGCTATGCAGAGGCATATTGTTCAAATTCCTTTCTCCTAATCTTTTTTGCATGAAACATGGTAATGGGAGCATCATTGCTCGTTGCCCCAGGCAGCTAGTCATGCTACTTTCCTGAATTAATTCTTGATTGTAGCATAGAAAAAAATATATAAGCTTAGAATTCGATTGACAGCATGATTTGTCTCTTTGAGATAGTTGGACCTACCACTACCATTAACTAATCATCTCCTCTGCCAACGTTGTAAAAAGAAAGGACAGGTGATGGCTGGATCCATAAATGCCAAAGGTCTGGTTGTGTTTGAGTATGTGGATGGGGTAGGCATCTAAGGAGCATGTAAGTCTCAACTCACCCATCCAAGTTAGAGTCAAGTTGCGTTTCTCTTTCAAGACCAAGCATGTTTTTCAGAAAAAGGGTGTAACGTTTGCGTGAGCTTTCTTGATGCCTGAGCCACGTGCTTGGCTTACGTTCCTTGTGGAGGTTGCAGGGTTTCCTCTCCTATTTATGAGAAGACCTTTCATGGCAAGCAGAGCTCATACTGTGCTCTCTCTGCCTTTCACCCGGGGCCGAGGTTCATTCTGCAAAGCAAATAGGCCCAGGGCTGGGTGAAATTGGCTCCCTCGTGTCAAGCTGCGGGGAGAAGGATAAAACCTGCTGCCCGTGAGTCTCTGGCAGAGCACCAGTAGCCTGTTCTGTTCCTAAGGATTTACATGGAGCTGGTATTTGGAGTGTTTTGTCAGTCCAACAAAATTGCCTCTGGACTTTGTACATTCCCCCCCCTCAGAATTCCACGCAAAAAGGTGACCAGTGTTATACATCGTTATCTTGCTCTAAAGCAAACAGTCCATCATATTTCACAGCAAAAGCTGTGAGAAGCCAGTGGTAATAATTTTGCTGTGAGGTTTTCCTCTTTAGCCTAAACACTCTTTATATTAAGAGGTAATTCTAAGGGAAATCCTTTGTATTTAATAATTCTATGGTTCTTGAGTTCTTTTTCTCTTAAGTGTGAGCTAATGTAGGCACGCAATGTGAGCCTGCTCTCTGGTTTGTACTCGTGGAGCTAGTTTGAAGCAAATGCTTTTTTGATTCACGTAAGTTAATAATAAAGGGTGGCCACCACATGACAGCTAATTGCAGAACTCCAGTAAGAAGAAAACTTCCCATAATTCCCAAGCTGTATTTTTGTGGTTTTATAAGAATGCAGTTCCATCTGTGCTTGGAACAGAGTAGCTGACTCTTATTTATAGCTCTGTTCCGTCTGGTTCATTTCCTCTCACTTCCCTACAGAATGATATGAATGAAAATGACACTATTGACTATGTGGGTAACAATAAAAGAGCTTAGAGAAATAAGATTTTTATAGTTTCAAGTCTAAGGGAATCAAAAGCCTAAGAATTATGATCTTAGGGAACTGGAGATGGATCAGGCTGTGCTAGCTGAAGAGGTCCCACTGGTGGATCTTCTGGGATTTGGGGAGGGTTTTTTTTGTTGTTGTTGCTGTTGTTTTAAGCACAACTTCCCAAACAACAAATTCACCCAAGTGATGTGATCATTTAGAAAGACTTATGTGGGCCTGGAAACTTCACATCATAACTCTAATTCTTGGTTTCATTTGCAGCCAAATTGCAAGACAGGGTTAATTTCTACAAGGTGCACTTTTAAAAATGAATATTGTTTGTAAGGATTCCTTTTGTGTGTTTGTTTGTTTGTTCGGTGTTTTACAAATGAGAGAGAAAACCCATAAAGCACTCCAACCTAAATCTGCACACAGCGAGCAAAACCCACTCGCCTTAATACCCCTGGAGGAGCATTTTTTGGTGGGAGGTGGTGGAAAGGCTGCAGAGCTCCTTGTGCCGGGGACAGTGGGCGCTTTGTCACAAAAGCACCTGCAGTTGGCCACGTAGAGCACTCTCACCCTGAGCTTTATTCTTCTTGTTCCATAGTCGTGTTTTTTAATCCCCCTACACTAAGAGATTGGCACTGATTTCAGAGAGAGTCCCACTCTTGGGAGGCTCTTCACGTTAACATCCCGAATGCAGCACATCAACTCTCAAAGCATTTACTGTTTTAAGGGGAATTCTCTTTGTATGGATGGATGTTTTCTACCCTAGGCACCACTGACAAATGGTGACAGATAGAAAGACTTATATTAGAAGTAAGCAAAGACTATGATATCTTCAAGGTAATTTGAAGTGAAAATATTCAGAGCATTTGTAATAACTTACAGGTAAAAGTATATTATGAACGAGATTGCATTCAGTATTAATCACACAGAGTAAGTACATACAGCTATCTTATTGCTCCTGCCCTGGCATTTAGTGACATTTTGATGTACATAACATATGAACAACAAATGTGTGAAAGAAAATCATCAATATATAGAAGAGGAATTGTCCCAGTGATGTGTATGTGGCAAACAAAGAAGGGAACTTGAATTCTCAGCGAATGCAACTATGTAGGGAAAATACTGTCAAATAACATGAAAATTTCAGCTTTGTTACTTGTAATAAAGAAAAATTTTACAAATGCTAGTGAGTTTGGTCAGACAGGCTTAATGTCTGGCAGTACCTGTGAGACAAGGATAAAGGGAAATGAAAGCTGTGAGGTATAAGAGTACTTTTCTCAGTGCTTATCTGTGCAACACCTCAGCCTTAGAGCTGTAAATCATCCACTCCATATTTAGGGGAATATAAGTGGCTTAAATTTAGCTCAGTCCTTAGCTACTTTTTACTAGTGGGAAGTTGATGAAACAAAAGATCAACCTAAAAAGGTGAATTGGTAGCCCAGTGCCCTGGCATGGGATGCCAGCGGCTGTCTGACACTTGTGTCACTGAGCAAGGATGGTCCTGGGGACCTGGTGTTGACACCGACTGAAGCCCCGAGCTCATGGGCCTTGATTGCACCCAGCAGGGAATCCTTCTTGGTGATGAGAGGGGGGAAAAAACCAGAAGTCTGTCTCTTCCATTTACTGTTACTGCTGTGAAGGCAGGTGGAAGGCTACATTTGTACATATATTCCTTCTGTGTGCAAGAAAACGTCACCTGCTGCCATCTTTCTAGTTGTGCATTTCCGTTCAGCAGTTCATAATGAAGGTTTGCATTCTTTAAGATGCCTTACAGATTGTTTCTTTACGGTGAACTCATAATTGGTTTTACTTCATTTTCATAGCTGGCATGTGGTTAGTCCCCACAGAGAAATAGCCACTTTGCTAAACACAAACCTGGGGCTGGTAAGCGGCATCTAGTCAGAAGATTTACTAGGGATTACTCCAAGGGAGTGGGTTTCATGTGCTCCTCCCAAACCCAGCCACCAGTTGTATCTTAAGAGTCTGCTGAGGTACAGCAGTAAAGAGGAGCTGATCAATAGTCTCACTGTACAGCACTACAAACACTGTGGATTACAAGACTTTTCCCACTGCAGACAAATGTAAGGAAGGACAGAGTTAGACCTTCTATAAGGGTGAATGTGGTTTTCACCAAATGTTCGCCAAACTGGCAACTAGTTACCTCCTCATTTTCCTCTCCACTCATGCAAATAACAGTATGTAGCATTGCTAGGACCTCCTTCTCTCGTTCAGGGTACAATATAAAAGAATGTTGTAAGAGCTTTATAGTCTATGCCCTTTTTGTTTTAAACCAACATCCTCTTGGCTTGCAGCATAATGATGCACCACATCCAATGATGTAGATATTTGGGCTGATGCAGGCTTCATTTTTCAGGAGCGAGACAAATGGAAAGTTCTCATGTTCAGAGATATCAGAGTTCTCTGTAGGTCTTATGTTAAAGAAAGGGGCACTAAGGGCTATGAAATTTGTAGCTCAGTGCTTCACTGAGAAAGAGATGGAATTTAAATTTATTTTTTTTCCCCTTGTGGTTTCTATGGGCCTGTCTGTGAGAGCACCTAAGTCTGAGTGTGCCTGCGCCTCTGGGCACACGTGTGTGTGTGTCACACTGCTGGTGCTTGGGCTTGCTTTTCTCCTATTGTATTGTTAAGTTTGGGAGGGGACTTTGAAACCCTGGGAGAGTGACTGAGCAGGTTGACTTTAGGATCAGCTCCTGTGATGACAGTTACGTGATGGGTTTCTCCCAGCTTCCCTCCAAGTGGGAACTGTTCCCCATCACACCCCACCCCGGGTCCCGTCTGGGCTCTGGCTGCTCCCCACATTGTCTCTATAAACCTAAAAATCTCAGCTGCATTCTTTTGTTCTTTTGCCTGTGCTCAGCCAGTCCACGTAACAGCATCCTTTCTCTCAGACCTTCCAAACCTGGCTGGAATTGCTGTGATGAATGTGTAAGTGACAAAAAGAAAAGCAGAGTGTAAAAGATGCTAATCAGCCTTTGTTCTTTTCAGACATGACATGCAGGACCTGAAGTATAGATTTTGTATGGAGAGAGATAGATTTTAATTAAGCATCTTAATAGAGAAATCCTTCTTGTTTTTTTCAGAATAAATTAAGGAAGTAACTTTGATGCAATATCATTTTCATCTAATCAGTAACATTCTGAAATTACCATGTTGTTTTCCATTAGAAATACCATCATCCAACAAATCAGATAAAATTATTTAACATAGCTATATTGCAACCTCAGCTCACATTAGCCTGGGTGTGCGTATACACAGAACAGCAGACGGTGCGTGAATTGACACATGTTTAGAGGGAGAAAAGGGCAGACAGTATCAACATTTTTATATACTCCTTTGAATAAGGTGCCCATATCCGACGTAGATTCACTAATAATCAAATAAAGGCTTATCAGGGTTTTGCCATCTGCATATAGAGAATACAGATTACTGACACCAACAAAAGGCGACTCTCATTAGCTTTTACTTGTATTCACAGGTTATTAATATCTCATATTAATATCATTAAAACGTTTGACTTTACATTTGGCATGAATTCAGAGGGTTTTGTTTGACAAACCAATACACTGGCAGAGACATTTCCCATTAGCTCTTCTGCCATAGCCTGTGCCATTTTTTAACGTACTTAACAAAGTGCATGAAGGGAAATCACCTTGGGCCAATATTCCGAAGCCTGGAAGAGCGATGGAGTCGCTGCTGCATCTAAATGTGTGTCGTGGTTGTGATAGTCTTGCACAACTGTACTTTCTGTGGACAAATTTGCAAAGTTCACATTTGTGACAGCCAGAGGTAGCCCACAGTTAGCCTTGCATGTCCAAGCACTCTTTATTGTTATTAATATTTATTTTCTGTTGCAGTAGTGCCTTGAGGCTAAGTCAAGGGGGTGCCCCTGTTTGCCCAAAGCGAGAGCTTGACAAAGTGAGCAAGGGCTGGGAAACCGAGGCACCTGGAGATCAAGTGACTTACTCAACAGTATCTTTATGTGAGTTGGAAACAAGATGCAGCTCATCCAAGTGGAGTCTCTCTCTCGACCCACACTAGACTCTTCTTTTTCTAATGGAAGGACATTCCTCCTCGAGGTGTAGGGAGTGTTACCTCTTGGTCGTATCATTCTGTTCTGTCAACGAGTCACATGAGGATCTGACTTAATAAAAAGCAAGGAAACCAGGATGAATCACATTTTTTCACCTGCTGTGGATGTTTAACTGAGGGTTTAGGGCATGTGAACAGGCATTACAAGAGCGTGCAGCTTTGCCTCTCAGAACAGGCTTTCAGAATCACTGCAGCTGTCATCTTGGTTCCTTTAGTTTGGTTAGATTTTTACCAATTCAAGCAATACGAAAATCTGAGACTGCCAGTATTATTTTTTTTATGTGACTTGAAGTCCTGCGTAATAGGCTCCTCCAACAACAACAACAACAACAACAACAAAAAAAGTCGCTTTTATTTCCATCACAGCTGTAATGCAATTTCATGTGGTGTCCTCAAGTTTGCTACACGCACTGTAATTTCTCATATACAGCTGTCAGCAATAACCTTTTGTGGCAGCAAAGAGGAAAAAAAAAACCCACCTAAATACATATTTGTCTAACATATACTTGTAGACCTTAAATCCTGTCTAACCACATGCAGCTGTGTTTCTCTGATCTCTGGTGGAGGACTGTGCTTTGTGCTTGTAGGTGGAGCAGAAGCAGCCGGCAGAGCTTGGGCGAGTAAGATCTCAGAGGAAATTCAGTCCAGCCTTAGTTCTGCTCACCTGGTGCATGCAAGAAATGGGCACCCTCTGGAGTCCTGCACGTGCACGAAAACATAAAATATTTTGTGTTATTATCGTTGGCTTTTCGTTCTTTAATTCTGAATGCAAATAACAGCTTAAACCTAATGAGAAGTCAGAGGGGAAAAAACCCTAAAGAGATGGTAGGAGTCGAGAACAGATGAGGACTGATGGATTTCGAACACGCAGCAGTGTGTGTGTGTGTCTCTTCCTGCTGCCTCTCCCACTCTCACAGACCAATTTATATTTTGCGCCTCAACAGGCGATGCCCCATTGCCAGCAGAAACTTTTGATGATCCTCAGCCTTACGTGCTCCTGTGGAAACAAGCTCTGAAGAATACAGAAGACTTTGCAATGTATTACTCCTGTCAGTAAAAAAAAAATATTTCTGGCTGGGAATTCATATTCAGATACTCTTCCACATTTTAGTGGGGTGGGTGGCTTTTCTCTTCTGGATATGCCTTCCCCTTCGTTCGTGTCTTTTTAACTTTTTCAGGTAGCTCTTTGTCTTGTGAACTCTGGGGTCTGGAGCCCAAGCAGAAATTCCAGCACCATCCCGATAAGATCTGAGTCACTGGGCCTTGATAAGACCAGAGTCACAGATCCCTCCCACTCAAAGCAGGACCAGCGCCGATGTTTGACAGGGTTATGCTGCAAGATGCCAGAGGAGCGTGACCGGCCCACGATGTTGATGCAAGGAACAGACAAAAGCTGTGAGAAGATGAACTTCTGAAGTCCTAGAGCCCAAAGTAGATAGTGCTTATCGTGGATAACAATCTCCCAGACTTTCTCATGGTATATTAGTGGGATTAGCCATCTAAATTGCCACTTTTATGTAAGAGGAAGATTTTTAGCTAAGATCAGATCAGCTACAGAGAGACTCACTTGACAGAACTGAGTCTTAGTTCATTTCATGCTTTGCCTGACCTCACACCGGTCACCCACACTGTGCTGCCCCTCTGAGAGGCCTTGCTGAATTTCTGAAACTCGGGTTCCTTCCCGAGTCGCCGTTTTCCACACTTGCAAGTTCAGTCCATTTTTATTCTCTCTGCCTTGGCTCTGGCAGTCCCTAAAGCTGTTTGGAAGGTTTTTTTATGCTTCCCTTTTATGAATGCTGTGCTTAAGCAGTACATGGGTAGCGAGCACACAGCTTTTGTAGATCATAATGTTCTTTATTTTCTCAATGTTGTTCGTTTAGAGACACTTTAAGGAAACATTTTCCTGCAAGTTGCTTGTGAAAGGAGATTTCTCTGGGTAGTTTCTTTATATTCAGTTTGACTTTTACACGAAGTGCAATTGTATATTCAGTGCACAAATGTACGTGGAATTGGTCAAACGGAGAAATTAAAACTGCTTGCATATGCTTTTTGAAATGTGCCTCTGCTCTGAAAAGTAATTATGTTAATTTGACCTGGCCTCACTTAGCTCATCTTCTCCCCGAGAGTCAGGTCTGCTGACATTAGCGAAGGGGTTACTGTTGTTAGAATGGTCTTCCTGGCTACTTAAATTTAAGATTTTATGCATCATCAGTAGGTATTTATTTCCCCCTCCCCTGTAAATTCTAATTGCAGGAATACCTCAAGCAATCCTGTGCCTTCAGGATACAGTTGACAGCGTTGTACAGGTGTGACTGAGATCCTGATAAACCAGTGCAATGATATGGATGCATAAGTTTACCAAAAACAGAACTAAGAGAATTTTGCTGTGGTGACAGATGGAACAAGGCTTTGGTGAATATGGATGGAGAATGCTTTGGCACCTATTACAGGTAAGGATGCCGTGTAATTTCTTACACGTCTGGATGCCTGGTGCACATACATACACCTCTGAATTGTTTTCTGATCCCATGAGGAATCCCAGAGACGTGTGTTTGGCCACATTTCTTATTTATTTTTAAAATCTGGGCAGGAGTTTGTGCAAATTTAGGCTTACAGACATCAGATTTGTCTTTTCAAAAATCGGAACTTCCTTTTCCCCTTGAAAACTGCCATCAGATACCCCTGAACAGTTCTTGGCTTGGAAATCATGACTCAAATTGTTAACTAGTGTTTGGGTTTGTTCGCAAAAAGATTATATTCTCTACCTCTCTGAAGGAAGAGAGGCCGATGACAATGTTAGAACCAGCACATCTCTACCACTGGTGCTCCTGCACTTGCCAGTGAAATGAACCAGCTGTTGCTCAATTTCACAAAAGAAAAATGCAGACTCAGTGAACATCAGGAGATTGTGTGTATTCCCATTTGTGAGGGTTCTCCTTCATTTCAGCCTCCTTCACTCGCCTAAAGAAACCAAAGTCTGTGAATTTAGAAGCACCACGATACCGGTGTTCTCTTCGTATCTATGATACATTCTCCTCTTTTTACTGAATCAGAAATACATGATCAAAAACTCAGATATTTTTTAAAGAATAACATGCAGCTAAGAGGATTATTTTTTCTTTTACATAACAAATAGTAACAGAAAATATGATCATAACACGGGTGCTTTTGCACCAAATATTGCCCCTGAAGTAAGTGATAACAACAGCTTAGTAAATGACTAGGATCAGAGTGAGGTGTGTCAGGAAGTATGCTGCAGGATTTATTAATGCTGATAGCTGTGAAGAAAATACCTTTTTTGTTAGTCCTTCTCCACGTTTAAAATAATTTACTTCTGTGGCACAGCTTGCTTTAAAATTGAACCAAAAGTCAACGTGATAAAAAAATCGATGAGTTCAGTGAACACATTCCTTTGCCTTAAACTGAAGTGTGCGTTCTGAAAGAGCATGGCTTGTGAGTTGGAGACCTGTGAAAGGAACAGACCTGCTAAAAGAATAACCTTTTGATGCAACAAGCTTATTTGCTTAACAGCTTTCTACCACAATTAACAGACGCGGCGCATGCATTTATTTAGTGTGACAGTCTGCTCAAATAACCCTCTTTCAAGAGTGGGATTATATAATCTAGAAATAGCAGAGTTACACTGAGATTAAAATTACTGAATGTCTTCTTTATCAAAATTGCTAGCAGCTCTGCCCCTCCTTTTCTGTGTACTTCATGCTGGCTTGTAAATGATCCCCTTGGGCTCTGGTGTCCTTAAATTAATGAACTGTCTGAGAGCACCGTTCAGCATAGGACTGCTGGTGGGAAGAAAAGAGAGAGAAACTGAAAAGAAACCCTGAGGAAGAGGCAGCAGCAGTACTGAAGTGTTTGACCTCATCGGGCTTTGCGGGAGAGCAGTTGCGTTGGTCCTACAAGACTGGATTTAAGAGGATGCTAATGGCAAGGCGTAAAAAAGGTGACAAGATTTATAGTTGGGGACCAGCCTGTCCCCTGGGCTCGGGTAGCGGGTGGTTAGCCCATGTTCAAGTGACTCCATTGAGGCCACTTTCCCAAAACACACGCTGGGGACCTTCTGGCCGGAGAATTGGCTTGGGCTGAACAAAGGGACACAGTGTGGTCTACTGCCCGCTGCAGAAAATGCCATGTGGAGCATCCTGAGCAGGGTATGGCTGCAGGTCCCAGCAGCTGCCCTCAGATGAATACTCTAAGCATGATTTGGGCTTGAACTGCTCTTCTCAGGAATCGCTCTGCTCTCTTCATCTTCCCCAGATGGCAGCCAGCAGAGCACTACAAGGTACAAGGAAGGTGGTACAGTCCTCCCAGAGCAACCAAGACTTCTGAGCCCCTGGAAAAGGTAGTGGGGTTGCTGCTTCCTCACCCAGGAATTGGATGACTTTCATTTCTCTTTATTTAATTGACTTGCACCCCAGTGTGGCCAGTCTTTGAGCTGTTGCCTTGTTGTTTGTCCTTAAGATCATTTCTGCAGCTACTGAAGGATGTGGAAAGCAGGGGAGAAGGGTGCTGTTGTGCTTCTCCACAGGCTGGTTTGAGACACTGGAACCCCAAAGTAAAGTCAAAACACAATCTTCATAAATCATCTATAAAATCAGACTTCTCCCTACTGCTTAGAGAGGGGAGCTGTTAAAACACAAAGCTGGTGATGTTCGTGCCCTGCATGCCTTTAAAAGGGTCCAGAGTCATAGAGAGCTCAAGTGTGCTCTTACTGCCAAGCAAAGAGACTGCCTCCTGTTTCAGTTAATTTTAGAGCTGCAACAAATTCCTCTTCCCAATACCTCCAAATGCAGGAACCGATGAAGAAAAGGTGGGAGAGGGTTTTTATGTGACTTCTGAGACTGGTGTTCTCAGTTTCCAGTTCTGCCAAGGTGGTTAACGGTAGTCATGCTTGAGGATGCCTAAGTAAGATTTTCTATAGCCCACTGTAAAGTACCCTGACTACAGCCTGCCCACTTGGGAGCACACTGCATAACCATATGTAAAATTGTGAGGAACAGGGCAAAGAACCAGATCTTTTCCCTTATCTGGCAAAAAAACCCCAACCCTTTTCTTTGGTCAGCACTATGCTGGCAGAAGGTCCATTTTAAACACCTTCTGAGAAGAATTGTGAAACATCTAGAGACCACAGTATGTGTCACTGATTTTTTACTGAGAGTCTGGGAAACTCCTCGAGACATCCCCAGCCCTGGAAAACGTCCAAGTGTTCCTCACAGAGTATAATGAGGCTTTCACTCCAAGGCATTGCATTTTCAAATGTGGAGGAGGCTCTTTCCATTCTTGCCAGAGGATTTGGCAGTCACTGCGTCTCGTTGGGACTATCACCCATTGCAATTTGAGGATGTAAAGCCTTCTTTCAGTGTGCTCTTTGTAATATGGGGCATGCAGATGAGTATCTGGGCAACACGGAAGAGGCTTTTGCTTGTGGATAGAGGATGAAAAGAGCAACCAAAGAATTCAGTTTTTAGTCCCATCCACCCTGCATTTTAAGAACGACTGAATTGCTAACTGGTGTGGCCCGTTGCCCAGAGAATGCCAGGTCATCTCTAAGGGAGTAGCATTGTCTCTTCTACATGCTAAACCTGCAGACTCTTCAGGCTACGGCACCAGGATTTCCCTCAGGTGTACTGAATATTTCAGGTGATGATTGACCGCTCTCCCTGATATTTGTATGATTATTAGTCTCTTCTCTGTGTACTATTCAGCGGACAACGCTGCTCATAAAAAGCAGATAGGAGCAAGTTGGGCTGCTGCCCCTGGTGAGTAGGAGAGAGGATGGGCTGATTGATGACCCTTGGCTGTTTTCTGAGGTTGCAGTTGTTTTTTATGATGTCATTAGGAGGCTATAGTCACATTAAGGAATCCCTCATGACATCATAAAGGACTTGATATTTCACTAATGTTATTTCAGCAGAGTGGAGCTCTGGCATTTTATAGTCTTTGCTTTCCCTGTAGAATTAGGAGTTGTCTAACTACAACATGGAAGAAATGCAAAAATAGTCAAATGCCGACTTCAAAAGTTATGGTTGAAGAATGCTAATATATTTGGCTCTTTCGGAGCACACAGCACCTTTAGGTGGAATACATGATGTGTTTATAAAAGATGCCATAAGTGAATACATATCCTCGTGCAAAGGGAAGAACAGATGTGCCTTCCACTTTTTTTTGGACATTTTTTGGAATAGCTTGAGAGATAAATGGGCCATAGGACAGCATCATGAGACCACGTGGGCTTTGGCATAAGAAGACAGAGTTGTGGTGCAATGGTGAAATCAGGGAGACACTGGCAATGGGGCCAGAAGCTATCGTTTCCTAAAATAAAAGGGGAATGCTAAACAGTGTACTGAGAAGAGACACTATTTTGAAGAGTCTGGTTGTAGGTGGAGAAGTCACTGCGAGTGCTGTTGCCAGCTGTACCATAAGGGGCTGTTTGCAGGGTCTTCATGCAAGTAAATTTCAGATCAGGTACCTCTTCATAAATGTTCCTGACACTCCTAAACGTTATGCCACATTTTCTTCAGGCAGCCCTGCCTATGCCTTTGAGTCCTGTCCTTAGATCTGAAGAAGAGAGGAGAGGCAGGCAGTCTATGCACTTCAGAAGCCTACCAGTAGCTCAAAGTACCTGAAATCTTGCTGAGGAGACTGTCCTTCCTTGGTCCTTGTGGTCCTGAGGCCATCTCTCTCTGCCTCTCTGGCAGTGCCCTACTCGTTACACTAATGCTAAGCCTGTGGCCCCTTGAAAATCGTAATCCCCAGCAGGGTATTTAATTCTTGTCAAGGGTAGAAAAATGTCTGTCTGAGAGCCTCTCACCAGCTATTATTCTGACTGCCAGTTTGTACGTGGTTGTGCATGGTGTCCACACTCCAGAGCCTGTCTCTTGCTCTTCCCTTCATGGACACAAAACTCAGGCTTTGCATCAGAAGTGAGAGGCACCGGGGAACGGGGGACGCTGCAGAGTGATCTGGTGTTCTTCTCTTGCAGTCGGTGACAAACTTTGCCAGCCCGTGTGTCTCAGGCACTGCTCAGCCCCCCTGCTGTTCTGTTCTCAGCTGAAGGCAGTCCCCTCTGTGTGACAGCGCAGTCAGCTGGCTGTGATACTGCAGGTAGAGTGGGGCTTCAGACAGGCAGTGAGAAGCAGGAGGGTGCAACCCCCTGAGGAACAAACAGTTTTATTTTTGTGTACTAGCAGTGGCACGTATGGTGAAGATGAATACAAGGGGGAGTCCTCAGAGGGCGTTCTGGCACTTGCCATTTCCCTGGGACACTGGTGGCTTCGTGAGTCTTTTTTAAAAATGTATAAATCACTGATTAAACGTCTGGTTGCCAGGCTGCACCACCCTGGACATGCCTGGAGATGTCCCAAAGGAGGAGGTGGGAAAGGGGGAGGGGGAGAGTTGCCTGCAGCCTGGGATAGTTATCTGTTTGCTTTGAACAGAGCAACTGATCTACCTCTGGGGTTTTGCTTTCACACAAGTTCATCCAGTTCACCTACTTTTACTGCTCGTTATTAATAGAATTGTTAGCAGGTTCACTCCACAGCTTGTAGGGAAGGTGTGCACATGGGTGGCACCTGAAGACAGAAAGTATCTGATTATATCTAATACTTATTCGGCTCATCTTCCCAGGTGTGCTGTTCTACAGATAATAAACCAGGCAACTTCACAGAGGGAGGTACAGGCACACCCTAGCTGTGGGCTCCGGCTCTATTCCAGCATCGACTAATAAGTGGGCTACCCTTGCTGGTGAGGAGTTGGGGCTGTACCTGCACATACAAGGGAACACGGATGTGGATGCTGGAACCTCCAGGAATGACACTGGTGAACAGATTTGCCACTGAGCAGTAGGTCTTCAGAGGCACCTGTGTTCTCAGGCCGAGCTGCTTTGCTGTCTGTGGACACATCCTTCCCTTTGTGCATCCCTTTTGTCCCCAACTTCTGCCCATTTATACGTAAGCTCATCATGGCCTGACTTGCTTTCTGTAGGTGTAACGCAGTGAGATGTGGCTGCAGCACGGGTGTATTTACTTGAATTTTCTTGAGTGCAACCTGCTCAGGTGCCACCATCTGCTTAGATGTAACCTGTGTGTTGGAGCAGAACATCCTGGAACAAAGCTCAAGGTCTGGGGTGTGCATACAGGCAACGGGTCACACACAGTGTCTGTGATGAACCACTGCCCTGGGTCTCAGTACGTTCAAGGAGGAGGAGATATCTCATTGACCCAAGAGCTGGAGGTTGAGCTCTTCACTCTGCCACATCTTCTGCAGCGCCTGTGGTCTTCCTCTGGCAGCAAGGCTGAGCACTGATACCGAGAGGTGAGGTCCAAGACTTCAACAGTTGAAGAACAGAAAGGAAACAAGACGATAATTTCCAGAGGTCCCTTCCGACCCAAATTACTCTATGATTCTATGAAAGAAGGTCTTCTAAAGCAGACTTCCCCACCTCTCAGTGTTATGTACAAAAGTACATGTACTTCTTCAATTGGATTTCACTTACAACCTGCCACACTACATCTAGAAATGAGCATGTAAGGGTGAGCAGTTCATTATTACTGAACGCTCCGTTCTGCCCTCACATGCAGATAGTGATCTTGATTTAGCTGTTCAGCCATGGATGCCTTTGAACTCAGACCTAGCAGAGAGAGGGCTGAATCTTTTCCATCTGATTCATATCCAGAGCTTCTGCTATTTACTCAAGCCTCTCGGGTGGAGACATGGGGTTGGAGAGCTTGTGGGAACAACTCCCTTCAAGTTCTAGCTGCAATCTGAAAGCTGTGGTGTAGGAAGAAAAACAGGGTAACCAGCCTTTCTTCAAAGTGAGCCTTTCTTCTCCCCAGAGAAAGTGTAGTTCTGACCCTATTTAACACCAGCTCTCTCACACAGAGCAGAGGTTAGTATATGCAGTGTTTCAGGATCATAGAGGAACAACTTCTCTGCCTGAGTGGAGCAGGTGCATGTGTTTAATAAGCACTTTCTTCATTGCAGTTACAATAAGGGTGGTTTTCATGGCAGTCTTGACGTTTTTGCAACAGTAGTGTTGGCAGCAGCATGTTCTCCATGCACCGAGTGATCTCTCAGCAAGGCAGTGCTTCCAGATCTACCTCAGAGTGAGCTGTAGACCTCTGGTCAGCCTAGCACTGCCTTAGCTTGCTGAGATGGCTTCATTAGAATTTTCATTGCGAATTTAGTGCATGAAGTAAGTTTGGCTTCCAGCCTGGTGACTTGTCTCAGTCACCTCTGCTTTTAGCTGTGTTCAGGACGAGCAAGAATGTCTTACTCAGTGGTAATCATGTCATCTTGGATTTTTAAACCTCGCCTTTATTCCTGGCAAACCAACACCTAATTAGTTTGATGCTATTAAATGCACTGGATATTTATGTGTTATCAGTTATTAATGTGTGTTGCTGATATATGATTCTATTTGACTCGAACAAAGCACCTTTTACACTCCAGATGAAACAGGCATTACTTTACTTACCTACTGGGCAGATAGCAACCTGATAGTCATTTGTCTGCCCCTAGAAAGCGTAGCGCTAGTGGACCAGTCTCTTGGGCAATGCTTGGTAGTCCAAGGACTGCCAGCTCTTGGTATTTCATTTGGACATGAGTTTAGAAGGCAACATGGGAGCTCTTCAGACTAACTGTAATATACAGATTNCTGTCACGTAGTCAAAAAGACTCGTTCAGAACAGATGCAGCACAAAGGCTGGTTGCTAAGTGTTCGTGGGCAGTCGGCTCAGTGGAGCAGGGCCACAGAGAGTACTCCAAGAGCAGTGGCTCAGGAGTNTGGATGCATAATAGCAATAGGAGTATTCTGTAAAAGGCGGGAGCTCGACCAGATAAACTTTACAATAAAACTTATTTATAATATATAATATATATATTAAAAACATATAATATAGAATTATAATTAAAGCTTATTTATAGCACCATGCTCTCCTTCCTATTTGTGAAACCTTGGTATAGCTACTTATTGTTTAGAAAATATTAGTCCCAAACTGGGCTCCTTTTTGAATTATGAGCAAGAAAAAACTAGTAGAGCTATGACAGCCCTGGAGTGATGGCTTTACATCTTTAATCTAATTAATTCATGAGCATTTCCAGGGACTCCCTACTACAATACCTGAACACCTGGGAATCCTTAATTTTAAGAGTTTTCCATTTGATTTGAAGAGTTTCCTCCTGCTGGTGTGTATCTCATGTTTCCAACCCTGTAGTGTTGAGTACCTAGGAAAGCAGTATTAACAAGTCTTAGTGCTTATTATGTCAAATAAAATTGAATCGATTTCTCCTCACTTGTTTGTTGGTTATGTTTGTGTTGTTCTGATGAAATACGCACTGATAGCAGGGTAAGAGGCCCCTATTTCTGGCTGCTTCTGTTGTGTGTGAGGTCCTCACCTTTGCTTTGTTTTCTCTGACAGCGATAACCAACACATTGATGTGTTTTCCTTAAACCTTGTATTACAGTGTCTGAGTTTCTCTTGAACTACCTTTAGCCTTTGTAGACTTCCAGGAAGCAGTGGTAGATGTGGAATCGTGCAACATGTCAGAGGTATCTATTTCAAATCTAAGTTGTGCTCCTCTTTCCCACTGGCAGGTGGAGAGATGGAAAACTCCTGAATTAGCGTTTGCTGTTTGTCAGTGCTGCACTCCCTGACAGAATCAGACTCGTATTGGCTCTTTTTCTCCCTCCCTGTTAATTAATTTTGCCTGTGCTGAGCAAGCGGGCTCCAGCAGGCTCGCTGCCGTGGACTGATTTCCCCGTCTCCCTTTGATGTGTCTCCTGAGAGGGGCAGGGCACACTGGAGAAACTCATCAGAGAGACCTGCTATTGCTTATTTTCACGCTGCCTTGGGCAGAGCTGTTCTCTGTCCTCTACTCTCGCATTATTTCTCTTTCAAAAGAAACTACCTTGTCGTCGTACAGTTGGCGTTTCTAAGTCCTGTGTGCCGTAGGACGTCTGGGGAGCCCACGTGCTCCCCTCTACGCAGCAGGAGCAGGACGCTGTTGGAGGCCATGGGGCTGGGGCCATGGCGTTGGGCAACCCTGTCCCGGAGCCGAGATGGCCAGACCCACGGTTACAGGCCGGTGCTGGACTGTGTGGCGTTCTGCTTCGGCCAGCGTGCCTCTGCCCACCCAAGGAGGCTCGGGGTGCCCACCGAGGAGTTTCCTCCTCACCCATGCTGCCCTCTTGCACCCTCCTTGTGGGGCCCACAGCCCAGCCTTGATGAGCAGGGGGCCGGCGGAGCATGGCACCAGAGCCAGCAGGGTTGGGGGCCGATAGGGGTGGCTGAAAGGAAGCCCCTCAGCCAGGGAGGGACCGCGGGGTCCTCTGCTTCGTTTCCAGGGTGCTACCAGGGGACCTGCTGGGCGCAGGCAGGGGTTGGGTGGGTGTGGGGAAGGAGGGTGTCCCTGCATGTCCCCGGGCAGTCGGGTGGCCCCTGTGGCATTTGGCTTCACTGCAGCAACACCGGTGATCACAGCGCTTCACTTTCTGTATTTTCTCTCTGTCTCTCTTCACTCTTTCTTCTTTTTTTAAATATTGCCAAGTGAACACTAGATTTCAAATGCCCTCATTATTTAGATTTATTCATGAGATTCCCACTTGATATTTCTGTATTGTAAAAAGAGTTTGTGAATACTTCACAGTATACTTTTATATGTGAACTTTTGAAATTGGCTTTGTATTAATTAATTATTTAACTTCGGTAAAGTATGTCTGTTCCATGACTGGACAGAGGAATGCAAGTCAGCAGCACAGTATCAACTGCAAAAACCAGTTCTTTGCCAAAAACTCAGCTCCAAACTTGGTGACAGTACATGAATTAATTGTCTTACTTGTGCATTCCTGCTTAAAATATATGAAAACCACTTTTGCAGATTATGCCTCAGATATCCACGGAAAATAAATATGCCCCAAAACTACAGACTTAATCTTATTGTGAATCTGATCTTTAAATTCAAGTAAGTAGTGGACATGTAAATTTGTCCTATCTGGTCAGCATTAATCTTGAGTGGACAATCCTTAAGAATGGAAGATTCAGCAGGGTATGGAGGTAGGTTACACTCCAGCATGTGTTAAAATTTGCGTGGCAAAGAAAGCCCAGGGAGCATCCTCCCATCTCCATTGTGGCCTCTTTGAAACCAAACTCATGAGTTCCCTACTGGATACTTGTTGCCTGAATTATAGTGTCACTAGAGCCTTTATAGGGACAGCAGCATCCTCAACGCTCAGAGCATCATTTCAGTGCAATGTCTTTTGCCTCGGCTGAGCGATGGGACCTGTGTGCCCAGCAAGGTCAGCTGCTCTCACAACCCCGAGGTCTTCCTTTCAGATGCAACATCTCATTTCCAAATTTGTATGTTTTTCCGGGTTTCTTTCCAGGGGTCCAGCCTGTGACACAAACAAGGATTTATCCCTGCCCCGTGTTTCCCACACTGGACTAATATGCTGCTTGTTTCAGTCACTCTTTCACACTCTGCAGTGGCAAGATTCAAAAAGAAGCTTGTAGCAGCCTGACTTGTGTGTTGGCCAAGGAAATTAGCGCAGCACTTCTGTGCGGCAGGATTCTGCAGGAAAAAAAACAATACACACTCTTTCCTCTCAGTGGCCAGATGGCAGTGAGCTCTGATCTGACTTCTCTTCCATGGAAGCCTGGATTCAAACTGCCAGCAGCTCCAGTCAAACCACTGGCGAGTCTGTTCCCACCAGGGTTCTGTCAGGGGGGGGAAGTGCAGCAGGAGCAGGGAAGGGAGACAGGGATGAAGGGAACCATCTCTGTGGGTTGGTACCTGGCTGGGTCCCACTTCGGCAGCTCAGCCCTACACCTTGGGCTCATGAATGCAGCGTGGCGTGGTCACCTCCCTTGGCTTTGCTGGTCCTTGGTGGCACCCCTGGGCCAGATCCCAGGCTCCGCAAGGAGAGGGCAGCAATTGCTTCAGGTGCAGGCAGGGCAAAGGACATGTGAAGCTCCTGAAGCAGCACAGCTGCTGGCCTTTCCATTTTCATGCTGAAGCCACAGGGTTTTCTCTCTCCTTCGTGTTTTGATTTGGAGGTGAACCAGTTCAATATGCAAAGTGAAATCTTGTACTTCATCGTGACGATGCAGCCCTGCATCCATGGAAATCCTGTTTCTGAGAGCTCGTGTTTAAAAACATAGGCAAATGGATCATTAGTTGTTTTAATTACTTAGAACTGCTGAGGCAGTTACTCAAACTTTTTGCAAGGCAACAGCAGAAACATGAAACTGGTTATCAAAGATCACTTTTAATAGAAAGAAACCCTTTCCTTAGAGTGGTTGGTGTTTTGCTCAAGCCCCGGCATGCCCAGTGGAGGAGACAGGTCAGCCTGCATCGTTCCACCACCAGAGAACAGGCTAAAACTTCCTGGACATGACAAGCCATACTGAAAAGATAGAAGAGATGTCCGGGTTACATGGATGGCAACTCCAGGAAAACTTTTTAAAGGGTTCTTGTTCCCAATCCCCAAGAGGATCCAGCTGAAGGTCAACCAGTTACCTTTAGCAGGTGAAAACAGAGCTGTGGGTTTGATCCTCCCTGCACTGATGTGATCCATATATGCACTTAGAGATGACTTGGTGCCACAATACAAGGACCTTCCAGCTTAAGCACAGACATTGACCGGTTTTCATTCTAAAACAAAGGAGAGTATTATTCGCACATGAAATATAACAATCAGCACAGCTACTACTTGGGAGGAAGGGAAAGGAAAGAAAGAGCAACAAAGTCTGCCTAGTACAGATTGAGTCATGAATATTCGGCATTAAAATGAGAAGACCTGGAGTTTTCATAGCGGCTCCACCTACCAACCTGAAATAACTGTTAAGAGCCTTTGCCAATAAAATGCCAAGTGTCATGGATAGAAAATGAAGTAATGTAGATTGTGCAAAGCTGCTGTTTTCCACTCTGTGAATTTAGTGCACAGAGCGTGTCCAGCAGCAATAAGCAGCTCTAGGTCTTGTCATCACATATCTTTTAGCAAAGCCCAGTGTGGAGAGTACGTGTGATCTGGGCTTCAGTGCCATCACCCGCACCCTCACACTGCCCTCACGAGCACAGCGTGGGCACTCCAGTGCTGACTTCTCCTGCGGCTGAGTTGTGTTGTGTGACTGTAATAATCCTCTCCTACTAGCTCTGCTTACTTTCCATGTCAATATTCTTGGTATCAAAACACCTAAAAATCCTTCACTGCTGGTTTTAATTACAAGTGTGTTAGCTGCTTCTCTCCATGTAATTACTAAAATGAATGAGGAAGGCAGAGATGAGAGAGTGTAAATGCTCTTCACACAGAAATGCAATTATGTCTGCAGGCATCTTTCCAACTAACTACTCTGTATGTTTATGTTAAGTTTCGTGTGTGTGTATGTATGAGTTAATGAGGATATTTATGTTTTCCCTTCTTACCTTCACAATGGATTAATTTCAGACATATTTTATAAGGTATTTGTGATTGTTAGGTAGGCAGATCAGTATCTCCTTCAGGTACAGTCATATCTGCCTCAGAAAAAAACAACCAAAGAAAGAGATTATGTGATTATTCTGGTGTATGTACACTATAGGCAAATATTTGATCCTGTGTGCTCGGAGTGCTGCTAATCACCTAAAGTCAGTCAAAGTGCAAAGAGCCTTTGAATAGCCTCCTGAAAGAGGTAACATGAAGGAAACACCTGAGCATCATTTCTTGAAGGACTTGGCTTCATTGTGAAATTAAGCCAAGTTGTTTGCACCTGAGTTTCTTCTCCCCACTTGGCCTCACTGGCATAAAAGCAACTGCATTTAACGAGTTTAGCTCTTTGTCCTGAGGCTGGCCAAGCTGTTCTGTGAGCTGCTGTTAACTCAGTCCGTCTGGCATGCATGGGAGGACTGAGAAAGAAAGCCTGGAATGCAACGGTATGTGAGTGGATGTACGTGCATGCGAGAGAGTGATTGTAATAGCCTCTGATGAATGTACTCAGTCAAGCTTTATCTCGTGTCTCCTGCTGAGGCAAATAAGCTAACAGTGTGCTGTTGTGTGCAAGCTAAAGAGGTTCTGTGTATGGAGAGCACTGCTATAAGGAATGGATTTGTACTGTGGCTAAATGTATATAGCGATTGTTATAGGATCTTCCTCTTCCCTCTCTCTCTCTCTCCGGTCACTGCAGAAGCTCAGGGAGAGGTGGTCATTGCCTCTACCGCGCTTCTGAGAGCATCAGAAATGCTCTGCCTGCCTTCCTTAGGAAGGAGGGAAGCATAGGGTTGCTGTGAGCAGCTTTTGCATCTGGTTGCTCCTCCTAGGGAAGCCAAAGGAAACAAATGCCCACGTGCGATTCTCGAGGGTAGCTGCTATGTTGTGCATACAGATGTGAGTGAATTGTAGAGTTAACAGAGCAAAAAAATTACTTTTTTTGAGATTTATCAAGGAAAAAAACCAAAAGTTGAGTAATATCAACAGTAAAATCACAGATGCATGTTAAAAGTGGGTTTTCTTAGATGTGCTTTGACTTATACTTACATAATTTTTGCAATGCTTTTTTGAATAGGAGTTTTTACATGAAAAAGGCCTTTATGCCATGTTCAGTACTTGTAAAAGTGAAGCTAAACTATCTTTTCAGGAAGCATTTGAACCTGAAAGCCTTTGATGCATAGTAACTTAGAGAGAAATGGGATCTGGAGTGCTGCCATGTGGCTTATGGGGTCCAAAGGGAAACTTTAGTTATGGACCAGAGAGTGTATATAATCTACAGAGGGTGTCATAACATCAGGAGAAATAGTGAACAGTTTGCAGGTAGATGTGTCTCTCCATTTTAAATTCTACGAACAGAGGTGAAGAAAAGCGTTTCCAGCGCATACCTTATTGTTAGGAGTCAATTTAATAAGTTTTTAAAGAAATGAGACAACTGTCCTTTTACTGGGTTGATTCAAATATCCTTATGTGGGTAACACAAGGTGTAGTTAAACTTTGGGGACCATAAACAATTCACTTTTATCACTCAAGGTAGTAAGTGACATCTAGCTTCAGTGAAGCCAGTGGCACCTTTCTTTTTTGCTATGCTGCTCTTTGAGGAGGCTCTTGAATAGAAAAGGTGTTTGGCTGTGTGTGCAAAGAATGTTCTAGTGATGTTCTTGCTGAAATATTTCAGAACTTAATATACAGTAACGTTCCTTTTTGAAGAGGGGAATATTTGAACAATATTCCGCTTGAGTGGAAATCAAAGAAAAACTGACTTGATTTAAAAAAAGCTATGAGACATACAATAATATATCAAAAATGGGGAAAATATACTTAATAGAATACAGGAGTTTGTTACCATAATGCAAGTAAGGTTTGGGGTTTTTTTTAGTCAAGTGTACTGTTTGTGCTTCCTCTGATTTCCATGCTAGAAATCTTTGTTACTCATTTTCGGCCTAATTTTTGGTTTATGTCATGACTCCTCAGGAGTATCAAGAAGAAGTTTTTATGCAAGACAGCGGTTTCTGAGATTTGTGTGACAAGCCTGGGTAAAATTCAAATGACTCTGTGATTTAATCCATTTGGAGCTGTTGCAGTAAATCACTGTAGCTGTTGCTGACATACCAGCCCACAGAAACCTGGAAGTCGATGATATAAGTTTATCTGCGTATCTACAGGTGAAAAACTCAGGCAGCCTTGAATTGCAGTGAGAAGTGTCTGCCTCTGTTCTGAATACATTTGGGGAATGAGCAGGGTCTGCTTCTCTGAGCACTTGGAAAGACGTCTTACTGTGCTTTTCCCCCTGCAATAAATAGTCCTCAAGGTCATGCTATCTTTCAGAATATAGAGTAGGAACTTTCCCTTTTATTTCCAGTGATGCAGGCCACTACCTTACTTATTCAAGAAACGCAGATCAGGAAGCCAAAAATATTCATAAAGTGCCTATTGCTGAAGTAAGTATCTGCTTGACAGATTTGTCGCTGGCCTCAGTATGTGGCAGTGGAGGCTCTGGGTGGGACACTGAGTTTCCCGCAGTCGTCCTGCCTGCAGAAACCTCTGGCTTTCTGGGCTGGGACTTGGCTTACAGGTAAAAGGGCATAGAGAAGAGGGAGGCTTTAGTCATCTGCATAAACCCTTTTGACATGACTTAACCTTAGCCTTCCACTGTTCTGATGCTGGCTTCATATCCACTGTTACTTTATTTATGGACTTTGAGATCTCAGCCATACCCCTTTGAGCTGACCCAATGCGTTGCAGAACGATTGCAAGATCCCTAGTGTCTAGAATTGCGGGTGGGAGAAACAGTTCGTAGCAGCTAAGATTGAAAATATTACAATACAACAGGAGATAAGATCAAACTAGATATGTCACTTTGTGAATGGAGAAAGAAAAGTTGGAATTTCCCATTCTTGGTTTTCCTCTCAAGAAAGCAATTTTTTTAACAAGACCTGAAAGGAATTGGCACAAAGATTAGGGCCTTCAGCTTGCAAGTGAATACGAAATGGATGTGAAAACTGAGTGGCAGAGCAGCACACGCAGGCAAATCATCCAGATGCCTATTTCTGGCCAGAGAATTTTTCACTTGTTCAATCCAGATGTACTTCAATTTCAGTTAGGTGTTGTTTCAGAGGCTAACAAAATAGCATTTCTCCTCCTCAGAAGAGCTGACTGATGTGGTCACTCGCTACCGGGGCTACCCTCTGGCATCTGCCCCAGTGCCTGCCAGGGACAAGGGCCAGGGAGACAGGGGACAGTAGGGCATGGTCATGCAGAGCCTCTGTGCTGGTGTTTCCCTGTGGACAAAGAGACAATTTTAGATCCTGAGTTGTCAGGCTGGTACCTGATGCACCTTTCAGCATCTGTTACAGTGGCTTAAACATTTATAAAAAGAAGCAAAGAGGAAAAGCTGTTTCATCCATATCATCTGCTTTATCCCAGTGGGGTTCAGCTCCTGTTTTGCTTTGGGTAATCCTCCGAGGTTAGGAACATGTTGTGTGGATGCTGTGAACAGAAGATGGAAGTTTCTCGTGGGGCCTCTGTAAGTCACCAGATGCAGGTTCAAGAACTTGACTTGCAGCATTTACCTGCCACACAGGATTATGAGCAGAAAGCTTTTGGCTGGAAGAAATACGGCATAATGTTAAGGCTCTGTTCTGCTCTTGAGTATATTCTTTCTGGCAGCTGCTCTGGAGTGCAGCTATTGAGCTTCCCACCTTGTGCCAGAGTCTCAGCCATTCCTTCCGGCACAGAGGACTGCACAGACAGTTCTACTCATTAAACATATTTTTCTCTTTAAATCCATTTTTGTAATTTTATTTTGGGCTGAACCAATAAATAGAGAACTCTATTATGGTAAAAGAAGTACTAGCAGCAGCTCTAATGCACAAATTAAAGTTGGAGCAGGACATTTGAAATGTTTCCATATTTTATAATGAAGCTTTAGTCTGTTGTGTCATCGCTGTGCTGAGCCAGATAGCGTCTGGGAAGAGACACATGAGAGCTTCCCTGTCCTGTTCTGGGATAGAGGAGAGCAGGGTGCCAACTTTGAGCAGGTGGAGGAAAGTTATAGCTGTTTAAAACATTCCTGAGAGCGAGTGCATGTGAGGAGAGCACAGCCCAGGCGTGGTGCTCCGAGAGGTTCTGGATGCAACAGCAGTGCATATGCAATGGCCATTACATCATGTGGAGGGCAGCTGGGGAATGAAACTGCTGTTGGGACTGGGAGTGTTTCCAAAACAATACTGAGTTCTTTCCCTTTGTCCTCTCAGTTATACCACCTGTGTGCCTGGGAAAGGCAAAACCCGTGGAAAGACTCCAGTAAATTGTAGGTGTGGAGTGAAATGCCTGGAGAGCACAGAGAGAGGGTAGGCTGTGCCAGCCCTAGCCACTACCTTATTAAATTTAAGATGAAAGGCCTCAACCCCCTTCCAGTCTCTCTTCAGACAGCTCCACATTAAAATTTTCCTGAATCCTGCAAGCTACTCCACTTTGCTCAGGAGAGTTAATAACACTTTCAAATACCTGCCTTATGGAGAAGAGACCCTGACAGAAGCAGGTGGTTGGAAAAGGATGCCAGATCAGGAGGGAACCAATTTCAGGATGGTGTAACTTCTTCCAAGTGTGAAGTGACTTTCAGGATCTCTCTTGCATGCCCTGCAGAGCTGGCAAGTAAAGAGAAAACCCAACCTATGACTTCTTTTCTTTGTGTCAGTGGATATCCTGCTCAAATTTGCACAACTGTTTCTTTCTTCCCTGTATTAGATTCATCAGCTGCTATTCAAAAGCCGCATCTCCTTCTTCCTCAGGAGTCTCTGCTGTGCAGCTTCCCTAAAAATTACCATATTGTCACACTACTGTATGATCCTGCTGTAATTCCCGTCTCAAGTGAGCTCTGCTGAAACATGACTGTGATCAGAACAGAGATTTTTTTTTTTAATTTTTTTTTTTCCAAGGAAGACAATTTCTTAGATAGCTGGGAGAAGTAGAAGATTTTTAGTTGGTTTTCCTCACAGCCCCTTTGCATTGCATCCCCCGTGGAGACCACAGGGCCGAGCAGCCTCCAGCACACCACGTCCTTTCAAGCCTCTGTCACACCATCTCACCCTGCTCAGGTTGCCACCCGAGTGAAGGCTTAGCTGCAGTTCTGGCATAGTCAGGGCTGAGGTCTCTGCTCAATAGGTAATAGCTGATGAGGGGGCAAGTAAGTTTGCTAATGAGCAAGCTGTTTGGTCTGCTTCTTAGAAACCCTTCTTAAGCTAATTGTAGAATTCTGCAGTAATGGTTAATGTCTGCCAGATAAAATAATGTCTTCTCTGGCGTGGATTTGAGGTGATAAGCCTCAGTTGTATCCTACATTGAGAAGGGAGTGTCAGGAAATGGCCGATGTGTTTCTACCCAAGATTTGGCATAAGGGGCCTGAGCAGCACAAGCATCCTCAGCAGCACGGAAACACGTGCTGTTCGTCCCAGGGACAGGGCAGATGCTGCCTTCCTAATGGTACCTCTCCAGGAACAGCACTGAGAAGAAGGAGAAAAGCATCTGGTAATCCTTTTCCCAGGCAGTATTAGAAGATTCTCTCCCCTGTGTCAGTTGTTTGAGCTGCTGAAGTGCTAGGGGTTTTTTTTCTAGAAAAACAAAAATATCCAAGATCTTACGCAGAGAAATGGAAGAGTGTCATGGTCACGCTCCTATTTCTGTGTTCAGTTTTCCTACCCGGGATTTGTATGTGCAAAAGAATCTCTGACAAGAAAATCTCTTTACTGCTCTTGTTGCAAGGAGGGAGATTTGATTTTTAAAATAATTTTAATTAAAAATGGAAAAAATGAGATAGAAGGAAACTAATGCCTTCCCTGTCTGCTCTATCTCCCAAGCTGGAGTTCGTTCTTATCTGAGTGGCTGGTATTGGCTATTTTTGCTCCCCATGGTGCAAAATGCATTTTTTTTTTCTTTTTTCTTCTGCTCTTTCTGACAATGTATTTGCATCTTGTGCTAAACAAGTGAAACAAAGCCGTCTTTGAAGTGCATAAAGCCATTTATTTCAAAGGGGAAGCATGGAGTGTGGCAAGTTGGCAGTGCACTTGGCTTGAATTTATCTTGAAAAGCTGAGATGTCTTTTGTGTGTTTTTATAATTACATCATTAGTACCTTTAAAGTCTATTTCACTATATTCTAAATGTTCTGAGTAGAAATTCAGAGGCGGAGAGGGGAGTGAATGGAAGAAACTCGGGCACGCTTCACAGGCTGATGCTCTTGACCCATCAGCCTGGCGGTAGCACCCAGCCCTCTGGAAGGCAGAGCTGTCTGCTTCACCCACAAGCACCATGTGCTTTTCCTGCAGGCTATTTCTTACACATACATAAGGGAAACTCCCTTAAAACAGTCACTTCCTTAACCTTCTTTAAGGCCCTCTGAAGACTCATCTTTGATGCTGGCAGATCCCTGCCAGCTGGCAGTGTCGAGCTGCTGCTGAGCAGAGAGTTCTGCTTGATGTGCATAATCTGCTTGTTTTCCACTTCCTCCTCCTCCCTCCCCTCCAGTTCGTCTCCTCCACCTGCTGCATCTTGTTCTAATCTGGTTTGTGAGCACTTTGGGGCAGGGACTGTCTGATTTATAGCGTGTCTGCATGGCCTCTAGCACAAGGTAAAAGCTATTAATTCAAATCGCCCTATACTTAAAGAAAGCTTTATGGGATCAATACAGCTGTGCTATTAATAAATAACCCAGCTACAGTGTAGGAACTTCATACTGTACATCACCCTAGAGTAGCCCCATAACCCATTACAGAAGGAGTCATTTCCTCAAAGCTATGGCTGCAACCAGACCTGAAGTATTTGGTGTGCCTCCGAAACCTGGTCACAAAGATGAGACCAGGCTGGGCACAGTGCTGGCAAAATTGATTTGATCTGTAAACATCACAAAAATGCCAAAAGTGCTAAGGATACTTCCTCAAATCACAGTAAGACAGCATCACAACTTATATAAAGGCTTGCTTTATTTTTCTGCTTTGAAGCTGTGACTCGTGTTCAAAATTTCTGTGGTGTCTTTCAGATTAGAAATTATAAGTGATGTTTGCTCAAATTTTTGGTTTTTTGGGTTTTTTTTTTTGAGAATTCCTATGAGATGTTGACCGAAATAAAACGGTTCTTCTTGTTCTTGTGCTTTAGAACATAAGGTTGCATGTGGCTGGCAATGCGATGTCCTTCCTTGGGGAGTCCTGCTGTGGTCGTGTGTGTTCCCCATGAGCATTGCAGGCTGTGGCTGGGTATTTTTGGTTTTTTGGGGCAGAGATGCTGGTGGTGGGGCAGAGGGACCCCCGAAGCAAGGGCTGAGGGGGGGCCTGTTGCTGTCACTCGGCCACAACAAACAGCAGCTGTTGGTTGGGGAAGGTACTTATCATTTGGTCACTAAAAGCATTGCTGTAGCAGATCTATGGTTTCAGGCTACTTGTCATATTGACTGGTGCAATGCAGCTGTGACACGATACAATCTCATCTCAGGTTATTTTTTACAGACTGCCAAAGGCTGTCTTGGTGTGACACTGTGTCTGTGTTATTAAACATATGTACCCCAAGATGGTATCACAAAATGACATCCTCTGAGCCGTGAATTCTAAGGCAGCCCACACAAATATGTGAAAACATGATGCTGTAGAGCTTTTACAGTGATGTGAGACCCTAGACCTTGGGCAACCTGCCCCAGGCTGTCACACTTAAACCCAAGAAGTAGCTGTGCTCAGTGTTACACAAATGCATTGATGTAGAGCCTGTGGGTACTAGTGAGCGACCTGTGTGAGACTTGTTTAAAACACTCTGAAGAGAAGGCATTTGTCGTCTGCTTTGACTCCCTGGAGAAGTCAGCCCCATAAAGCTTTAACAATGAATGCCTGAGCTTCTCAGCTCTACCAGAGGCCCTGTGGGAGTTTGTGATTGCTGTTCCCTGCAGCACGCTGCACCGGGAAGGTGGGGTCTGGGAAGTCGGTGGGTCTTTGTGCATGACTCTGCTTTCCTGCCAGGTGATTTTCATGTCGAAAGGTCTCCTCCCATTCCATCTTACTGAACCGTAAACTCATCACAATGAGGAAGTAGAAGGACATGCTTGGTTTGATGTTCTTAAGGGTACAATCTGATTAACTGCCTTCAAGAAACTGGCTGGGACCTATTTTCCTTCTGTGACCTCTTTCTTCTAAGGCCTCACGAGCTTCTGGCATAGCTTTGACATCCAACCTGAAGAGTCAGGATGCTTCTGAGGGTGACAAAAATAACTGCATAGCTCGGGTGCTTGTCCTTGCTCCTGATCCTATGCAGCCAAATTCAAAGGAGGAAAAAAAAAAGGCCAGCGGGGAGGCCCTTTGTGTCCTGACTTCAGAGATCGTGAGAATGGTTTTGCTCCCACCTTGTTTTCAGCAGAACTGTGAATATCTTGGCAATTGACAATTGGTTTTGAAGGTGTAGTATAAACAATTGACCATTTAAAGATCCAGGGGACACCTACTCGCTGGGGGTTGCTGCTGCCCCTTCCCCAGTCATCGTACCACACGAGTCATTCACGTGTGTTAAACCTCAGGTGTGTTCCAGCTCAGCTGCAGCTGGTGGTTGTGTGTAGCTGTGTGTTCCAGCTGCACATGGAATTCATCCTTAACAGTACAGTTATGATTCAAACTGGGTCTTTCTGTCTTTTTTTTTTTTTTTTTCTTCCCTCTCAGGTTATTTTTAAATTGCTCATCTGGCAGGGCATTCATGATTTCCACTAGATGACTGCCTAATTTTGTTCCCTCATCGATGTTTGAAAAAGGAGTGTAGTGGTTTACTGTCTACTGAAAGTGGATAATTAAGAATTGTATTTCTCAAATTAGTATGAGGAGCAGTTTCCCCTGAAGACTGTCACAGGAAGAAAATTATTGTAGTACTTTTTCCAGAGGGTGATGAAGCTGTAACAGAATGTAAACTTTTCCTATAGTTTCCTACAGGAGAAAGCTGTTGACAGATAAGCCTTGATTTGTGATCTAATTGTCTGTGCTTCAGGAGTGCTTTTCTGAAAATACCTGAATATATAAAGTTAAAACAAATTAAGTTTTCTGCACTAGGCTGTACTTTTCTTTTGGTGTGTATATCCCAAATACAACTGGCTTTTGAATGGGCTATTTTTATTACAGGTGAGTAGGCTTTATCCCAGCTGGAGAATATACTTTCCATTTCACAGTTGTGAAAATGGGTTGTGAACAGATTTGTGTGGAGAAGAAAAGTTAGGTGTGCTGGTGACTGAATAATTTGTTGAGAAAATCACTTGTTATAGGGTAAAATCACTTGGTAAAGCACTCCTGTGTTTAACAACAGTCCTGACAAAGAGAAAAGATCATAGTTTGACTTGCGTTATCAATATGCTACTGACTGCTTTTCACACTTTGAGATAACAATTACTACATATGGGACCAGAATATAACGTATCAGATGTAGCTGTTATTAAACCATTGTGCGTCTTCAGCTGGTATTTCTGAACTCTTTCTATAGTATAGATTTTGTTTGGCAGCTTCTACAGCCATAGAGCTGTTTGCTGTTGAGCCTTTGGGTTTGATAGTATCATAGAATAGTTAGTTGGAAGGGACCTGAAAGATCATTGAGTTCTGACCCCTCTGCCATGGGCAGGAACACCTCCCCCTAGGCCAGGATGCTCAAAGGCCCATCCAGCCTGGTCTTGAACACATTCTGGAACGCTTTATGATGGAGGCTTTAAGCCAACACCTGCTGAAGTCACATTTGCCTCTTTTGTTGGTCATAGATCATTGTGAAGCCTAAAAACCCAGGTGTAGTTACACCAGAAAATCCTGGGCCATGTGTAGGTGTGAGCTGGAAATGCCATCCCGTCTCACACGTGTGTCCCATGTCATATGTACTGCCTTTGAACAAAGATGTGCAAACTTTAAAGACTAAAGTCTGGAGTTTTTCTGCAGATGAAAGAAAAGATCAGGAAGTGGATGGCTAGCATATCAAAAGCTCGAGGTCTGCAGCTTGTGTCAGCATTCACAATAATAAATGGTGTAAAATGGTGTTCCTCAGGTCTGATAAATACTTTTTCTCCTGCGCATTAGGACAGGCAAGAACATGTGTAATCATGGGACAGTACGTGTAACTGGCATGTTACTGGTGCTTCAAGCTTCAGAGGCTTTAGATACATAGTTCTTCTGCAAGTTCACCTTGAAATTTGGCTGCAAAATGTGATGGAACACCTGGACCACAGATACCTGTGTTGTATTGCTAGTCACCATGACCGAGCCTCTGAAGGGTTTTTACATGAAGGTTCCATTTCATCCCACGCTTTATTTGTTACCACGCAGATCCCTTTCTCTCTGATCTTTACTGTTCAGACATTCTGAGTGACAGCCACCTCAAAAGCAAATAATTTCCTCTGTTGGAGGGGAGTTATATGGTGAACTTTCCCAGGTGAGCAGGACTCCTCCCTCTGCTGTGCCCTCCTGGTTTTTTGAGAAATAAACCACATTTCTTCAAGCAAAATGGTAACACTTAGGATTCCATTTCTGCTTACCCCCTGGCCTGGGCTTTGTAAATGTAAGTGCAGATTATGAATGCATGTGCAGTGTCTGGTATTTCTAGGAAGAATACTTTATAACTGAAATCTCTCTTCTCCTGGGGATGAAAGCAAAACAAATTTAAGGATTAAATCACACAGAGGTATAATCCCCAAGGGAAACTTACTTTAGTTATTATGATTATATTACGATGTACGCCTCGGTACAGCAGAAGCTGTGTGAATACCATTTCAGTGGGGAATAATTTTTAGTCTTACAGCCTATAGTACATTGTAATGCATTTCAGGGAGCCTGATGAATAATAACTGCAATCCTGAGACTTCTTTGCTTTCTTCAGTTATTTTGGTACTCCTAACCTTCTCCTCTAAAAGAAAAAGGAAAAGACAATGAGATTCTTAAAATTTAGGGAAGTTTTAATCATGTATTAATCGTACATCTATATATACACTTCATGGTACACAATGCTTATACAGTTTATGGAAAAGTAACAGGGTGAACCATTTCAGAGAGTCTAGTCCTGCTTTTATGCTGGTCTAAGATGTGAGTGATCCAACGAGGTAGTTTCTGTGCTTGTTCTGTGGGAGTCGATGGTGAGAGGTGTAAGATGGGGGAAATGAGGGCCTTCTGCACTTCGTAGCTGCAGACTCTTGCAGGACACTGCTCATGTGGTGAGCACACAGTGTTTATACTATATATAAACTGTGTATGGACACAGTGTTTATACTATACATAACTAGAGAGCAGGCTAAGTGACTAGACCAAGGTCAAACAAAGAATCTTTTGGAGCAGGAACTTGAGCCCAGGTCTCCAAAACCCTCAGCTGGTGTCCTTACCGTTAGATCATCCCTCCTGTGAAGACTGAAAATCCATATTGGTTGCATTGTTGCACTATATACAGCTTCAGAACAGCTGCCTCTAGAATACTGTGCTCCTTACAGAGCACTTCATTACCAGAAAGATATTGATTGACACATTGGAGGGAGTTCAGAGAAGAGCAACAAAAATAATTAGGGAGTGGAGAGATTGACTGGAGAGATTGATTTATGAGGGAAGATTAAGTGAGATAAATATGTATAGCTTGGCTCATCTGCAGCTGAGGATGGCGCATGGTAAGTCTGCAAATATTTAAAGGGTGTAAACAATTGGCAGGAAGAATTACCAATACTGGTCCAGTCTGTTTGTAATTTGGTGGTACCGCATGCTGTTGTTGCATGGAGCTTTCTCACAGCATGGCTGGACCACAGAGCCTTCTTCTGAATGCCCTTCAGGGGACAAAATGGCTATTGGAGCTATGGGATTGGTGTGATTACAGCAGGGATGCTCCTGTGGGAACCCAAGTCCCAGCCGTGATCATGCAGGGGTTTCACTCAAGGGGATCGTGGGCTCTACCTAGTGTTTGGAGGGTGATTTCTGACCTAGAACAGCAGGATCTAAAGTAAGACTCATACCAAATACGATACACTGTAGAGGAAACAGAAGAGTGTAGTTAATATCACTTGCATCAGTTAATGTCAGTTGCCATGGTAACTAGACTACTTGATTATTATGGAATAGCAGAGAAAGAAGCCAGGTAAAGCTTGTGGAAATTCCTAGTAGATCTGGATCGAATAATCCCAGTTTTAATCAACCACAGAAGGAGTTGGAAACAAGCAAGCTCAAATAAATCCCAAAATAACATCTGAAATTCCATTTTTCAAGGAGAGAGTGGATTTCATATAATAAACCCTCCCTGACCCTGTAGCTTTAATCGTTTCCGGTGCCATTCACCAACTGCCATCAAATAACCATGATCCAGGGCTTGCTGAATGTCATTGCTTATCCAAGACAATTTCCACTGTGTCACTCTATGAATATATCAAGCAGGTTTCTTAGGTAGTGAGACAGTGCTGAGTGTTCCCATGTCCTGGGGCAGCCCCTCTGCTTTCTGTGACTACATTTAATCACAAGCAAAAGTGTGATGTCTCTTGGCTTGGCAAAAGTATACCCTGGAGCAGAAGAGAGCCATTCCTTGTTTTTCATCTGTCTATGTCCACTCCCCTTTGTAAAAGAGGAAAAAAAAAATATCTCAAAAACACGAGGTCCCTTTGTTTTCCAAGTAGGTGGCCTGCTGCAATCAAGGGAAGCACACCTGAGTCTCAGGTACATTGTAATCAGAGAGCTGTTGTCAAGTTAATTAAGTGATAGAAAGGCAGGCAGAAGGGATGAATAGGTAGGGACAAATTGGAAAGGAAAGGCAAGCATCCCCAAAATGAGGATTTTCTCGATGCTCTTAAGAGCATCTGAGCAGCAAGAGCCTGCTAAGAACAGTGAAGATGTTGGCTGTGTCAGACATCATGTGCTGTGGAGAGATGCATCTCCCCAGGGATCACAGAAAGTTCTCATTTTGGCTCAGAAATCAGTAAACCCTGTGCAGTCCTTGTAGCTTTGGCTTTGATGCGAAGTTCAGTAAGTTCTTTGTTGTTCTATACTTCTTTCATTGCACAATGGTTCCTCAGGCAGACCCCGTACCTGTCTCAGCCCTTGCTTCTCCAAAGAATCGTTGTCCCCTGCCTTCCCAGGGGTGGCTGCCATCAAATCCCCTGGGCTGTCAGCAGCACCTGCCCTTGAGGAGCACTTGGCAGAGCGATGGAGCGGTGGCTGTCCCTGAGCCCAGGGATGAGCTGGAGCAGCTGATGCAGCCTCCAGCTCTGGCACGGTGGGGAAAGGCTCAGACCTGCTGGGAGAAAGGGGACTGCTTTATTTTGGTTTTTTTTTTTTTTTAAAAAAAAAAAAAAAAGAAAACCACTGATTTAATTTTAAAAACAGAACCTTTAAGGCGCTTCAAAATATATGTGCTTAGCAAGGTGTTATTTTTCATGTTCATTTTAGTTACATTCTGTCTCAACAGGGGAAAAGGTATCGTCCTTTCCCTAAATTCAGCAGGAGGGACACTCCTGCCCTGCACTCAGGTCTGTAGTTCTGGAATTTTCTTCCCAAACCCTGCTGAAATGTCTCTGGAGGACTACTGCGTGTCTGTGCAAACTCCTCGGGAAGGGACCTGTTTCCCAAGCTTTCTAAGTGTTTTTTGGGATTTAACTTTCAGTTTTGTTTTTCCTTTTCCCTAGGATTGTGCGTATGTGCTAAAAGCTGATCAAACCAAGGAGAATGTCTTCTCATATACTAAGTTTTCAATTAGATATCATTGCTCTAGGGACAGATCTATAACTTGTGTCATGGACCCTGCTTTTCAACACACCTCGAAAAATAAGAGGTTTGAAATTATTAGGCCCAACTCTCTGTTAAAATATAAGATTTCACTGAAATATCTCTGGATTTTCTACTGTATGTTTCAATAAGAACATTGGGTTTCTGGTGTGAAGGAGAACACAGAATGTGCTTAGTCCATGCCAGTGGAAATGTTGGGGTTTTTCCTCCCTGTTTTTTTAATTGTAAGTGTTAATATAAATGAAAAGTAGGCAAAAATTGCATTTAGAATCATAGAATCATTCAGGTTGGAAGAGACCCTTGGGATCATTGAGTCCAACCACCAGCCCCACTCTACAAAGTCTTCCCCTACACCAGATCCCCCAACACCACATCTCAACCACCCTGAAACACACTCAGGGATGGGGACTCAACCCCCTCCCTGGGCAGCCCATTCCAGGGTCTGACCGCTCTTGCTGGGAAAAATAATTTCCTCATGTTCAGCCTAAACCTACCCTGGTGCAGTTTGAAATTTGAAATAAATTTAATTTCAATTTTCATTTTCAATGGATAAATTGAAAATTTATGTGAAGTCAGCGAGCGGATTCCTCGATGTTGGTGTGCAGTAAATAGATTTTGGGGGAGGTGTTGATTGAGGGGTTGGTTGGTTTTTGTGGTTTTTTTTAAACAGTGTCTCAATTTACAAAGACTGAGGATGCCGATGTGTGAATATGTGACCTGGAATTACAAAACTGCCTTGTTGTGTGCAACTGTGAAAGAGAAATCGCTAACACGTAGTTGCATCTTCAGAACTTCTTGGGTGAGCTGTTTTGCCACCTGTCTGCCCGACCTCTTCCTTCTGTGTGTGGAAAAGAGAAGCCCACGGCTTGTACTCCCACCCTGACTACTGACTCCCGTTTCTTTTCTTTTCATTGCAAGCTCTGCTTGTAGTTATACAGTCAGGTCTCCACAGAGTAATTTACTGGCAGAATCTCTCCCAGAATCCAGCTTGAAACCAAGCTGTAAAAACAGCTGAGAGTGTAAATAATTCATGCAGACAATATGACTTTTTTATGTAAATTCAGTGCATTAACCCTCTATTATAATGATGGACGACAGATATGGGCGACGTTGCCTTGGTAAGAGCTAATGGATGGCCGCCATAAATTCACTGCACATTTTATTGTGTTGCTGGAAATTGTGCCTTCAGGCAATGCTGTTTACTTTTATGTAAAACTCAGGGTTCCCTAAATATTACAAATATTTTACATCCGACTCCTCAGCATTTGGGCACGGCACACAAATCAAGCTTTCTTCATCTAAGTTGTAATTAAAGGTTTAGGTTTTTTTCAGGGACAATTATCTAAAACTATAAAGAGAAATATTTTTCCCCTTTAGATGTTCAGTCATTGATGTATTAGCAAAACCTTTGAAGAAATATATTAAATAAATGCAACATATAACTTTGCGTTAGGCTATATGTTGTATACATACATAACAAATTTGGAAATAGTTTCTTGTTACTGGTTTTTATTTTTTACCATTTCTTGTGTAGTTATACATAAAATATTCTTTTTTTCCTTCACACACATATGCTTTTCTCTATAATTCATACCTATTTTATCAGAGTAATTCTCTGAACCGTGTCCTTGAGGAATTCTGTCTCTCGGTAAACACGGAAACTTCCGTTTGTTTCAGGGAAATGTAAATGAAGAATTTTTGGTTAGTTTCTGGTTTCATACGTTACTGTTTTACACAGACCTTAAGTACATCTGGATGACACAGGTGATTTTTCTCACACAAAATGGCTTCAGCAGAGTGGACGTACTGGAATATAATCCTTTCTCAATATAGTTTTGGGGTTTTAATATATAATTATTATAAGTATACAATTAATTCGCCTTAAACATTCAATTTAATCTCATAGCACAGTGCAACTTTGGAAAAAAGAAAACGAGAGAATAAAAAATCAGCCATATGTAGAAAAGGGTACTGCTGCTTCTGAATCCCATTTGTAACAAAGGTAGTTAACATCGGGAATGACGGCGTGTTCGCCAAGGGCTTGTTGGCCAGAGGACCCTAACGAGGAGAGCAGTCTCTCGGGAAGCACTGGCTGTGGGAGTTTATAGAAAGCTCTGTTGGAATTTCGGAGGGAAATCTTGTGGATTAGTGGTGGTAAAGGTATGTTCTCCCAATCTCCTTCTTTCAGTGGAATGTGCCACTTCTTGGCAGTTTTGTTTTGATATCTGTATGAAGAAATGCTGCATGAAGTTGAATGTGAATTATTTCAACTGAGCTAGCTCAAGTAGAAATGCATTACGCTTTCCAAAAGACCTTAATTACCTGAGGACTAAACAGAAGGAACACTGTAAGAGAGGTAAAAGAACACTGAATAAAAAAGGAATGCAACAACTGTGGGGTGAGGGTGGGGGCGGAGGCCGGGGGGAAGCTAATGAAATCATTCTTATGAACCACACTTATATTAAGCAAAGGCTAACAGTTTAATTGTGCATAAACCTATTTAATAATTGGATTTATTTTGTGTCCTGGCTATACATGCTCCTTTCAACTACATTAGGAATGTCCCAAGACAAAAGTCTCTTAGCTCTAACCAAGGGCATTGGCTTTTTTTTTTTGTCTTTAATATTGGCTGAGATTCTTAAATTTGGACTTTCAGATTTTGTACCTTATTCTTTTGACGTGCTTTACTGCCCTGAAGCCACTTTGCAAAATTCATAGCGGCTTTCACAGGCTCTGATGCTTCTTGGGACCAATTCAATCTTGAACAATAGATGTGTGCGCAGTAGAGCCGGGAAATGTTACACAGGAGATCATGGGCTTATTCCCCAATAACATTTTGATTTGTAAAGTATTCCACTACACAAAACACACACAGGAGACAGCATTAAAAAACATTAGAGACCATAGCCAGCAAGACAGAAAGGTGGCTTAAAATACAGATTGACAGCATGGCCTGGGATATAGGCAGGACACACTAAATAATCAGTGGAAATGTTAGAGAAAGTGTTTTCAATATTTTACACTATTTGGCAATTTAACAGATCTCTCCTGGGACGGCATTTTGCCTATAAAATAAACAAACCACAAACCAACACTACTATCCAGACAAATGCTGTTTATTTTTTTTTTCCTGTTGTTTAAAATAAATGTGTTTTCTCTAATTCACACATCTGGAGAAGGCCAGTTTTCCAATCTTGTTCCTTGTCCAGTGTATTTCCACGTGGAGCACTGGGAGGAGGCATAGGGCAGGCTTGCTTTTTCTCCCTCACCAATTTCATCTGTTTGAAGGAGATGTTGTCTATAAGCCAGGGTGTATAAATGTTGAACATGATCCCGTTCCTCTGTTCCTTGTGGAGAGCAGAGTATTCCTGGATCTGTGGGTCAGTACCGTGCTCTGGTTAATGATATGCAGAGCATAAGGCATCATTCTGTCCAGGTATGCAATTTAAAGGTCAAATGTTCTGAACTCTTGAATATTAATATATGGCTGTCACCCTGTCTTGGACAATTTGCTTTTATGTTATTTGTTGCAAGCATTAGAAGTCTTTGGCTGTGCAGGGGAAGGCAGCACATTCCTCCTGTTGCTGTTGTACCAGCTGCATGATGGTGTGTGTCTCAGAGGTGATAAAAGGAGGTAGGAGAGCTTGGAAGCAGATGGGCTGCTGTGTTGGATTGTGAAGGGAACACTTATCTTCCTAGTGATGACCACAACCCTGAATCAGTCCAGATACGAACCGCAATTATATATTATTACAGGTCAAAGTAGTCCACATAGGGCTCATCTATGGAAATTAAAGAGCCTTTCTTAATAATTTGCTTCAGAATAGTAATGTTCTTGTATTCTTCATTGGGTGTTCATAGAATCATAGAATGGTTTAGGTTGCAAGGGACCTTTGAAGATCATCTACTCAAACTCCACTGCCATGGGCAGGAACACCTTTCACTAGATCAGGTTACTTAAAACCCCATCTTGAACGCTTCCAGCAGTAGGACATCCACACAACTTTTCTAGGCACCCTATTCCAGTGTATCTCCTCCCTCACTGTAAAATAAATTTGTTCCTTATTTCCAGTCTCAACCATCTGTCAAACCTAAAAGGTTAGTCCAGCTGCAAACTCTACCTAAGCCCTATCTCTGCCTTCTTTACATGAATGTGAGAGAAGCAAGGACCTCTTAGGAAGGTGCTGAGAGAACAGGTTGTCCCTGTGTAATCGTTGGGAGAAGTCTCACTTTGGTTAATTTAAGGGTCATGAAAAGAATGACACCCAGGCTGGCCCACCCATTTCTCATCTCTAAAGGCAGCATTGTCAATACAGAGTAAAGGGTTTTGCTGGCCCTCTTCTTCTCTGTTTAATACATTTAAGTACTGCTCTCTGCATACGAAGAATAGTGATGTTATCAGAAAGCATTCAAAAACATATGTTTTACTGAAATGTGTTGACAACTGCTGAAGTAAAGTTTTTGTTAAGTCTCAAGAGTTTAGCCATGACAAGCAGTATTAATGAATTGAATTAATTAAAAAGCATTTCAAGATGAAACAGGGCCTGTTCTATGTAAAATGCTCTATACATTAGACAAGCATTATGGAAATCACTGCTTTGTACTACACTGTAATGCAGCCATTTATAAAAGCTTCTCAAGATCCATGGATAGCAGTAATTTGGGTTTAGCGTGTCTTTGAAATTCATTGAATGCAGCATGTGCTATTTAAAAGCATGAAATCTGGATGGTTCCACTGCCATCAAAGTTCGAATGGCTTGGAGTGGGAAATGGGAGCTCAGCGCTGCTGGAATGAGAGGCACGGAAACAGGGTGAGCCAAAAGAGCAACGGTGGGCAGAGGCTGGTGTCTTTAAAGAGCAGGCTGTCTGACTAGCAATAACTCAGGTTCCCCAACTAGTCTGAAACGTGAGTCATTTTACTAAAAGAGTCATTTATCTTGTCTCTGTTCCTCTGCCTGTCTGCCGTGAACTCCTTTCCTTTACAGATGAGGCTTGTTCTTCAGCATGCCTTCTCCTTTTTAGGTTGTTTTTGTGCCCTCTCTAGGAGTAACATCATCAACTGTGACCAGTGGCATTACAAAACACCTGTATTCCACATCAGATGCAATGGGCAGATCGGCCACTGGAGTGTGTCCCCGTGTGGGGCCATTATCACGCTGTGCGATGCTGTCCCCAAGAAACTGAGGTTGAGAAAGGCTAGTGCAGCCCAAAGAGATGGGTGTCCCCTGGCAGCCAGGAGCAAAGGGCCATTCTGCCTCACCTGGCCAAAAGCAGTCATAAAAATGAGAGTCATTTGCAGGAAGCTTTTCTCAGTGGGAAATGCCTGTTTGCACACAGGGAGAAACCTTACTTGGGTTGAGTTAAAATTGTGACTTGGATTTAGATGAGTAGGGTAACAGCATCAACACATAACACATTTGAAGAACGTGTCTTTTACAATAATATTAAATTTCTAACATCTCTGTAGTGAAAATATTAAGATCATTGTAATAAAGTGTTCTTTGCAATAAAAAATGAGGGGTGAAAGATGAAAGAAAACTATAAAAAGCAATATGATTTCTTACATGCATGGTGAAGGTTATTTCATTTTGTGTGTTTTAGAGTTTGGCTTGTACAAGAATATGTCCAACATAGAAGGGACATGGACCTGTTGGAACGGGTCCAACGGAGGGCTGTGAAGATGCTCAGAGGGCTGGAGCACCTCTGCTGTGAAGACAGGCTGAGAGACCTTGGATTGTTCAGCCTGGAGAAGAGAAGGCTCCAGGGAGACCTTAGAGCAGCCTTCCAGGATCTGAAGGGAGCTACAGGAGAGCTGGGGAGGGACTCTTTGTCAGGGAGTGGAGTGACAGGACAAGGGGTAATGTCTTTAAATTGGAAGAAGGGAGATTTAGATTAGATACCAGAAAAAAAATACTTTACTGTAGAGGGTGATGAGGCACTGGAACAGGTTGCCCAGAGAAGTTGTGGATGCCCCATCCCTGGAAGCGTTTAAGACCAGGCTGGATGGGGCTTGGAGCAACCTGGTCTGGTGGGAGGTGTCCCCTGCCTGTGGAAGGTGGTTGGAACTTGATATCTTTAAGGTCCTTTCCAACTCTAACCATTCTATGATTTCAAATCATCTTTAGCTGTTTTGTAATTTGGGTGTTAATAAGGGAAATTACATCCTTCAAGGAAAACTAGCCACAAAACTGTTGGTAGACTTCAAAAGTTCTAATATATGAATACTGATTGTGCAATCAAGAGCATGACCACGCAGTAGGAAAGAAGAAAAAAATCCTAAATACAAAGAAAAGATAGAGTCAGGTTCGTCAAGCACTGTAGACAGACACTTAAAGGATGGTAGAGTTTGTGAAGTACTTAGCTACTGCACATGCATCTAAAAATTCATTTGAGACATTGCTTGGAATATCAGTAAATCTGAGAGGCAGCCTAGTTGGTTAGTGCAAGGGATAATTCATTTGGGCCTTAGTGTGTTAGGAAAAGAGCTGCCAACATTGCATCCCAAAACGCTTAGGGAGACTCATCCCATAAGCAGGTATGATTCTGCTCCGTAGAAAAATACGGGAGAGCTTGTTCTGCTACTTCACTAAAACATGAGCAATATGTTTGCACTTGTCACAGTTAACATTTGCATTTAGTACCTGCGTTGTGAGAACTTCTGAGCTTGCTCATACCTGCTCAACAGGCACAGGTAGCGCTTGTGTCTGACCAAAAGAAGTCTCTCCCCCATGGCTAGATGCTGTGCCACATGGAGAGAGCAGTGTCTGCTGGAACGAGGGCTGGCATTTTCTACTTCCCTTCAGATTTTTCATGCTAACTAGGCTCTAGAAAGGTTCAAAATGCCTTTTCTGTGCAATGGTGCCATTTTTAAGGGCTGAAGCAGCCTGGCCGTGATTAACTGACTAATTACTGCTGAGTCATGCTGGCAGGTGGTGCCTGTGAGAGGAAAACAGCCTGTGAAGGGGATGTGATGGCACCTTTCTCTAATGTATAAGGGTTGCAGGAGGGAGGTGGGAGAGGGAAATGGTGTCAAGGTTTTGTGTGGCCGCAGCAGCGGGTTTAGGATGACTTTGAGACTTTAGCCCTGACTCTTTACTAAGTTTTATGCAGTGGCCCAGGTAGTTTCTGTGCAGGGCAGATCTGTGAGTGATGCTGTGCTAGGTTTCTGGTTTGGTAGAGTAAGCAAGATACAGCTACCAGCAGCTGCTGTGGCAGGAGTAGCTGGGTAAGGTGGTCTCTGGGAACAGCCATGGTCACTTGGCTTGTTTCTTAAGAGGGTCACTGCCCTGTAGGATCTGGGAAGGTGCCTGCTCAAAAATGAGGTGCGTGTTGTTGCAGAATAGTTAGCAAAATAAAATTTTTGTTGTTATTCTGGGCTGTGAAAGCCTGGTAAAATACATAGCCATGTTGTTGTGGCTTCTTGCTCCAAATGAATGTGAGGGAGGGAAATTACTTTCAAATAACACAGCTAACTGCTCCTCTGCTTCAGATTTCTTGATGCCAGTTATGTCATGAGAGCGGTGTGTTCTGAGGTGGCACTGTCTGGCAGGGTGACCAGAGGAGACAGCAGGTGTGTGGCACAGCAAGGGTGACAAAAGCAAAGGTCTGGGATGCTGGGCAGATGCGTGCAGCTGCTGACTGACGGTTACCCCCAAAGCGTCCTGTGGTGCTGCTGGTTTTGAAGGCCTATGTTTGGAGGAGCCGTACAGCCCCCCAAAAATGAATGAAGATATTCATCAAATCTGATGAGGCTCCTATTAATTAGGGTTGTTAAGTGCTAGTTACACTTTTGTTAGTATTACCATTTGGAGATTTAGCTAACAAACCTAATGGGGGCTACTCCTGCAAGATGTTAATTAGATATGGCAATTCCACTTACCCATGCAGCCTCGGCACACAACCATCACACATCAATATTTAATTTAATTACTGATGTTGTGGTGCAAGTCACATCTGATTTAAGAGATAAATATGCTTAATTAATAATGAGATAAAACACACACAGTATGTCACCTTTTGTCATTTGAGCTTTATTAGGTATAGTAAGAGAAGATAAATGTGAACGTTGAAGAGGCTGTAATGTGGTGCTCTGCATCTCAGCATGATGCCTGTCCTTCAAGGTGCCTGAGCTTATGCTATATTATAAATAAGAAACAGAACTGCAAGTGTGCAGAGCACCATTCTACATAAAGATATGCCAGTGTCTGAAGTAATTAATAATTTACTTCCTTTTTTTTCATAATGAAAAAAGTGACCATTGAACTTGGATTATACGTAGCACCTACAGAAATTCACTTTATCAGGTTTGATCACAAAATTCTAATTTGTGTTGCTGTGGCCTGATACAGAGGCCAGGTGTGCAAGAAATCATTCTGCAGCAGCTTCCTTTGGAAGTCAGCCTTCTTTCCATTGGCATTGGACATCCCGTATTCAGAGCTTCCTACAATAAGCTGATGAGAACAGTCTCTGTGATTGCCATGCCACAGAGTTCTGGAAAGGGGCATGCAGAAGGATTGCTTACCACTTTGTAAAGTATGGAGGGAGTAAAGGACAGACAGCTAGGCCTTGAGGCTAGTTATGATGATTAGCTGTAATAAAGCAGCTTCCAGCTAGGACTGGATCTCTATTTCATAAGGGGCTTTATAACCTCGACTGCCAGTCAGAGTTCCAAGGACTTAGTTAAATATAAAACAAAGGAACAAACAGGGACCATACAACCAGTGCACCAGCTCTGGTGACTTTAGGGAAATTTCTCATGTTCCTATTATTTTATGGAGGATCAAAGCCTTAGAAGGTCTCCTCTGTATGCAGTGTCCTTTGTAAGCCTGTGCTTCCAGGGGTTCACAAGCTAGCACTAGAAGTTTGTGTGGGTTGAAACTTGCTGTGTGAGATCTTTGCCTGAGGGCCATTTGGTTTGATGTGTTTGACAAAATTTTAAGAGCTCCTAAATTAACTGCGCCAAACAAATAGTTTCCTAGAGGCTGAGAAGGTTTTTGGAACTTCCTTGAGGGAAAATTCCCAATTGGCAGAAAACCTATGAAAGCAAAAGCAACTCACGACATCGTTACCTACTGAAACATATATTGCTCTCAAATCCACCTGTAATCGTTTCTTCTATATTGTATATAACTCTTCTGGTATTAATATTGAGATTAACTAGTATAATGGGAGCTTGTTGGGCCATCAAGAATTGTTAGTGAAGGTGACCATTTCAATATGGTCTGAGAGCTCCTCTAAGGAAAAAAAAAAAGAGCCAGCCAGCTAATCAAGATTGAGAGAGCCTTCAGCTGTCCAAGCCTGTTTCAAAACCCACTCATCTGAAAGAAAACACATGGGACAACAAGAGGGGGAGCACTAATGCATGGGAGAATAAGTGGAGCAATAGGCAGGGAATAATGGAAGTGCCAGTGCTTGCAGTGAGGAAGATTTTTCAAGGATCATAAAATAGAGCTGCTGTTTTTTCACCTCTGTCACCTGGTATTGTAGGTGGTCACCATGGATGGCACTGTGATCTATTGGTATGATGGATGTACTGCAGTTTCCAAAGGGTGTGATTGAAGTGTGGAATTCAACAGTGCTGAGCTCACACCTTCTGTCAGCTGCCAGGAGTGGGAGAGGCATCCTGGGACCTGTTCCCACTAATTATACTCCCTGGTCTTGACAAGTAAATGCATCCAGGATCAGAGAATAGGGGATGGAGGAATCCATGGAACCCATAGCTCCACCAGCCAAACCTAACATTGAGGAGTGGTGTATTAGGAACACTTTCCCCATGAGACCAGCAGCCTGAATGACTAGCCAAGAAGTGTATGGGAGACAAGAACTAATCCTCTTTGAGAAGAACCTGTAATTTTCCCCCAGGAGAGAAGTAGTGCTACAGCTGGAAGAACAGGGTAAGAGCAGCACTGCCTCCAGCTCTGTCTCAGCATACTGCAAATGTACAACTTGCATGGGAACACGGAGGCTGAACATCACCATAATGTGCATGATCCTGTATGCTCATCTGAAGAGAGAACGGAGGAGGTAATAGGGCAGCTCACAGTGATTTGGCTTTCATGGAGTATGCAACACAAGTTATACCAATACCATGGGTGTACTCTGGGCAGGGGCAGAGTGTTGTAGTTGTACGAGAATCAGTAGCTAGAATGAGGTGTAGCATAAAATTAGCTCTTGTAATGAAGTTGCACAGATTGGTGGAAGCTTTATCCTACTGTGTGATTAGCAGTTGTATTGAAATATGAGGCACAAGAGAGTCCTGTTTTATCTTCCTCACAGTGCTGCTTTTGGTAAACATTTGTTTCTCCTCCTTTCTTTCTGAGAGCTTGCAGCCTTATCCAGAGCTAGGCCTGAATGCTCTAGTTTTATATTGACATGGGGACATTTTGTAAGTTCTCCTGTGGCAGAATGTGGGTTATATGTGCCACAAAGCTATACCCATGAGCTGATGGAGACTATTAGAAAACTGGATGATCCTTCAGGGAGCCAAAGGCATGCAGCGAAGTGGTAATATTCTTTGTCTCTTCTTTCCTCTTCTTCCTTCCAAATTCCTACCTGTCCTTGCTGCAGAAAAGCCAAGTGTGATCTGGCCCAGACTGATGATTCCAGCAAGCACATGTGATGCCACTAGCACCTACCTCTGTGAATCCCCCGTTTGCTCTTTCTGCAGAACACTCTTCCAGAACAGGGCCTGGGGCTGTCCCTTATGGTTCAGGCAGCAGCAGCCACTTAGCACAGGCAGTGGTAGCACTTTTCACCTGCCCAGCCTGCCTGACTTCTCCAGGCTTGCTAGTGCCTGTGGGAGATGAAGTTGATCCTCTAGCTCTCCTTGCCATTCACATGCTCCCTAGAGACTTTCTTTTGTATTAAAGTGCCTGAATCTGGTCTCAGGATTTGGGAAGGCGGCACGCCGCTGATTATTATCGATAGCAGTTGGTGCAAAGTAGGATATACAACCCAGATACATTCAGTGATGTAAGCTGAAGAAGATTAAAGATTAAAACAGTCATTTGACAGAGGAGTAACAGTCACCATATCCTTTCAGAAGATAACTGCTCCTGGCCTCTGCACTTCAGAGTGCCTGCCCAATATTCTCACTGTTCTCTTCATTAATACTTGGACACGTTTCTGAGAAGCTGCAGTTTATTTAGACTCCCGTTCCTGTGAATGAGCATTTTCAAATGGTTTCTTCCAATGTTCATTATTTTTCACTTGTCTATACTAGTAGCTAATGGAGTTGTGTTGCAGAAGACTCCCAGATGGATATGACAGTGAGAACCAGATGTTCGCACCCTAGGCCAGACACAGCTGTTTCTCTGTAGCTGGCAAGGGACTTAAAACAAGTAAATGCAGAGACAGCAAGCCTGAAAAAAAAAAAAAAAAATCTAAGGTAATCAGGCTGAATATGCCTGGAGATTTTAGGCCATCTGGAAGATTGCCAGAGGGCTATTTATTTTGATGTCTACACCTGCTGAATGGGAATGCTTTGTGTGAACTCAAAGCTTTAAGTGATACCGTATCTCTCCCTTTTTCAGCACTCCACTCCCTCTAGGCAGTGTTGCTTGCTTGATAAATTGTGCTCTACAGCGTAGGTTTGTTTGGGGGTTTTATGTTGTGTTTTAAAAAAAGAAAGCCCCTAAAACTTACCTTGTTTCCTGGCTATTGATGAGAGCAAGAAGGAAAGCACTGCAACACTGGAGAAAGGGAACACAGTGTCATAAACTGCCCCTTGGAGGGTTAAAGCCACAGGAACAATTTTCTTTGCCCCATTTATAGTGAACTGGGAGAGAAATTCCCATTAGCTTTTTACCTTCTGTTCTGTGCATACTGCACCTTCGTGTGCTCAGTGTAACAGATTTATCCCACCATGCCCCATCTAATTCAGCCCTGCTGGCATGCAGTCCCCTCTTTACAGACAGCATGTGCCTGCCTTGTTGTCATCTTGAAAACTCTTTGGCATTTTTATTTTACAAAAAGTTTTGGGGTCAGTAGTGATGATGAGCATGTCCATATTCCTACAGTGATGAACATTGGATTAGGATGTTTTCTCAGGGCCAAGGCAGGATTTTTTGACAAGGAAGACCAAGAGGATCACAGAAGGACCGCTATCTTAAAGCTGATTATAGGACAGAGGTATCTCAGAAGACGCTGGTTTTCCCAAGTCCCTGTGCTACTGGGAGGAAAAGAGATCTCACAGGTGAGAGAGCAGTTACCGCAAGGAGTGATGTCCACTGCTGCAATAGTAATCTCTGCTGAACACACAAAAATCTGTCTTTTCTGGTATTTGATTTTTACTAGTATTTTCCTGGTCATTGTTCTGATATTCAGCATAATTCTCTGAGCAGTTTTCTACTCTCTCGCTTTCTGCAGCCATTAGCAACGTAGATTTTGTCATCTCGCCAACGTGCACTGAGCAGTAACTCTGTTGTAGTTGACATGTAGCATATGCAGCTGCACTGATGATAATTGTGCCCACTGCTGTCAGTACCATTCCTGGTTCTCAGATGTGCAGCAAACAAGCATCTTATTTTTTGCTTACGCACATGACAGTTCTTCAGACGCTATTATTGTACTCTACCAGTTTTGGCAGTGATAGAGTTAATTTTCTTTATAGTACCTCCTATGGTGCTGCCTTTTGCATTTGTGATGAAAATAACATTGATAAAGCACTGATGTTTTAGTTACTGCCAAGTGGCACTTGCACAGTGTCAAGGCCTTTTCTGCCTCTCACACCACCCCCACCAGCAAATAGGCTGGGGGTGGGGGGAGCAAGAATTGGGAGTGAATGGAGCTGGGACAGCTGACCCCAACTGACCAAAGAGATATTCCATAACACATGAGATCATGCTCAGCAACAAAAGCTGTAGGGAAGGAGGAGGACATTGGGAGACATTCAGAGTAATGGCGTTTGTCTTCCCAAGTAACTGTTACATGTGATGGAGCCGTGCTTTCCTGGGGATGGCTGAACATATGCCTGATGATAGGAAGTAGTGAATGAATTCCTTATTTTGCTTTACGTGCACACACACAGATTTTGCTTTACCTCTTAAACTCTCTTCATCGCAAACCCATGAATTTTCAGACTTTTAACTCTTCTGATGGTCTCCTCTATCCCACTGAAGGGGAGTGAGTGATCAGCCGTGTGATGCTGAGCTGCCTGCTGAGGTTAAACCATAACAAGTCCCACAGGCAATAGTCAATTCAGTAGGTTGTCTGAAAACGCACCATAGTTCTCCCTCAATTTCCCTGCCTTTACCAAAGGTTATGGTGGATTTCCTAACCTTATTCTTATGGAATATCTGTTTCTTAACCTGAACCAGACAGCGGAAAAACTGATGTGTTATGCTATGATGATTTGCCAGAGGAAGATACAGTTTTTCTTTGATTATTTGTTTGGTTTCCATTAGCAGATAGGTGAACTGTAGAGAGTACTCAAGCTGACACCTTTGAAGGACACCAGATTTTAAAACAAATAAAAGGACATCTACTGTGTGTTATAAGCAGTAATCAATAATTAAAAGCCTTGTTAAAGCATTGCTGAAGAGTGCTTCAGAAGAAAAGTAGTTATACTGCATTTCATGGTTAATTCAATGTCAATTAGCTGATTGTTAACTTCCCTCCAGCTAAATCTTGTTCAGCACAGAGAAGAGAAATCAAAAGCATTCTAGCTTTAACAAGCCTAGTTTTTCAATCATTCATCTCTGCCTGCAGGCTCAAAATCAATGTCAACAGACGTTTCATTGCAATTTTATCAGCCATTTCTGCATGTCACTGTTTTCTTGGCTGCCCTGATTGTCCCTGAAAACTGTCTGTGGAAATCAGAATTCATCTTGAGCAGAAAGCTGAACAGGCTGCGCTTTACTCTCGCCTACCTCGTGGTTGGCTTCCCTTGCATCCCGGAAAACACCGGGTGCTGGTGTCCGCTTGAACTTTCCAAAGGGAACTTCTTTCCCGTGGAAAGGGCCACCGGGGACCTTCCTAACTCACCCGTCGCGCAGGCGCGGCCCGGGTCGACGGGACCGGCTCTTCAGCACCACGGACAGCGCCCTCCACCCCCTCCCCGGCCGCGTTGTCGCCTTCAGCACCGCGGACAGCGCCGCCGCTTCCTTGGGCCGCCGCCGAGCAGGCGCCTCAGCGCGGGCGGAACCAGCTCCGAGGGCGTGAATGTGTCTCAGAGCATGAAGAAATTGAAGGGCGCTCAGGCACGGAAGTTTTGGGTTTTTTCCTGCCTACGTGGGTTTGAACCGCCTGCAGAAAATTGTGTTTAAAAAAAAAAATTAACAAGTCACCGTGTAAAATTCATAAGGCATCAGATACGTGCCCCTTTGCTTCTCAATTACACTGCTAATTGTGAGATTCACTTCTGTGAAAGTTTTCAAGAACAAGAGCTGGGCTGAAGCCTGAAGTCAGATGCCAGTGGTGCGTGGGTCTTGTCTAGCTGTTACAGAACTTGAACTGATAACCGGCTGCTTTCTACCTGAAATCAGAGTACCTGACTGCTGCACTCATACTACAAAGCAATGTAGTGTGGCATGTTCCACTCAGAAATTGCATAGCACTGGTATTTCATTCTTGTTGCTGTTTCCAGACCTGGTCTCTGGTGCTTCAGCCTCACTCCTGTATTACAGTAGGGTAGACAATAGATCCACAATAATGTTTTTCATCTCCTGTGACCAATATGGAGATTGCCTCGTCAAAGAAAACAGTGTTTGGGGCTTAGAATTCTGCGCCATTTTCATCTTTTAGTTGTACATCTGTGTTATACATCTGGCATAAAAAACAACCTTCTGGAAGCTAAAAACAGTACCACAGCCTGGACTATTCCAAACACTACAATATTGTCTCTCCTTTTTTCCTGGCTTTCCATGCTATTAAGTAATATTGTGCCACAGCCAAGCCCTCAGTCCTACCTTTTAAGGTATTCTACCTAATCTGCAACCCTGGGTTGAGGACTTCTGTTGTCTGCTCTTTANAAACTGTGCATCAGTTCATTCTAACAGGAGATGTAGGTGGATTACTGGAACTGGATCTCTATGCGTCTCTTCCCTGTTTTGGGAGGCGGGGGTGGTTGGCTGGGTTGATTTTTTTTGTTTGGTTGGTTTGATTTTTTGGGAGGGTTGGAATGTGGGTTGGTTTTTTTTAAAAAAGCAACATTTCAATTCAGCTGGTTTTCCCCTCTTCCTGCACCCTACCCCCTCAAAAAAAAAAAAAGCTCATGAGCAATTCCATGGATATCAGTTATACTTGTGTGATGTATTTGAAAAATAATTTCTAGCAACATAGTTAAATGATGGTTAAATATGTGAGGGCTCTGGAATTACTACTCTTGAAATGACCTCTGATGTATGTTCAGGTAGGGGCTTGATTTTTGGTGCTATTTTAGGTGGTTTAGACTTTAGGTTTGTTTCTAACTCAGAGTGACCCAAAACAATGAATATTGTGTTCCAGTTGCTCTTGTCATTGTTTTTGTGTCTCTCTTAATATTTTTTTTTAAATTAACCAGTAGCTGGCCATGAAGAAAAGGCAATGTTGTATTACCATGGTGCTTGTTAATACAGTGAGTTAGTATGGATTTGTAAACAGATGTACCTTCATTTTCCCAGCTGAGATGTCTTTCTTCCCCATTATTTTATGTTTTATTCTGTTCCCCTGCTTCTGTGTTCGGTTTGAAACTGTTGTCATCAAATATCTACTAGGCAATCTAGCAAAAGCAGGCCGAAGAGAGGATTGATCTAGTCATAGCTCAGTTAAAAAACAACCTGGCTATAAAAATCTGTATCAGAAGATGAGACAGACTTAACCTGAAAAAATAAATTATTGGCCCTGTAGGGTAGAATATACATACTTTGGGTGTGTACTATACTTACACTTCTGAAATAACTGGTTCACTTTTGGGGTCTGTGGCTTTCTGTCCATTTGCTTCAGGAACAGAGAATACCAGCCTGGCACTTGCTCAGTGAGAAGAGTGGAGTCACTGTCGTTACCCTTAACACACGATTTGGCTCTTCAGCCCTTATCCCCATTCACCTTGGACAGAATGACTTAGTGAAATGATGTGATCTAAATCTGCTCACCAAGATGGAGAGAAACTTGGAATCTGTCCAGGCAGCATTTGGTCAGTGTTGCTGCTGAGGTAAATGGGAGCCAAGCCAATCAAACTGAGGTTGTTTCCCCAGCTCAGAGGTGTTTGCTAACTGACACAGTGCCCATGGATCAGATAGAAGTTTTACAAGTTCATTAATTTTGATAATGGGCAGGAGGCCCACTCTGTTGCTCCAGTTTGTGTCATGTTGTTAAGAAGGCATCTACAGAGAGGCAAAATAAAGTACAGGTCAAAACAACTCCACACTGTCATACCAGCTGTGTTTAAAGAGCTGAATTCTACAGCTGATCATCTAACAGTTTCAAACATATTTGTGTTAGTGGTTAGTATTGAATTTCTGATTCTGTTTTCCCAGTTTTGCAGCACACTTGATGATCGTTTTTGTGACGCTTCTGTTGCCACAGGAGCCTTATAACAGTGATGCTGAGGAAAAGTCCAGTTCAGGTACCTGCTACTCAGAAGCTCCTTCATCACAGAACTACTTTTCTCTACTTCTTCCTTTCATTTCTTTTAAGAGAATAGATGCTTTCATTTCTGTCACAGTAAGGTATTATTGTTGCCATACTAAAGCTTTGTTGTTGTGCTGCTGTTCCATGATGTCTTTCCTTTGCTTTTGGATGTTTTTTCTTGTCCCCCTCTTAGATGTCCTTGTCCTTTCTTCCCATGTTAGGCTCAGAGGTAAGCATGTACCATAAAAATTCCAGAGCAAGGAAACTTTATGGTTTCATAATGCATAATGTGTGAATTCACGTACCAGTGTCTGACCCTAGGGTCAAAAAGGAGTTCAGAATGAGAAATAGGAGAAACAGGCTTCTGATTGCTTTGGTTTAAGAAAAATCTTTTGTAATAGAATTTTTGTAAAGTACACACAGCTAATATTAAAGGTCTAAGCTAAACCATGCTGTACGATAGGCATCGGAGCTAAAGCAAAGTTTCTGGCTCTTCCCAAGGACCTATAGTGTTGGATAGCGGATTTCTTTCAGCCTACAAAAAGTCAAGTTTGTGTGTGGTACTGGGTCTGCAGTGACACAGTGCATATGAACTAGGCTACTGGTACTCAGCCTCACAGTCTGCCTTTACAGCTGGGGGCTGGGGTGCAGGATGACAGGGACTGGAGGTGAATCAGAGGTTGCTGTTTCCTCCTTAGGTCGAAACATGATGCGTGGCATGGCCCCTCTGTCTCTGAAAACATGAATGCAAATTATCAAGGTTGTAGCAACAACAATAATGGGACAGTATTCGTGGGGAGGGAGTAGAATGATCTGTGAGACAAAGGCAGGGGCAGGGAAGCATATGACTTGAAGAAAAAGGTGAAAGTGCAACATGCAAAAGAAACGAACAGCAAAATACTCGTAAATTCAAAAATGCTTTTCTTCAGGAAGATTCTGATCTTGCTGCCATCAGTAGAACCAGCAGTTTGCCCCAAACTTGATATTGCATCGACCTTTCTGTGGGCACACATCTATATCCTTATGTGCATATATCAAAATGAGTATTTGTTTTTCTAGTATACACTTTTAAAACGAAAGAACCGGTCCCTTGTGCAGAGGTGTTCATGTGAGCTGACAAGAGCCATTCTCTCTTTTCAGGTTCTAAGAAGTGGTGTTTTCAGTGCAGGAAAGTGATTCCTGTCTCTCACGGCTGCAGAAACAACTGCCAACTTTTTAGCCTAAATTAGCTGAGGATAAAGAAATTTAAACATGTTGGGAAAAATTCTTGGGGAAACAAAAAGAGGGAGATAAAAAGAAAAACTTCATCTGGAAAAAAAAAAACCTAAAACTTTTTTAGAGTACAACAATATTCTCCTAGTTAGACTTTTTTTCAGTTCCTGGGACTTTTAGGCTAAAAACAAAGTATCTTTTCATATTAAGAAAATAGCTTTCACTTTCCTGCAATGAACAGACTTCTGTTTCTAATGATGGAAGAAGTTGAGTGTAGCTGCTGAGTAGCTGGAGTGAGGATCCGACTATCAGCGCGTCACTAGCTAAATGGGAGTTGAGATGCAGTTTGCTTTTCTATATCTCAGATCTCAGGGCTAAACCACAAACTGTACATGACACAACTAAATTAATATTTAAAAATAATTACTTGCTGCCTGAAGGTAAACAGAAAAAGGGTAAATAATTGATAGCACTGGGACTGCCACACTGTAAGTCTGCTGAGCGTTTATGATGTGCTGTGAAGGTTCAAAGGGATTTCTCGTCTGCTGCCTCTGAAGGAGGGTTTTTGCTAATCATTCTGGGGCTTGTTTTGTCAGCCAGCAATGTTTTCAAAGTTTGAAGCACCAGAATAGACTGCCAGCTTAATTTAGGCGAATCTCTAACTTAATTTACTAACTTTCCTTCCAAGATTTGCATTGTAAATGATAAGGTGATTTTCATATATATAATTTTTTTTTTATCCCTTCAACATCTGAAGGGAAATTTCATGTGGTCTGCTGCCAAGAATGCAGAGTAACTTGCATTGAAGGAGTGCTTACATAACGTGCCACCCTATGACAATATCTGTCTGCAGAGCTTGGTGATGCCTTGAAACTTGGCAGCTACTCACTTCTCAGTGGTAAATATCCCTCCTGTTACAGACCAGCAGCAGAATAACCAGTGTTCAAAGTGGCAGATGACCATAAAGAAAGGTCAGTGATTTCAAGTTGTTTCATTTTCCCCTGCAGGCAGAAAAACTTAACTTCTTGCACTGATTATTGCATTGACAGTGAAAAACAAAAAAAAAACCCAACAAAAAAAAACCCAAAACTGCTGCCTGCACGCAGGACTTCATGGTTTTCTGGTGTTAAAGAAGCAAAGATAAGAAAATACACTGGTGATGTATGTGTGAAGTCAGTAGCTGCAGGTCTACAGTGTATTTGAATAAGGCGCCGTACACCCCTGTGGGGCAGTGATCTTTAGATAAAACTTTTTTAAGAAGAGAAGAAAAACGAAGTAGATGGGATCTATCAGCAACATCATCTGGGCTGCCTGATCAAATGGTTCCCGAAGTGTTGTTTGAAATAGATATTTTACTCAGTGCTAGGGATGGGAATGTGGGTTCTCTTTGTGCCCAGTCCTACCTTCGTTAATGGCAATTACTTTTAACGCCTCGCACTGCATCACACTTTGCTTTCATTGCTTGAAAATGCAATCTAAGCTCTTATTTTAAAAATAAAGTCAAATGCCGTCCAAAGGTGTATAAGCCCAAGTGTCGCTTGAAGACGTGCAGTAATTCTTCTGCTCTATTGAATAGCAGTAAGGCTTTAAGTGGAATCTGTGAGACTTCTTCCAGCTGATGTGCATCTGGAAGTGAATGGTAAGAATGGCTAAACAGAAAACATGATGTGCAAAGAGGGACTGACACAAGTATGTTTTGTTCAGTCCAGACAAGACAAATGGGAAATGGTAGAGCAGTCACCATACACGTAAAATGTTGCAGCAAAGAGGAGGGAGTGCTCTGTTCTCTCATATGTTTCTTACAATGGCTTAAACTGGGCTCTAGCTGGGGAAAAAGGGGAAATGCTTCTGATGGCAGAGATATGGGACACTGTTAGAGCAGATTGCTTGGGGAGGTGGGGGGCTGTGGAATCTCTGTCACTAGAGATTAACAACACATCAAACACTGTCTGTAAGGGACGATGTTAAGAGTCCCTTATAGAATCCTGTCTCTCTTCCAGCTCTGGCAGACCAGAGCTAAAGAATTGAGACAAAAGAATCGAGCACAGAGTCTCAAGCGGGACATACTGGGTCTGTGTATATTGGGTCCAAGCTCAATGTTTATTGTGAAATGTATTAGGGGGAGTAAAGTTGCCAGTTTTCATATTTTATAAGTACTTTTGCAGCTTTGGGATATTCCTTTGAGCCCTAGCTCCACAGGTTTTTACTTACCTTCTTATTGATAAAAATTATATTGTTTCTAACCCTCGTGGTTTCTGAGGAAGGCCTAGAAGTGTGGTTGTCTACAGCCAAGAGGCTCAGAGAGCAGAAGGCGGCACACCCCTTGATGTGCCTTCGTTATATCAGTGATGGGGCAGGGAACTCCTGCTTTTTCATGCTTGGGGTTCCCAATGCAAGGAATGGGAAAAGGCAAAAAGAAAACAAAACCAAGAAACAACAACCAAAAAAAAAAAAGCCTACTCTGAACTCTGTTCCAACATTCAGGTCACCACCCTTCTTCTTTCTTCCCCACACCCAAGACCACACACTTGCACTTGCACCTCCAGGCGTGCATGTCTGCCTGCCAACACAGAGGAGGTTACCGATCTCATCACAGCTCTGGTTATCTTTCAAAGAAAAACGTCCTAAAAGAAACCCCCAGAGCTCCGTGCTGCAAGCCCACCCCTTGCCACGGAGCATGGCCATGCTGAGCTGCACCCAGGCTGTGGAAAGAAGTGGTTGTTTTGTTGTTGGGAGAGTGGCCCAATGGGTTTTGTAGGAAGACACAGCCAGAGGCGAGTCGCTGTGGTTAAAGTGTTTGCTGCTTTATGGGAATGTGAAGCACTGGAACAGACTGGGACATCTCTGACCAGTATGAGATTTATATGGGGGAATTTTGTTTTCCTTATCTTCCTCTGAAAAGCTATTTTATGTTATTTGCAGTAGTGTTTTGTGAGACTTGGGCCTTTGTTGTGTTACCAGTTAGAAGAATAGGAAAAGAGGATTCTCTCTTGAACACTGATGTGAACGAGCAGAGGACAGACGCAGGATGAGGGTACAGTATTTGCTGATGGCCACTTGTCCACCCAGGTGCTCTAGCCCTTCTGTTCTCTTGGTGGGAGCTTACTGCTCCGAGTGGGATGTCAGGTTTTAACTTATTCATCTTTTCTGTTTGATGTCTTTACAAGAAAGTCACTAATGAGGTGTTCAGAACTGCTCCTGAGTCACACCCAAGGTTCAGTCCACTTTTCCAACAACTGGCCCAGCCAGGTCTGTGCTTCAAACACCCATAATATGCAGGGCAGACAAGGTTTGTCCACCTAAAGCTTCACCAGGTGCCAGGCTGCAGTTTATGTTTTTTTCCTAATACATTTTACCTCCCACATGGGCAATGCCTCCCCCTGCCACCATAAGAGCCACCCCACTGTAACTCTGTCTTGTCGAATACTGTAATTATAAATAGATGCACTTGGAACAGACAAGAGCATATTGTCTAGAAGGGGATGTTTCCTCCTTCTGCTTAGCAGCAATGAGGAATGATTTTTCTAAGCTGGGCACTTGGTACTGGACAAGACTGAGCCTTCTTCAGCAAGTTCCCATCTCAATCTGAAATAGTAAGATGACGTTCTTGTTATTCAGCTCATAAATACAAATAGTTAAAAGTCAGTCTAGGAACTCGCTCCCAACAGTGTATTGAAGAAGGCCTTTTATAAAGGATGTGCTCACTCACAGTAAGTATTACAGACACAGGNGGGGGGGAAATTTGCAGAAAACATTAGGCTTTTTTTCAGTATGCTCCATTTTGCAGCACTGGTAACATTATTTCAGTCAAAAAATAAAATCTCTGGGAATAGCTACTGGGCTGAACGCTACATTGGTTTGTCTTTAACAGGGAATAAATTGGCTTTTCTGCAAAGAGTGAATGGTATTGGTAACGCGAATTTTGACTCAGAGATTTGTGCCAGGGTAGTAATTTGGTGCGTTACGAGGTTAGTCCTGTAGAAAGGACAGTAGTGAAAATAGCTACTGAGTGTTGATTGAATCAAAACCTAAAAGCTATCACCTTGAAGAGGACTTGCCTGCAAAACACTGAGGTTTTTGGAGGTGTACACCAGCTGTAAAGCCAGCAATCCCAGTTAAGCTTCCCAGACGATGCCGTAATACATGCAATAAAGAGCTTTTGCTAGTGAAATACCCACTTGTGAACTGTTCATGGGTGTAAGAAAAATGGATCTGAGGTCTTGCCACCTGAGTTCCCTTCCTCTCCCTCGGCAGGTTATCAGCATGAAAACAGGAAATGAATTGGACACCATTAATAAAACATGAAGCCTTCGTGTTCAGGCTCTGTGCACTGTCGTTCAAGTGTGGTAGACACTGTGTGAGAAGGAAATAGAGGAGTCAAATCCACAAGTTCATTTACTCTTTTTAACTACGCAGCAAACTTTGGCTCAGACTTGGAACTAAACCTTTCTTTTCTTCCCCTGAATCTATTGAAAAGCTTTTAAACCCTCATACAGAAATCCTGAAGGATTGTTACTGAACTGTGAGTAGTCTTTCAGAACATAAAAGATTTTCCTAGTAGATTTCACCAATAATTAGATATGCCAATACTGTTTTTACTCAAAAGTGTCTTTCACTATGATGTAAATTTTTAGACCTTGTTTTTAGGCATTTGATTGTGCAGCTGTTTACATGGTGCAGAATTTTATTTTTTGCTGTGATGGTTGCCCTGTTTTTTTGCTGGTTGCTTATGTTTGTGATTTTAGAAATGTCCCAAGATACTTACCTTGTTCTCTTTTGGGGCCTCATTTTGCTAGAGGGGAACATGTGATTCACCTGTCTCATAAAAACATTGTTTTTTACCAAAGAACAGAGGATTAGCCTCAAAAAATAGAGGTCTATATGAAGTAGACTGGAAGACACCCACACACACACCAGCACCACCACGTTTTCTGTCTGTATTCAAAAGCATCTCGTGAAAGCTTATGGTCACAGCAGTATGCAGCCCAAGGATGAGAACTCACAAACCTGTTTTGAGAAAGTCATGGGAACAAAAGCAGAAGACCCGGTTCAGCCAGACAAAGAGGCCTTCTGCAGCTCTAATAAAGGCTTGTTTTGCTCTATGGGGGAGTTTAATTGCAAAATGCTTAGCATAGGTGAATCATAAGGAGCCCAACCATAGGAAGAGGTTAACCACAGTTATAGGAAAGATTCATCTGAGGCTACAGTAAACAAGTTCTTGGTGGGAAGAAACCAGAAGACTCTCCTCAGCTGTGGACAGGCCCGTTCCTGAAACTCAAAGGTCGAGTCACAAGTCCAAAGGAGGAATTCTCCTCCTGACCTTAGATAGTTCTTTTAGGAATTAGCCAAGTACAAGGTCAGGTTGACAGATAAGATGTTTATTGCTAGTGGGAATATTTGTCAGGCTGCTGTGGCTGGAGCCACCAGTTCATCTCCCATGAGAGACAGTGCTTCATAGAAAAGGTCTACCACAACTGTAACTGTAACTTGGGGATTAGTAGGTTTTCCATATTTTTAAACAAACTGATGTATTATCACTGTTAAATAAATGTGGAAGCAATGCTTACTGGATGCTGTCAGGAGCAAGAAGTTCCAATTTCATAGAGATTTTAGGACAGGTCCAAACTCAAACTATTTCTGTCTAGCCTCCTTCAAAAGAACTTGCCCCTCGCTTAATTCCTGAAATGCAGAAGTAAAACTGAGTGAGAAACCTGGACAGTGAGACAATCCACGTTCAGCAAAGTTACAAATTTAGTGTTACAGTTCAGCTCAAATAAACATCATTTTCTTGGCTGCCATCTGCAAGTTTGATGATAGGAAATTGGATTTGACTCATTACAATACAAAGGGGCATCTCGGTAAATGCACATTTTCAGCCAAAATCATTAGTCAACTAATAGAGTAGAGCTACGTTTTCATTGAAGTTTATGTTACCATTTGGTTTACTTGTTTTTGGTTTTGCTCTCTGGCTCCATCCATAACAAGTGCAGCCAAACTCTAATTCTCAACCGCTTGAAGTTACTCAGTCTCATGAAGGATATGCCAGACAATTCGTTGGACAACATTCAAAGTATTAGTGAGGTTAATTCTAATTGCACAGAAGGATCTATATTAACATTTCTGTTTCAACACATTTTTTTGTTACATGGGTCATACGAACTGGTTTTCTACATGATTGCATTTCTGTTGTCAAAATGTCCCAATATCAAATACTAAATTTACTATACAATCAGTTCCTATGCCAAAGAACTGATATTCCTTTGCTTGTATCAGAATATTTTTGGAAAAATTCCTAGTCCTCAGAACGACAGTCTTGTAGGTCAGTGCATGGGTGTCCAGGTGCCTTTGGCTTCCACCCGAGCAGAACCTTGCACTCTGGGCAGATGTAGCACTTAGGAAATGAAAGAAACATGTGAAATGGGAAATGGAAAAGCACTACCCTGAAAAACCTCTTTTGGAGGTTCCCATCCAGGAACCGCCTTCTGTTTGCTCAAATAACTTTTGAGTTTAGTAGGAATAGAAATTTGAAAAGTCTGTGAACAGTGGAGAATAACACAGCTGAAGCCTTGCTGCTTGGGATCAGCTGAGTGGAATTCTGAGTGAACATGATCAATTGAGTGGAAGCCTAACTGGATGTGTTCATGGAGGGGTGCCTTAATATGATTGAGGGGATGTGGGACTGAGCATGATTAATTGAGTGTAATTGAGTATTCAGCACTGGAGTGGGAACAGGAGTCACTTAACTTAGATAAAAATACAACAGCACCCGGTGATTGCTGCAAATATGTTTTTTCTGGAAAAAGAGATGGTTAGAAATAGCCTTCGTTACCCTTTTAGAGTGCTTTCTAAGTAACACATCTCTGTTATTTTTGATGTATCAGTATGTTGAATGTCCAAACGGTGCTTGCTGAAAATGATGCCTCTGTTAAATTACCAGTGCCCACTCATTTTCCAGGTAGAGGTACCAGGTACCCAGGGCCGTTTGGAAACCACTACTGATGACTAACGCGCTGGGGAAGACCCTTCGGTCCTGCCCAAGGGTCTGGGTGAGGCCCTTTGGCTGCAGTCATTCGTTGCAACTTTCCTGCTCACACTGCATCCGATTTCCTTGTATTTCCTGTGACTGAGTTTTTAGATTCTCCCTGTAGGAGTCCGTTTTGTTCAAGTAATTTTTTTTTATAGTATGATTATTTTATTTTTTGTGTGTCTAGCCTAAGCTTTTCCTTCCCTAGCTCCAGGTCAGTGCTGATTCTCATGCTGCTGTCTTGTATCCCTCCCTCTCCTTGTCCTGCTGCTCACTCACATTAACTGCAAGGTAATTAGAGACTGATCCTGTCCCCTGAGTCTTTGTTTCTCCAGACTGTGGCTTAAATCTTGCCCTCCTGCAGCAAACCCCACCAAGGTCCTCAGGTTTGGTCCTTTTGAGGCTCCTCTTGCTGTTGTATCTAGTTCTCAGCACAATGTTCTTTGATATTATAATGTTGTAATGGCAGGAGACCCTGGTTAAGCAAAAACAGAACCGGCCCTCCCTCCTTCCCTCTGGGGGTTGTGGGTTATTAGCAAAGTTTTGCTCAGCTGAGCAACATGGAACCGTTGGGTCTCTGCCTGCACTCCTGTCTTGCAGCTTCAAAATTCTCATGCAATTTAAAAAAGCAGGAACAAGGCAGCTTTATGTGGTCCTAGCAGGTCTTCATCCTGGCACAGCTGCCGATCTTTTGAAGTAAAGGCTCACAAAATCCTGCTGTCCATCTCTGCTACCCAGGAGGAACAGGTCTGGGAACTAGATCCAATGTGAGGTCAGCTTGCACCCCGCTATTGACGTGGCAAAACCAGCTCCAAGGGGCAGGTGGTCCCTTGACAGCAATGTCCATCAGGGAGTCCTTGCTGTGAGTCCAGACCCCTGCATTCTTCTATCCCCCACCTCTGTTCTCCCCTGCAGAGACTTTTTTTGTTCAGGTACCTGTTTTCTTTAAGTTCATTATGTAGCATTATATCAGCTGTTCTATTGGAATGGAAATGAATTCTCTCTTCTACAAAACCAGTGTCTCAAATGAAGAAGTCTTTCTTACTTGCTTTTAATATGCCCCTATTACTCAGTAGCTGTCAGACCTTATTTCCAGGTGTTTCACACTGTTTACTTCACCGTGTTGTGTGGAGCTGATAAACCAGATTGAACAGTTGACAATTCCTTGCTTCTTCCTTTCCTGGTCATTCTGACAAGCAGAAGAGTTGCTTCGTGTTCTCACTGCAAACCTTCCAAAACTTGTGCTGGACTATTCCTGGTGCTGGGAATCCTGGCAGAGGCTCATCCCCATCCTACGCCCTCCTTTTTGGTATGTGGACTGCTCTTCAGGTCACATTGACAAAAGGCACCAGATCTGTGGTGCTTCTCAGCCCTGTCGCAAGGATAAACAGCAGTATGGGAGCCAGATAAAGAGTTTGATGCTTTAGAACCAGGTCTTTTTGGTTTGGGATCTTTCCACTTGAAGGCCTCTGGCACATTAAGAGCCCTCCCCTGAGTTTTTCATCCTCTTTCAAGCTGCTGCAATAAAATTCTTTGTCAGTTGGCTCAGCTAGCAGTCTGTGGTGGGTCTCTTGCCTTGTGCACACGTGTGCCCCGGAGACCCAGACTGAGCATCATTGAGCTCCTCTTGCCCATGCTGCAGAGAAGCTGCTGGCCCACAGCACGCTGCCGAGTTGAGCGGATCAGGCAGCAGCATCCCAGTGGCTGCCGGCTTCGTGTCATGTATGCAACCTGCTGTATGCCCTGCTCTGCTGGAACTTGGCTCTGTGCAGCACCCAGCATTTGTCTCCAGGAACGAAGGCTGTGCAGAAAGGCTTGGGAGAGCATTTTACATCACACACAGCATAGATTGGGTGCCATCCAAGACTTCCATGTCTGCAGCTGTAGCGTAAGTAAGGGAGGAAATCCAGAAGGCTGCATCTCCCTGAACAACAGCACCACATACAGCCTGGTCTCGGATGCCAGGCTGGGGCTGGAGCCACAGAGCAGCAATCTGTCAGCACCAGGGAGGAGGCTGGTACCTGCTTTTTTCCGTCTGCCTCAGGATTAGTCTACCACAGCTGGGCTTGTCTGGATCCTGCTCAGTGGCACCCGTGGTCTGCAACGGTCTGTGCTGGGGGTTCAGCTCAGCAGTGCCTGTGCCCTGGACAGGCTCTGAAGAGCGGAGCAACGATTTGAGCTGCTGCTTAAAAACACCTCCTTGGAATGCTTCTGCCTGCTGCAGCTAAGAAGGTGCCTGACCAACAGGAGAAAACATCGCTGCTGGTGTCTTGGTTTGCCGCAGTCTAGGACAGTGGCCTGCCAGTTACCTGGGTATCATTTCTGACATGAACTTGAGATAGGAACTGAGGGTCAGACTTCAGCCTCTTCCAGACAGTCCCAGTAACAGAAAGTGTCTGAAGAATCCCACAGGCTCACACCCAATTTTCAAGGCCAGCATTTCTCCCAGCATACACAACCCTGCCCAGGAGGCTAGCAGGGTTACATTATCTGGAGTTTGAATCTGGACATGAGGAGGCAGGTGCTGGAGAAAACAGGCAGGCACATGAGCAGTCAAAGGCAAGAGCAAGCGTTTCAGGTCTGCACACTCAGCACATTGTATCCCATCCAAGCAGAGCTGGGGATGTTGAAGTGAGACAAGGGAACAACTGGGGACGAGTTGCAGGGCTTCTGCCAGACTGAGCACCAAGAGTAAGGCAACACAGTGCTCTGAGCCAGTAGAGCTGATTAAGGTGAGATTCAAGGATCGAGAGGAAAATTATAGTGGAAGAAAGCAAAGAGTATTGGGCTGCAGTTCCCGAGGGCTGCAATGTGTGTTGGCACCATTGCTGGAGATGCAAAAGTCTCAACGAACCAGCACGAGGGAGGATGATGGCTCCTGGAGTGGTGTCCAGGCAATGGGGGAGCACCCTGCACCAGACGGGGTGTCTGTCCTGAGGGGTGCCCAGAGAGCAGGTGCCGGGGTTAGCACCCTGTCAGTCCTTTGCTTAAGTAGGGGTGTGAATCCTCTAGATGGAGTTTCAGCAAAGACTGAGCTGATGCAATCTAAATAGGGGTGTGAGGGTGCCCTGCACTGGGAAGGGGCTCAGGCCACAACTGGGTAAAGCGTCCGGTGAGCAGCAGCGCAGACGGTGCTTGCGCTGGGAAGCTCTGCCAACACAAATCTCTTAATAGTCTTTCAGTCTCTGCAAGGCCTTAAAATCAATCAGAGGATTAACTAAGCAAAGCTGGTTTTGTGATACATGATCCAGCTTTGTGCAATTGGATCTAACGGAGGCCTCCGCTGTGGCCAGGAGTGCCACCATGGGGGACAGCAGTGCCCAGTGAGGAGCAGGGCAGCCTGGGGCACGGGTCCCACTGCTCAGGGGGTTGTCAGAGAGCAGCAGCGTGGTACTGCTCATGCAAAGCCAGTCACTTCCCTCTCCTGGCATCTTCTCTTAATTCAGTATTTCTCCTTGCAGAAGTTCCCTGAAGGAAAGCCACTGACCTCTTCTCACTGGTGACCAGTGTGGCTTCTGCAGCACCTTCTCCCAAGGAAAAGGAGTACGTTGCACTTTCCCTTTTCTCCTGGGGCAATGGCTCTTGAGCATGGGTGCTCGGGGCTGAGCTGAAGCCTGGGAGCAGATACTCCCTTCTCCTGCCAGATGCCCTGATAAGCCTCATCCCCAGAGACATCTTTTGAGATGTCACAGGGGAGGGAAATTATGAGTCTCCCTCAAACACACCCTGGCCCCTGGCAAATCAATACTTTAATTGGATTGATGACAACAGGAGCAATCCACCCAGCTGACACCAGGCAGCCTCTCTGTTTCAAACCAGGTGTAGGAATGTTTTGGTTTTGCTAAAGCACTTCACTTTCTCTCAGGCTGAAAGTTACCCCTCATGACAACTTGTGCATGAGAGCTCTGTTCTGTCCCTGCCGGGGGTCTGACTCCCCCTAAACATGCCGTGGCTGCACAACATGGGCAGCTCTGGATGTTTCCACTCTGCCTGTTATGCAGTCAGAGTGCCAAAGTGATGTGAGGAAGAATGGAAATACCCCCACCAGGACTGAACAGTTTCTGTTTTCTGGCAAAATTCTTTTCTGCCCCTTTTTTCCACACTTTTTCCACAGTCTGTGGCCAGGTGTTTCAGTCCAGCGATGCAGAGATCGTGATGCCACATAACACAAAGTGATATCTGGCTGCTGAATTATCCCACTCTCCAGCATCTGCGCTGACTTGGAGCCTCGCAGCTTTAGGCCTGTCAGCCACCAGGGTTCATCTATGCAAATGTGCTACAAGAAAATGAGGTCTATAAATAATAGACACCTTGGGCCTGCACGTCACTACAAGGTAATCCATTGTCTCGCTTGAAATGTATCCGGTTATATTTCATGCTTCTGTGTGAAAGTCGCAGGGAAAGAAAAGTACCCAGGACAAAATCCAACCTTTGCTCACCTTCTGACCTGAAAAAAAACAGAGTGGAGGGGAAATGTTTCTTGGCTGAAACTGAAACTGGTCTGCAAGCAGCCAGCCCTTAGCATGTGCTCTGTGCCGAGGGGAGCTGTGAGAAATTCCTGCTTCTGCCTCCTTCACAGTGGTTCCCTCCCTCCACTCTGTTTTGGTGTGTTGGTTGGGGTTTTTTTTCCAGAAGAAAAGTGAGAAAACTTATTTACACTATTTTCCCAGCAAAGGGCTACTTTAAATGTTAACAAAACCCAAACCATTCCTAAGTTGTGCTGCTTTTAAATCTTTCTGGACTGAAGGTATTAGCCTCGCAGCAGTCTCGGCTCTTGGGAGGCACTTCTCCCTCGACTACTGCTTTGGGTGGCTCACTATTCTTGGGAATACAGGCCACAGAAATCAGGTGAAATTATTTAATTCTCTAGAATCCTAGTTGTTGAAGCATTCATATACCTGAAAAAATACTTGGAAGTGCAACAAGGCTGATCAAAGATACAGGAAAGCATCCATAGGCGGCACATGGACTGATTCCTCAGCCTGGAAAGAGGTGATTGCAGGACGAAATGAGAGCAGTCTCTGAAATCAGTAGTAGGATGAAGAAGTCACCCAGAGATGATTTGCTCACTGGCTCTGATTCTTCAAACAGAAGGTGGTGGTTCTTTGCACAGTGTGTCATTAATCTGCTGAAATCTTTGCTGCAGAACACCGTGGATGCTGAAAGTTTACACATATTTTAAAAAAAATAAACTGGATAAAGTTGTGGAAGGGGGAAAAAAAAAACCCTAACAGCTATTGAATAACAAACCTCACTCCTGTCATGGGAAATCTCTGCAAACTGTCAGACTGTGGGAGAGCGTTCTGGCGAGTCTTTGCTGCAAGCTTTGTGCTGTTCTGACAGTTTTCCCCGTTCTGCTGCTGGACAGGGTATCTTTGCCCTGATCTCCTATGGGCATTTGGTGTTCTGTTCCTCTGCCTCTCCTCCCCCATGATGTCCACCCCCATCACCTTTTTCTACAACTCACAGATTTAGTGTTACAATTAAGTTCTGCACTGAATATATTTTTGCTTTGAGAAGCATCCGAACAATTCTTTGTGAAAGCGCCTTCTGGCTGCCTGTACAGCACTCTGAAAAGGACCAGCCTTTAGATAGGCTGGCAAGTCATATAAATAGTAAATACATGGTTCTGAGAGATGAAGTTTCCCTGGGAAGCCTGAATCTCTAGTTCTGTAACGGCTTGGTTATCAAACAGATAATTTACATCTTATTAGGTATTTCCATCTGTTGATAGAAAAATGCTCTATTGCATAATGTTGCTTTTGCTCCTGTTCCCTCCATTGCCAGAAGCACTTTTGGGTCCCCAGACCAGCCTATTTCAATAATCACCTTGGAGCCAGTGGCATTCTGGGGTGCTCAGCCTGGTGGGCGAGCAGGGAGGGCCAGCAGCAAGGGCCTTGGCAGAGCCACCTGCCCTAAGGGCAGCTTCTGCCAGCGGCTCTGCCGCTGCCTGCACCTTCCTTGGGGCTTGGTGCCCACTGGGCTCACCGCCACCCACTCCTGAGAATGTATTTTTCCGAGCTCGGATGCAAATCTCAGTCGCTTCTTTTTCAGCGTGTGTAAGTTTGTTCGCTTTTGGTCGAGCGTGTCCAAAGGACAGCATCTGTCTTTACAGCAATGGCAGGGAACTTTGCCCTCCAGCTGCCTGCAGATGTTCAAACCTGCAGCCAGCCGAGGAGGAGGACAGTGTGTGCCACCCAGAGCCCCGTTCCCTGTTGCTCTCTTTTGTGCATCTGTTCCACTTTTGCCAGTCTGTGTGGGGACTGCTCTGCTTCTGGGAGGTGAACTGAGGAACTAGCAGAGCCAAAAGCAATGCATTTGTTTGTTGGTACAAGTTCGCATCTCCCAACAACCCTGAGAACTTTAATTACTCCGAAGCATCCCAGGATGCACTGCGTTGCAGCAGTCACTGGGAATATATTATCCTTGCATGTAAAACAAAGAACCTGGAAACTATATTCAACAGGCAAGCAAAACAGGGAATATTTTAATCAGCAAGACCAAGGAGGAGAGCATTGATCTGAGTGAAGAGTGGAGGGAGATACTGGCCTCAATGCCTAATTCCTAATCCCTAAACTGTTTTACAATAGCTTGTGAAAACCAGGAGGAATAAACCCAATACCACAGCTTCTTGCCATCAAGAAGCTATGTATTAATACAGTACTGCTAAGGTAATTAACCAAATCAGACTTAGTCCAGTGCTGAAAAGGATTTCTTCCCCCAGGGATAAGCAGATGTTTCAATCTAATTATACAAGTTATTTAATCAGAACCAGAGGTCGGATATCTAATGAAAATACTACCTAATGTGGGGGAGAGAGGTTGTAACTCTGAAGCAGTGCGAGCAGAGGGGGGATAGAGGCTTCCAAACCAGTGCAGGTTCTAATGCTCTTCTGCCTTATTTCTATACATAACTTTAAATAAGATCTCAGGATATGAATTTGACCAAAAAAAAAAAAAAAAGAAAAAACCCAAACCAAACCCCAAACCCTTTTGAAAAGAACACGTTCTAGAAAAACTCTGTTTCACTGCCTGGTGTGGAAAGAAAATTCTCCTATGAACGTCATCAGTGCTTCACCCAGCCACGGTGCTGACATAGGACCAAACAGCTGTGTTTCGTCTGAGGCAGCTCTGTTACTGTTTGTTAGCCTTGCATCACCTAGGAAAAAACCATAACAGATGCCTAAAACCTGCCTGCTCTGCCTGCGTGTAGCAGGCAGCGGGTGTGCAGTTGTTAATGGGAAAGCTCACGCTGTGGGCTTGCAGGGAGGGTGTTTGCTGTGTTCTTCAGGAACAGGCAGAGTCCCTGAACCTGGGATTCTTACACTACACCGGTGTCTGAAAAGTAAGTGGACAGTCTGTCCCCCTGTGTTGCTGTCACCGGGGGCCAAGCCATGAGCTTACTGAGCAGTCGCAGGGTGGATCGCATGCGCGCCCCAGCTCTGAGAAGACAGAGGAACTGATTGCCTTTAATTTTATTATAATTGAAACCCAGGTACTTCTAACAGTTGTCAGTAACTCAGCTGCACATGAGGAGCTTTCCCACATGCTGCTCCCAGGGGAGCTATGCAGTCTCAAGGATGGGCACAAAGCTCTGGAGAGGCCCAGCAGTGGTCCTCTCTGCACTGGCCATGCTCAGTCTGAGCTTCTGCCCATCACTCTTGGTTTAGCTTGTTCCATTGATGTGGGTCTTCTCTCTTGATTTTTTTTTTTCCTGACAGCTTTCTCTGCATTTCCACCACTGCAGCCCAGTTTCTGATGCTGGCCGCCACAAGCTGCTCCTGTGCTGGTTTGCCAGCTCCCTCCTTTTCGGGTCAGACTGGCCAGCAGTGCCACGTTGCCTAGTGATCTTTCTCTGGCTGCCCCATCTTATTAAGCTGTTGGGGTTGCACGCACCCATGGGGGGAGTCAGGAGGGAACACCAGCCCTGGCTGCTTTAATTGGCTTCTTGTGCGTGTGCACACACGCACCACAGATAGTGCCGAGCCTTCCCGAGTGGCTACTGATGGGCAAGAAGTTAAAATGTACTGTGTGGCCACCCAGTTGCTGCCTTGGAAGCTTTGTAACTGAGGGAAAGTGGGCAGCACCTACAAAAATTAGGAATCTTTATTTATCTCCACACTCTCCCCCTCACGTCTGCCGGTCATTTCCAGCAGACCTGGTCCCTACGGGTGGGCGTGAGGAGGCTCCTGCTCTGCATCCCAGCGGTGAGCGCTCATGGGCTCCTCTCTGGCAGGCAAGAGCCTGGGTCCCTCACTGGGGTGCCCAGGCACCATGCTCAACCAGAGACCCTCAGCCTTTCCAGGACCTCTGGGCGATGCAGACGCTGGGCAATGGCAATGCACATTTGGGCACACCGTGTAGCCCAGCCTGGCAGCCACCCAGTGCTGGGGACAGGAGTCTGCTGGAGCGAAAACGTGCAGCACCAGGCTGATGTTAACCTCAGAGAAAAGAGGAGCACCGCATGCAGCACAGCCCTATATTTTACTTAAGTGAAAGTCTGGAAGGATCCAAAAGGCTTTGAGATTGCTGGCCATCTGTAAGCACGCCAGTCTGTTGTTGTTGTTGTTTTATGCTGCCACTTCAAAAGTTGTCCTTCTGCCCTGATGCATTGAGTTAAAAATACTATCTTATGATCACATTGATTAAACGAGGACAGAGGGAAAATGCTGTTCAGCTGAAGATTTCCTTCAGGTTTTTAAATTTACTGTACTTTTCTTGATTCGTTTCAATGAACCTTAACCTTCTATTTTGTCCAGTTTCAGGAAGTTTATGTGTTTTCTCTGCTGTGTATATATATGAAGTTAAACACACATCTAGAAAAAAACAGGTGACCTTCCTGTACATTCTTTGTTCTGAAGCATAAAGTATCTGTTTGTAACAGCCGATCTGAAGAAATGTGGCACTTCTGAGTGTGTAGTTGTAGACAAATGGGTTGTGATGTGCTGTGAGACCAAATGAAAGAAAGAGGAGGAAATAAAGTGCAGGGGCGACTTGAGTGTATGAAGGTATCAATTCCCTTTTTTTTTTAGGAATCTGCCCCGCAGAGACACGTTTGCGCAATGTGGTTTCTCTTTGTTAATGTAGAAATCTATAAAAAAAAAAAAACAACCCAACCCATGCAAAAATGGGCTGATTTTCTACTAGAACCTACAAATGGCAAAACTACCAATTGAACTCAGGTTGGGGGTGGTGCCTGTTAAATTCATTTCTGTGAGCTTATAGCTGTGCAGAAACACCTGAAGCTGAGGTGAGGCACTGCAGCTGCTGCAAATCTGACCCTGGCTATTAAACAACCCCCCTGTGAGGTAGTTTTCATCTAGGGGTTTTAAACAATTCAGAATTGCCAAACCACAGTGCTCCGAAAGAGAATTTATTAGACAACAGAAAAGGGGTTGACAGAGAAAGAAACAAAGATGAAATATGATGTCTGTTTAACCTGTTTTTCTTCACTTCCATAATTCGTTATGTATTATGACTTCTTTAACCAACCTTTTATTGAGAACTCTTCTCTAGTCTTATATCCACCCTGAATGACTGAAACACTCTTCTGCCAGAGGCTTGTAGGCTCTCCCTCTTCCTAGAAGGACAGACATGTGCATGGACAGACAGACCTGCCTCCATGACGTGACCACCTCTGTGGACCACAGCAAGAGTAAAGCACATCTCCTGCACTGCTGCAAAGAGTTTTGTTGATGAGGTTCTAGGAAATGTTGACCCAAGTAAGTGGGACTGGGAAGAAAAGCGTTCAGAACAGTAGTAAGAGTGAAGAGATGACACATCATTGCACCAGGACTCGAGAGAAAGACTAGATCCCGAGGGCCTGTTGACTGCAGTGGGAGTTTGTTGGCCCACAGTGCAGCTAAACAAAATACAAGAAATACGAGCTGTGGCACAGATCAGAGCTCAGATGAGACGGTCCTGTAACCAGTCTGAGCAGTGCTGGGCCCTCGCCAGTGAGCTACTTGCAACACACAAGGAACAAAGAGAAATTTGACTTTGAACTCTGCTGTCCTGTATCCAGAAGACCAGTTGCATTTTCCTGTGCTGTATAAATAATGCACTTACTCTTTTATCACCTGTTCCATACCAAATACCTAACCAATCTGCCTGTGAATATAAAGCAGCTGCTTATGCACTGCAGAGTACGTGGCGTTGTGGCATCTAGACCCCATGCGAGGAATGTCCGCAGTATTGCACCACAACCTGGCATTGAACTTGCTCTGGTAACAAAGCAGGATCCACTCCTGCTTTGTCAACTGCAGTCCCATAGGACACAGGCAACCTGCATTTAGTCCCCTGACCTCTCTGGAACACGATCAGTTTATGAAAAAAGGATGGAGGACCAGTACTTTTCTCTAAGATTTGCCCACTTAAAAACCAGCCTCGTGGAGCTGTGACTTAGTCCCTGCTTGTGAAGTTTCCTCTTCTAGAAGCAAAACTGTAAGTGTTGGGAATGAGCTGAATTCTGTCATTTCAGACGTGATGATTACTCTTTGAAAATCCAATTAAAGTCCATTCAGCTTGAAAGGTGAAAGGCTCAGGGTTTTTTTCTTTATAGGAAGCAGCAGAATTAATGTAGAAGATGAGATAAAGGAGCAAGGATTTGATGGTAACTACAATGTATGGCCACTTGGAGGATGGCCACTCAGTCCCTTGCTGCTGGAACCAGCAGAAATCGTTCTCTGTGTCCAGTGCATCTCCCAAAGGCAGGTGCTGATGGGGAAGAGGGACTGTTCAGAGGGACAGCCCTCCTGGCAGTGGCACTGAGTGTGGCCATGCTCCAGGCAGAAAGCAGACATGGAATTAATACCTCCTCCAATCCAAGTCTGTGGAGAGCTTTTCACTGGCGTCAGTGGCAACAGGATCAGAGTCGAGTCTTGAGGCTCTTCCCCTGGAGCTTAGAGGAGTTTAATGGAACCCAGTCTACGTTGTAATTAATTGGCTTCTGCTTCTCCTGCAGGAAAGAGTTAATGAAGGCAAAGCTTGTCTGGCCAAGGGGCTGGTAGGCTCCAGTAGAGCTATGACTCACAGATTGAACATCCTGCCAAAGCACTGAGCTCCTCATCCTCAGCTCCTCCTGTCCCAACAGTAACCGTGTGATGGTCCAACATCATGGCTGGGAAGGTTTGTCCCTTTACAGCACCTGCTCTTCCCTCTCGGTTCAATACTATTTGTTTGCACAAAAAAATCAATGTCTGCCAGGTAAGACCTTACACATCAAATTGTATTATTTTGTTCCTATGGTGCAGACCCCCCCAGTAATCTCGTAAAGGCTCTCTGCAGGACTGAAGAAAGTAGAGGTTAATAGAATAATTTAAATGAGTAAGGAAATGGCAACACACAAGGAGGAGTAACTGGGTGAGTTGGTCACAGATGAGTCTTGGAACTGACCGAGTTGGATACTTTAATGATTGAGCTTGGCTCAAAAAGAGGAGTGGAGAAATGAAGTTTGTTGGTGCCATCATCCTTACAAAACAGCCCCCACTTAGTGACATGCCGTCCCGGGCACGATCCTGCACCCCAATTGCTCACCACTTCCCTCTCTCTGGAGAGAATGAGGCCAGGGGAGAGCCACCAGCCGTGTCACCTCTCTCTGCTGTGGAGTTCCCGCCTGGACTGCCAGGTCCCTGTTCCCCACAGCAAGTGGAGTCTGGGTGTGCCAGGCACAGGCAGAGGGAGCAGACATGGGTATTCTGAAGGTTGGTGCCTGATTGCTTCTATTCAGAAGCACGTGATCACTTGAGCAGTGAATTTCATTAAATATTGGTGGGTTTCCTTCCTTTTGAACTCTCGTCATCTGCCTCGGTTATCACAACAGGGACAATGATAAGTCGCAAAAAGTGCAAAAAATTATGATAGACGGGGCAGGCAGAGATAAAGAGGCTTCTTGGTGTTGATGATGAGCTGAATCACACCGCTTTGAAGGCAGGCTAGCAAAGCATAAATATGTGGATTATTACCAGTAAAACAGATCGAAACCCGAGGTAGAGAGTTTAAACAAGGCATAATTTGTAAAAACCATTACAGGGATTCATCCCTTCATCTCCCAACCTTCACACCTCAACCTTGCCACAAGGTTGCCTCCCCATTCTGTACATTTCTCAGAAGATCCCATTTTGGGTAACTGACCTGGGAAGTGGGGCATTGAAAGGTCATCTCTGGAACCGTGTGTCATTAGAGCAATCAGTGTGGGGTGGGGGGAATAAAGGAGCACACAGACACACCAAATCTGTTTGGAAAATTAAAAGGTGAACGAATCTCCGTGCAGTTCCCCTCCCTCAGCCATCGGACTTTGCAGTGGCTACGCTGGCTGTAGTCACTACCGCCTGACTTGGAGGAACAAGCACATGAGAGCTCCTCATCAACCAGTTCCAGGTGGGGTGATTCCCGAGATCCCGTTACTCGCTGCGCTCTGGTAAAAAATAACGGCTGCTTCTCCTCCATGTTCGAGTTGGTATTAGATTGACAAGATCAAGTGACGGCACAACCGTAGACACCTTTATCTGCTGTATGCATAATATTTCTTGCTGAAACCCCGCCAAACTCATCCCCAGGTCTTATCTTTCCTAAACTGAGTATTTATTCATGTGGTTGTTTTATGTAAACTGCAAAGAGCCTCATTAAATGGAAACCTTAACTCAAAAGCTTCATTATTAAGGTGGAACAGAGCTCGGAAGACACATAGTGTTCGTGTTATTTTGGAAATAAAATCTTAGTGCCTCAAGCAGCCGACGCAGTCCACGCTGAGCCCCCCCTGCTCCCCCTGACCTCCCTCAGGAACAATCTGGCTTTGCCAGGAAGAGTTTCACTGGCCGTTCCACAAGAGAGAGTTCCCAAGGGGTGAGCAGACCCCTTTGGGGAGAGACTCAGTCCCTGCTGAGAGAGAAGCCGAGGGGATGATGGACCCTGTCCTACCCTGGCAAACCAGGAAAATCCCATTTGGCTTCTGGGCCAGGTGGGAAGGTGGCTTGGGGGTGCAACTGCGCACCAGCTATTCCTCCTGTTGTGGCTCAGCTCTTGGTGCCTGCAGCACCTTCAGAGACGGCCGACAACCCGGGAGCTTTGGGAGAGGATGAGGTTTTTGCAGACGAAGAAGCTCCACATCACTTGAATGCTGGCATTGCACTGAAGGTAAATACCAACAGTTCTGTACCTCCGTGTTTTCTCATTTATATTATAAGTCCTAATGAAAGAGTTTGAAACAAAAGACACACACACGTGGTTAAGAAGGTACAGGTGGTGAAAGCGTTTCTCTGAAGCTGGAAATTAATTCTGCAGTTATTTTCCTTTTCTTAGTTTGACTGAATGCGATATATATTTTACCCAGCCATCAGAATTGTGAAACTGGTGCTTCACCAGAATCATAGGATTCTGTTCCTAAACAACGCACAGTTGCTGAACAGGGTAAAATTAAAGAAGGTAACAAATCAGTATCTAAAATTTGCATTTCTTCTGGAGAAGCAGCTTTTCAGGGACAGCTTGTTTTCCACAGCGAGGAACAGCTTTTTTTTTTTTTTAAATTCAAACCCTTCAGCCACATTAACATGCTGGGTGCAGATCTGTACCCTGTCATACTTCTTCTCTCAAGGACAGCACCTCTGACAGCGAAATGCCACATCCATCACAGGGGAATATTAGCAAGTGTCCGGTCGTCTTGAGTGTGAATAAAACGCGTGATCCTCTGGCTTCGTGCCACGTCGGCTGCTTTCTGAAGCTGCTACGTCCCTCCCAAAACATTAGCACATGCCTTTTGCTTCATTACGGCAGTGACCCTACGTGGTTCACCGAGGGGGGCTGTTTGGGAAAAGGCTGGGGAAGCAGGGAGGGACTTGCCACGTTGGGACACCGCGGTGTGGTGCACGTGCTCACGGTCACGCCGAGCCCCTCGCGGAGCTGCGCGTGTGTTCACGTCCGTGCACATGCACAAACGCTGTTGGAGGTGGGGTACGAGGAAGGCTGGTGTGTCACCCCCCCATTTCTCCTCTTTGTTAATCTTCGGATTGTGGATGTGTGCGTGTGTACATGTTACTTCCCTTTGTTTTGTTTGGTACTTTTAAACCCCTGGGGCATATCTCTGAGCTGAAGAACTTTAGAGCTGATAGAGCTTTTTTTAAGTGGGGATTATGTAAATGCATATTATGGGGCTTTCATAAATAGGGATTATTTGTCGAATACATTTGAGTGCTTCCTTTGGAGCCATTAAGGTCTGTTGTGTAAACAGGAATTTAGTGACTGCTTAATCTAAATTTCATTGATTCAATAAAAGATCACAACAGCTTTTTTTATTATTATTTATTTATTTTGGCCTTGTGAGAACATATTTCTGGACAATTTTCAAATAATTACAGTACTGTATAAGACTAAAGCTAATCATAGTGAGCATACTTTGTACATCTGTATTAACTGTTCCCCATGATTCACTCCCTATTTCTCTTCCTCTCTAGTTCTGTGGTTAAAATCACTGTTGGCCCAGCCGCTAACTTGTTAATTGTCACTCACTAAATTAAGAATTCTGCAAGTTCAGATAAACAAAGCAAAAAGAAGGTTTTGCCAAAAGACCTGACCAAGGGTCAGATGGGATTTGTCCAGTAAGTGAGGGCATGGCACTACACACTCACTTCACAGGGGCAATGTAACACCAGAGCAGCCTCCCAGTCCGTACCAGTGTGGAAGAGAAAGCTGGTGCTGTTCAACACCAATAAAACCAGAGGCTGGAGGGATTTCCCACCCCGCCAAACCCCTCCTGCTGCAGTGCATGGATTCTCCTGCACCCGATGGCTCTACGGTACCAAGCGTTGCAGGTCCTTGTGGCATTACACATGGGAGCTGGACCCGAACCAGGAGGGGAGCACTGTGGAGACTGGCACGCCAGCAGAAAGCTGCTCAGGAGGATTCTTCCAACTCCTTTGAGACAGGCTTCCAGACGTGATGTCCTGACACGACACAACCCCTCGTTGCATCTCGACCCCAGGTGACAGCAAACCTGCGCATCCCCGATACCTGGGCCCAGTCAGGGAGCACAGCAAGCGCTGCAAGGCCGGTATCCCCCACCGGCCGAGCTCGCCCAGTCCTCCCACCAGCCTCACATCCAGCTGCATTAGGCAGTTTTGATGCTGTCACAGTCACACAGAGAATGAATCACGCCAAACATCACCCGTGGGGTTGTTTATTCTTCGAAGAGGGAATGGACTGCATGCCAATACTCCTGGTAAGGCATAATGAAGGAACTAGATTTTGCTAGGAAACCTGGATACCCTCCTACAGGGATTCACTGGATGATACAACTCTGGAAAAGCAATGTAAAAATAATAGTAATAAATATAATAAAAATAATTTTTAAAAAACAAAGACACTTTCAACATACTGAAATACTGACAAGGTCTTTCAGACAGCTCACCTCCTCAGCAGCACAGCTCAGTGGAAACAGGGACACGGGGAACACAAATATGCACATCCAGCTCTTGAAGTTAGTGCTTATTTGGACGTACCTGGACCCTCCCTGTCCACTTAGTGACCCTAAGTGCACCCTCCTCTGCTTTTACCTCCTTCACTTTGTTTTACAAAGGAGATATTTTGCCACCTGGCTCTCGCTTCTGGAGTCGGAGTTGCTGAGGAAGGTGTTAAATGGGAATTTCTCATCTTCTTCTGTTTCCAGTCTTTAAAATTCGGCTTTAAATGAAGCAAAACAAACCCAGAGCACAATCTGTGCACATTGCCTTGGTTTGAAAAGATCATTTGATCAAGCTTAAACCAATACTACTGTGCAACCAGCCTGTGGTGGGGACCTAAGTTATCACACACAATGTTTCTCCTTCGGTGACTTCTGAACTACATAAACCGATAAAAGTTTGAAAGGCGATCTCAGCCTTTGGATATGATTCATTTCAATTAATGATTTACTGATATACCCACAGCTTATTTTGCATAAAGTTAGAGCCGGGCGCATTTATTCATTGTGATTCCCTTAAAAAAAAATGGATATAAATATCAAAAGCAATTGGCTACCCAAAATTTGAATATTATGGCACTGCATCATGGATAGTTGACATGAATATGAGTCTAGGTCAGAAAAAAAATATACAGAAAATGCTTAACCAAGTATGATATTTTACAACATGTCACTGAATCATCTGAAAGGGTTATATTCATTACAGACTTGTGCAGTGCTTGCAAAGGATTCCTTATGAAAAAAAAAAAAAAAGAAAAGAAAAAAAGAGGAGACCATTATTCTCCTAATGAAATATGCTCCATGATCTATGAAACCCATTGCTCCTACAAAGTCCAGCTCTTTCTAGGGCTGTATACCGGAAAAGAGATACTGGGTTCAGTGAAAGGAAACAATTACACACCATCCCGCAGCCAAAAATGCACGTGTTCAATCCCAAACTCATCAGTTTTGGCAAGGACAGTGTGAAACCAAACCTGCCAGCAGCACAGCCTGCCACACGTGTAGCTGTTCATTCTGTGATGCAGCAAAGTGAGGGCCAGCAGCTCCCCAGCCCCCTGAGGTGTGTGTGGCCCGAGCCCTCCCCGTGGGCGAGCACTGGTCCTGCTGCTGACCCCTCCCAGTGGGTGAGCACTGGTCCTGCTGCTGACGGCTTGGCCCTTGGCTGCCGAAGGGCAGGAGCGGTTCCTGCCAGGCTGGGTGTTGTCACCCTGCCCGCTACGAGCGTAGAGACGGACCTTTCCAGACTGCCATGATCTCACCCAACAAGCATCTCCAGGAGCTGGGCAAGCCAGGAGAGGGGTCTGGTGTGCGCCAAACGGGAGTGATCCCCAGGCGAGCATCTTGGCGGGTGCAGACAGTGCCTTCGCCCCACCGCCAGGCAGCACTAGGGGCCCGAGTCACCACAGCCTGTGGGGCTGCCATCACCCTTTTCACAGGGTGGGCAGTGCAAGCAGGGGTTCAGGGTGCTGGAGACTCGCTGGTGTGGGGTGGTGCAGCAGCCCTGCTCAGTCCTCCCAAGCCCAGAAGGCAGTTTTGGCTCTTCTGTCTTCTTGCACCGCAGTCCCAGCGCGTAGGGCTGGAGTCACCCGAGTCCAAGTCGGTGCTTTAATGCACAGAAATGGCAAAGAGCCTGCATCACAGAGGGAAGGGACAGGGCACACCTTCTCAGGAAAGCCGTTCAGGAGGCAGCCGTTGATGTCCTTAGCGGCGGAGAGCCACCCTGCCCGGGCGTCTCCTCTCTACTGGGAGAGAGCAGGGCATCTGTGTGTGGCCATTGACATGTCAGACTCGTACACATATTGATCCGATGGTTCATTGTGCACCCAAGCCCTTGGCAAAGGTCACTGTCTCTGCTCCCATTTGTAAAATGGGAGCAGAGGCGAAGATTAATTTTCCGAAGTGATTAATGTTCCTGGTGCCCATCCCGATTCACTTTGGACCTCAAGCCCCAAATGAAGTCTGGAGGTGGGTTAATTAAGGTGTCCCTTGCCCCTCTCCCAGCACTGCCAGGCATGTCCGTTGCTTGCTGTCATTGTCTTTTCCCACAAACTCCTTCACCCTTCATCCTGTGCCAACCCTCAAACCGGCTCAGAGACTTGACTCTAAGCCTGCTTCCAAGACCCACATTTCCCATGATGCCCAAACAATCTCATCTCCCCATTCCTCGGTCCTCGGTGCTTCATCCTGTGGGATGTTTAGGAAGGAGCTCCCACCTTCCCAGGGTTCCGAGTTTAACGAAAAGCTAAATCAGGGCTTTTACCGTAGCGTAGCTCCTGATGACCGCAGGGCTCGTGGGCTCGGGACCGGTGCTACCCCTCACGGTAGCTGCACAAAGCCCAGGGCAGAGGGACCCAAGCCGGCCCCAGAGACTCTCCCGGTGCCCGGTGGGTCGGAGGCAGAGGGAGGGTGAGGCAGCCTCTACGGCACGCTGCTCTGGTGCCGGGGCGGTGGCGCACCGGTACCGTACCGGGCCGGGCCGTCGGTGGTGGTGCGGCCGCCGAGCGCTCCGTTCCGCTCCGCTCCGTCGGTGCCGCCGCCGCGCCCCGGCACGTGCCCCCTCTCCCGCCGGCGGCCCGCCTCCGCGCCTCCGCGCTCGCGGCCGGCCCACG
>VXBJ01006250.1:171637-204035 GCA_013400055.1 Nycticryphes semicollaris | reverse complement strand
TGTGCAAGCTGAAGCCGCTGCTCAACAAGTGGCTGGAGGAGACGGACTCCAGCACGGGCAGCCCCACCAACCTGGACAAGATCGCGGCGCAGGGTCGGAAGCGCAAGAAGCGCACCTCCATCGAGGTGGGCGTCAAGGGCGCCCTGGAGAACCACTTCCTCAAGTGCCCCAAGCCCTCGGCGCACGAGATCACCTCCCTGGCGGACTCCCTGCAGCTGGAGAAGGAGGTGGTGCGGGTCTGGTTCTGCAACCGGCGGCAGAAGGAGAAGCGCATGACGCCGGCCGGGGTCCCGCACCCGCCTATGGAGGACGTTTACGCACAGGCGGACACGTCGCCGCTGCACCACGCGCTGCCCGGCGCTGTGCAATGACTGCCCGGCCCCGCCGCCGCGGCCCCGACGGCGGCGGAGCGGAGCGGGGCGGGCGGCGGGCGACGCGCTTTAATTTATTCCTCAGACTGGCCCGGCCGTGCCCGTCCCCGCCGGAGCCGCCCGCGGCCGCCGCAGCAGTAGCCAAAGGTTTGCGATCTCTAATTTATTCCCTTCCTCGCGGGGCGGCCCCGTCCCGTTCCGTCCCCGCTCCGCCGGCCCGGCCCGGGCTCTCCCGGAGGACGCCGCGGTACCATCCCCGGCCCGTTTCTATTTATTTTCTAACCGTGCGCGGAGCTCTCCCCCCTCCCGTTGGTGGGTTCGGTCCGGTCCATCCCCTTGGGTTTCGGTTTTTGTTTGTATCTTTATTGCAAAACCAATGTAGACTGCGAGGGTACGTTTCTATTTATGTTATAGTAAATATTTTATTACTTGCATAAACCATTTACCCAGGAACCGGTCTCGTGTCGTCTTTGCGGGCTGCAGCGGGCCGGGCCGGGCTGGCGGAGCCCGGCTGCGGGGACCACACCGCTCCCGCGGCCCCGCCGAGCCCCCGCGGCGACCGCCGGGGGAGTCCGCGTCCCTCCAAGGCACAGGCGGCTCCGGGACCCCCTCCGCCCCGTCGCTCCCCATCCATCCCCGGCAGCCGCCTGGACGGAACGAGCGGGGTTCGGCGGGCTTCGCCCGTCCCCGTAACGGCACCTGGGGGAAACCTCGTCGTTGCGCGTTAATTCCGCACTTGGATCCTGTGCGCGCAGGTGCGAGTAGCCGAAACCCGAGCTTCGGGATTTGCGAGCAGCGGCGAAGCAGTGTAGCTGTGTTTGTTGGGGCTGTGATATTTTACTGATCTTAACGCCACTTTTTGTAGTCTACAGCGTGAGCAGAAAACGTTCTGAACAGAACTTTCTTCCCACTTAATCGCAGAAGTAATAAATGTACACTAGTATAGGCAAGAAGGTTCCTCCTTCCCATTCAAACCACACTCCCGGGTTTTCCGATGTCACCAGTTTTCCCTTTCATGGTATCATGCCCTAATATTTTTGTGGTTATGCCAAGAAAGGCTGAAAACTTAGTTATTGCACTCTCTATTCCTCGAGGAATCAGCTTGCACCTTTACTCTAAACTTCTTCTCTTTCAGCAGATGTCAAGAAATGTCGCATGTGGGGATTGTGCTTGCCTTTGTGGGTCCTTTGATTCCTGCAATATTTTGTCTGTTGGGGGAGTTTTTAAAATGTGCATTTATTAGGGCTTTTAGGCTGATGAAATACTTAAGCAAAATCTGGTAGTAAAGCACCAAATTCTTTCTATTTGGCAGAGAAGTTACTGATGTTCTTCAACAGCTGGCACTTGCTAGTTCCCCTACTTGACTCTTGGTATATTTCACAGCATACATGCTGTGAAAACAGCAGGCTTAAAAGGGATTTTCCAGCGATAGTACTGCATCCTGCATAGGAATTCATATGGAATTATTTTATATATTTATATCTCCAGATTTTTAACATCAAATGTAAGTTGTGTGTGAAAGCTTAGGCGTGAAAATTCTTGTTCTCATTTTGTCTTTGGGGGGTGTGTATAATATTTTCCTAAGCAAAAAAGCATTTGCCATATATAATGTTACAATTTATTGCATTCTCAATGTCTCTGAAAATGTAGCTCTTCCACGCCAGCTAATACAAAACCATTAAGTTCTACTCATTCAAAATTCTAGTAAACTGGGGGTTGAGATTTTAAAATAAAGTCACTTTGAGCAGTTACTTTATTAAATACTTTGTTTGATGCTCATGAGCATGTCAAGAAATGGCTCACTTTGTGGTACAAATGAGCTAGCAAATGCTGCAGTTCAGCGTATTAATAACTTTCCTTGGCATGCAGAGTGTAATAAGAAATTTCACTTACAGGGTTCAATGTGCATTGTATGTTTTGTTAGCTTTTGCTGTAAAAAAAGGGGGACTAAGTCTGTAATGTGACTCATTTTTTAACAGAAAAGTGCAGAAACATAGGGTTGTTGTGGGGATCTTGATCTCTAAAAGTTTTGCTGTATTTACTGAATTATTTACTAATTGCTGAATAGCTGAGCTCTTGCAGTAGCTTAGATGGTACGCTCCAGTAAAAAAGTAAAGGCATGTGCTGGTTGAAGGGTTTGAGTCAATGTATCAGGAAAGTATTTTAAATAATTTTCAACTCTGAAACAGTCTTTCCTTAGCTATTCTTTTGTGTTTTGCACACCCATTGCGTTGGTAAAGCTGTAGCTCTGCAGCCTTTACTTAAGAATTTCTGTGATAGCCAGGCTTTAGGGGAAAAAGAAACAAAATTGGAAATGGACAAAAGTGGGGGTTTTTTTTAATTTTTAAAGAAAACAAACCCTTGTTTGCACTGAATGATTAACTGTACTGCTTTTCTGTACCGGCAGTGATTTTAGTAGCCTCTTCCTTCTGAACTAACCTGGCTGGCAAACAGCATTTATATCGATACTTAGAAGGGAAGGGTCGCTTTTCACATTGCGTTCTTATAACGGATGAGATGTGCTGTGAGTGCTGGGGAGGACGAGCACCCTTGGGTTGTTCGGTTTGTCAGATTGTATAAGGCGCTGGCAGCCCCGCTGCATTAGCTCTTTCATGCTGTTGAGCAGCAAAAATAAAACAAGCTTTATATATCTTATTTCTGCGGTGCTGCAGTGCTCAGCCGTTCTAAAAATCAAATGCCCCAAAGGTTTGCCTCTCTTAGAAGGACTTGTTAGTTTTCTTGGTCAAGGATTAAATAGCAATTACTGGAGGGAGACTTGAATATTTTATTTTTTTTTCTTGGTTATGGTTGTTTCTCACTAAAGTGAAAGTCTGAGCTCGTCCTACTACATCAGGAATAAACACACAAAGGTAGGACGGTGATGTTGGTACATTAAAGAAAAGCACATGTGCAAAGAGTTATTTAACAGTGCATAAAGAAATAGTAGAATATGCCAAGAAGGAAGTGTCGATAAGGAAAAGGAATTATGCGCATTAGCAATATTGGAGGGGTTCAGGTCTGCGCTGGTGTGAAATCCTTGTAACCCAAGGACTGAGGGAGCTGCAGGAGCTCTCTGCTGTTGGGCAGATGCTCTCCAGAGCAGCATCACTTTTGTGCCCTCACTGGGGCTGGTCCCTCAACAACATCAGGCTGTGCTGGCCACGGTTGGGGTGGACTCTACTCCGGCTGCATCTGCCTCCAGAGTGACCGGTGGGGAACTGCCCCCGTGCCCAGGCAATGCACAGTCCACAGTGCCTGGGTGGTCAGACTGGAGAGGTGGGGTGAAGTGGTGGCCAAGGGGTGTCTGGCCAGCAGAGGCAGGTGGCATCAGGCGAACATGTCCCTGATGGGAGTGGAGGTGCAAGGCTGTGCTATGCCTGCTGTGCACCTCGTCCCTGCCAGGGCAGAGTGGCCTCATGCCCCTCTCCAGGTGCTCAGGGGGGGCAGCTGCACTGTCTGGACCCTCTTGTTTTATACATTGGTTATCAGCAGTTTTAGGAAGTTGCTGGTTTTTGGAAGGCAGACAATATTCAGCAGAGTATCGCTTGCTTGGTTTTTCTTTTGTTTTTAGAAAGGTGGATGGTTGTTACTCAGCGTTCCTGGGTGCTGAGGAAAAGGTTGTGGTGTTCCAGTATCCATCTTTCCAGATTTCTTGTCTTAGAATATTATTGCCATCACTTGCAAGAGCAGGGAGTGCTTGCTCTGTAGTAACTGCAGAAGTGACTACAGCACAGCAGTTTGCCTTGCTAGGCATGGTCCTGCGTAATTAGTGATGCTGTATTCATCTGATGCTTTCAACAGAATCTGGTCTCTTCTGCTGACTGCTCTCCACTCCGAGCTTGATCAGAGCTTGATCCCAGCAATGCAAACTGTCCCCTAACTAGCTAGAGCAGCAGGGGAAAGCTGTAATCTCTTCTCATGTAAATTTGGAGCACCAGTGTTAACGCCTTGGAATCTTGTTCCTAACTCTGCCCATCCCTGCTTGCTCTCTCTCCCACCAGGAAAGATTTCAGCACCGTCTGGCTAAACATATATTTGAATTCTGTGCTAATGTTGTTTGCATATATTTTAATTTTACGCTAATGCTGTAATACCGTTGTTTGGTTGGAGCTGGATCAGCCCCGGGAAAGCTCAGCGTTGTTATTTCACAGGTATTGGAAACAGGCTGGTGGTGTGCCCCAGGGCAGTAGTCCACAACTGTGGAATTGCTTCTCCTCAGCTGCCTTGTGTTGTTTCTTACACTTGGGCTGTTTAAAATCAGCACATCCTGGCCAACAAACTCCGAGCTGGTGCTGGTGGCTTGTCGCATGTGCTCAGGACAGGAGTGCAGCCTGCCGTGGCCGCCCGCAGCGGGGATGCTGCGGACCCACTGCCCTCCTGCTGCTCTGGGAGCAGATCAGCCCCAGGCAGAGGCAGGATGGAGCTGAGATTGGGGGGGGAAGGGAGGGCTGTTTTGGTTTACAATGCTAAATGTCCTTAGATGAAAGTGTCTGGTCTTGCTAAGGTTTATCTTGCTGCTTAGAGAGATCTGGCCCAACAGACCCTCCTGAAATGGGTGACTCCGAAGGACAGGATTTCTCCAGGCTTACACCAGTGAATACGATGTGGCTCTGATCAGCATCATCCCTCTCTTTCACATGTATGTGCATATATAAGAAAAAGCCAGAGAAGGAGCTCGTTAAGTCTGTCATGTGAACTCCCACTGCGCTTTGCAGAGCTGATTTATGGGTATTCAGCATCTCTCCCACTTGTGGTTTGTTGGTGAGTGTAACTGTGCGTGTGTGTGCACACTTGCACCCGTGCACAGAAGAAGAAATACAGTCAGCTGCACTTCATCGGGTGTTTTTCTTTGTGATTCATGTAAACTCAACCCACAAATGTTACCCCTAGTTTTGATATGAACCAATAAGACCAGGCTTCTCCATGTAACCTACCGTGCTGTGCATGGGAATTGAAAGGTTGCAAAGGCAACGTCAAAGCATATGATACTGTACACAAGATATAATGTGCATGTTAGCTCAGACTTCATGAATATTTCATGTTCCTTGATACCCTAATTATTTTTGTTCAAAAGGAGTGTTATTTCTTGTATAAGCTTTGCAAAGGTGTTTTAGTTACATGGGTGCCCTGGCTCATACACTGCTGAGAGCGATTGATACAGTGGAAAATGCTGTCCATGACAAACTTTAAAGTTTTTATTATTATTATTGATTTTTCCTCTTTACCACCTTTCTTTGGGAGCGTTCTGCCCAATAAAGCCATCTTGCAGCGCTGCAGAAGGCAATCCGCTTTTGATTGCTTTGCCAGGTTATCGTTCTCCCAAGGCTTCTTGCTTTTTAATCCCTGCAGCAGCTGCTTTAGGGCCAAAATGGACAGCAGTCACCGCAGCCAAATAACAGGGTTTCTTTCATAACGCTCCCAAGCTGGCTTTTCTGTCAGTGTGTTTGAGAAAGGTGGATGGGTGGCTGGAGCTGCTCGGCTCCCTGTCCCGGGAGCTGTACCCGTAACAGCTAAGTGCCTCGAAAGTAAACGAATGAACAAGTGCACCAAAATCTCCTTGCCAGAGGTCAGATGCTCCATGGAAGTGCCCACTCCTCACATGGGGATCGATACCAGGTATGAGAAAGCTTTCTTTGTTTTTTTTTTTTCATTTCACTGTAGGTTTGCTTGGGTTTGGTTTTTTTTTTTTTTCCTGTGGTAATTTGTCCTGTGGTTTTTCCTTACCTGGACCTCAATGTGTGTTAGCACTGCTCACTGACCCTGGAGGCTGTGCGACTTTGAGATTATGCTGGATCTTGGATTTATAGTGAGCCAAAAGTCTGGGAAATGAATTTGATGACGTATTTGCATTTTTTGCAGTCATTTGCAGGATTGGTTTTAAGAGAGTCGGGTCATTGCATCAGACGTCTTTATTTATTTCTTTAAATACCTAATTAGTTTTAAATTGGATAAGTTTTGTCAGTCATGTTTAAGACTAACCTTGTTAAGACAAAAGAAGTGATGGCTTTTGAAATAGATCAACAGAAGTATGAGCAGTGGGAGAACTGTAGCACAGAAGGGCAGTTTCCAGGTTTGCTACGGTGGAGACTTTCCTTTAAGTGAGTAATGGAACTCCTGGAATTTACTCCCAGATTTTCTTGAGGACTATGAAAAATGTTTTGAGGGTTTTTTCCAAGTGTTTTTACTTCTCCTGAAGTGATGCAATAAGCCTTTCCTTAAGTTGTAAGGGTTAATTTCTATGGAGTGCTCAGAGGGCCCCAGCAAAAAGAACTAGAGCAGAGTGGGATGCTCCTGGTGAGAGGTGAGGGTCTGCAGAGGGCTGGCTCGGGAGCTCTGGTGAAAAGAGCATCTCCTGTGTCCCTCTCTCTTACAAGTCTGTATATGGGTATTTTCTGGGTCTGTGCAAAGTGTTCCTGACCCTGCTGTCCCAGGGCTGTGGAGATCAGGACAGACTCACTGTGTGTTTTGAGGAGAAGTGCTGGGGAAGGGCATCGCTCACTGCTGAACGGTCTCTGTCAGCCTGGGAGCCCCGTGGAGCTCCAGCTCGTGATGACAAGAAGAGCCGAGTGCCATCGCTCCTGCTCCCGGCTGACTTGTATCAGCACAGCGTTATTTTTACTTCCATTGCCTGTGGCGGGTCTGTCTGGAGAAGCTCTGACGTGCCATGGTGGCTGGCCCTCATCCCCTTCCCTCTCTCCCAGCCAGGTGGGGGTCACCCAGTCAGGGTGCAACTTTGGATTTCTCTTCTTTAGGACCAAGGTCTGTGTCCCTTATCCTTTTGTGTCCTCTGCAGAGCTCAGAGTGTCAAGAACTAGTGAGTACTTGGAGCTCAGAACCGTTTTAATCACGTCTTGTCTTAGCACAGTCCTGGGTGTTGCAGCACTGTTGAGGAGCGAAACTGTTGCCAAACCTGACCTCACTTCTTGCTTCCCTTGTCATCCCCACAGAGCCCTCCTGAAGACTCGACGCACTTGTGCAGCAGAGGCTCGCAGGACGCGCTGGAGCGGTGAGGGTGAGGGTCTGACCCGCTGTGCTTGGCTCCTGCAGCAGCTGGGGAGAAGCCTGGTACAAAGTGCAGAACCTCAGCAGGCGTGGGAGCGACCCGGTGAACCCATCATCGCAGCGAAGCCTCACATCTTGTGGTCCGGGCTACAAATCACCACAAGGCCTGGGGTATTTTTTCTTTTTCTTTCTTTCTTTAAATGTCATTACTTCAGCGGATGGAGCTGGAGTCACCTGCAGCCTCTCAGCTGGTGGGAAGCAGGGGGTTGCTGAGCAGCCCACTTCCAACCAGACTTTGGGGGTGTGGGGGACACACATTAGTTCTCCAGCAGATGTGGGCAAGCAAACGCCGCAGGCAGTCGCAGCGCTGGGTTTGTTCTGTCCTGCCCTGCTCAGCTCTGTGAGAATCAGGCCCTCGCTCATAAGGGGGTTGTGACACAAAGGGGATTTGCTCCCAGTAGGAGGATTCTTACCTCTTTGTTTTCCTGTAATTACTTCTTTTGCTATCAGCAGCTATGTGCAATTTTATTTTCAAATGAGAATATATAACAACTTAGCTCATTACTAGCAGAGCTTCCCAGTTCTGACTGCAGCAAGTCTGTGACGGTCTTTCTTCAACCAGCCTCTTATTAGTGTATTGAAGAAAAGTTTTCTCAGCTCTGGAAGCATCCTGCAGCTGGTTCTCATGTTGTTAGTCTTACTGGTTGCTGGATTGTTCTTGCGTGGCAACAGCCACCCCTTGGGTCGTGATGGTGGGGTGCAGGGCCAAGCAGCAGTGCTGTCCCACCACCAAGCAGCTCTGTCACCTCCTCATCTCTGCTGAAGGTGCAGCCAGCCAGGGCTGGCTTCTGCTGCAACCTTGAAAATGGCTTCACTCACCAGGAACAGAAAGAACTGAAACTGCCCCCAAAGTCACCGAGACACTTTTGCTTGTCTCACGGTGTGCTTGCCCTAAATATGCTTTGGAAGCGAAAAGACAAGAGGCAGACCTTTGTGTGGGGTCTGTGAGGCAGGGCTCTGCAGCACGACAGTCCCGTGGGCTGCACAACTGGTATATGCACCCCGACACTTGCTTTGCATTTGCTTTCCTGTTGCTGTTCATTTTCAGCTGTTTCTCACTAGTGGAGACAGCAAAACCAAAGCCTTCTGTGATAACTTTGCTGAACGTGGTTGTCATGCAGTGTGCTGCCTCTCTGTAGGTCACCTCCCAGTGCAGGGTTTGAGAGGGGGGCTGGCCATGCTGGGCACAGCAAGGGCCAGGAGCGCTGAGCGGTTGGCACAGACACGTACCTGGTCTGGTGATGCTGCTGGCCATTTTGGACCCTCCCCAGGACACAGCGGGGGTCAGACTCTCTCTGTCCCCAAGCAGCCCATGACCACTGCCCACAGCATGTGGCTCAAATGCCTGGCTGGGCCTGTGTGCTGGGCTGGCTTTGGTCACCTTCTGAGGAGAAAAAGGGTTGGAGCTGGTAGGCAAAAGCCTCCTGTCCCTGAGCCCTCCTGCAGTTCTTGGCTGCTGTGCTGCTGGTGTCCTCCTGGGCAGGGGCTGGATGTGTGCCCCCAGCAGGGGACTCGTCTCCCCAGCCCTGTCCTGGCCTCGCTGGTGTTGGGGACAGGCGCAAACCGGCATCACTGAAAGAGAGTATTGAATCACTACCTGGAGTGTTTGATATTCTGCTTAGTGGAACACTTGTTATATCTTTAATTACTATTTCTAAAAGCACCACAAGATGGAATGCAAAAGGCAGAAATAAATAGCAAGGGGTGATCAATTGGGCATGAAACTCTTGTTATCGATCACCTTTAACCTCTGCTTAAACTAATGACAGAGCTACCATTTAACTGTCCCCAGGCACAAAGCACATCAATTGTACGAGTGCCACATAAATCACGGTGGGTTGCAGTGCGTTGCCTGTGCCTGGGAGCCGGCCTGGGGGGCACTGCCACAGCACCCACAGATCTCAGGTAAACCACTGTGCCATGCACTGGTATTCCATGCCAAAGAGCTCCTATAATCCAGGCTTTGTCATGACTCTCCTGCAGCCCTGCAGCCCCCTGAATCATAACACTTCATCTACTTGCCTTTGTCCCCAGAGTGCTAGACAAAGATTTATGCTATTAAAGTTCCCATTGATGCGGGCTCCTGACCTCCAGAGAGCAGAGCTGAGGGTGGTTACTGAAGCAAGTACATCTGCTGGAGGAAGGACGGACGGAACTTAGGTGAAATTATGATCCCATATCTGAGCAAGTATTTAAAGCAGCAGTGATTGTGGGAGTGACGTGGGCTGAGCACAGTAAGGGTCTCCTTTTCCCATGTGCCTTCAACTGGCTTCCTGAATCGTCAGCTGTGCTGGGATCGCCCTTTCTGTTTGGTATAGGGGTAGAAAAAAAGCATCAAGATGTGCAATTGGCAACAGAATGAGGTCGACACAGCATCTCCAGATAACAACAATAATATTCATTAACATTCAATCTACAAATTATCCCTTCAAACCCCGGCCTGGAGATTTGCCAGTTGTCAACACAAAACAATGTTGTCTGTTATGTTTCCAGCATGGCAGCGTTTCCGAGGCTGTGTCTGACATATGGCATCACAGAGCTATCAGCCAAACATCCTGCCGAGTACAGGGCGAGGGGCTACACGCTGCTTTCTGAAGGGAGGGCTTGTTTTGCGTTAAAACAGGATGGCTGCTCTGCAAATTCAGTTCCCCAAGGAATTAGGACTTGACATTTTCCTTGGTGTTCCGTGCTCTTAGTTTTGGTGAAAACGGTGGGCTTTTTTCAGCAGCTTCCAAAAAGCTATTTGTTTCCAGAAGCTGTTTAGTCAGCATTCACATCAAGCCCGGGATAGGGAAGGTGAGGAAAATTCTCAGCCATTTAGAATAGTCTCATTGAGCAAAGTGTCTGTGTGTCCATCCCTCTTGGGATTGCTCTTGTCTCCACGGAGACAAGGAAAAGGTCCCTTGCCTGTTATTAAATGGGGTGTCCACAGTGTGATGCTGAGCACAGACTGTGCCTGTGGCTGGTGTTGCTGTGCACGTCCCTGGAGGGCTTCCTTAGGAGACCCTGGATTAATACACACTTTGCCTTTGAGCTGCCATTTGGAAGGTTCCTACTGAAACCTTAAAAATCGTTTGGGTGTCCTCATCCATCAGCTATTGGAAATGTTATTGATAATACAATCATTCCTCCTTTGGTCACTCCATTTCCTTTTCTCTCTGCTGTGGATGCTATAATTTGTCACTGTTGTCCCTCTGAAACGTCAAGAGACTGGAATCTGCCCAGGTGCAGCACAGGAGCATTGCAAATGCAGCACAGGGAGGCTTGCTGCCTCTCACCTCCCTGGGACGTGGCCAGGGCTGCAGCATCCTTATCCATAGCTGAGGGACCATCTGATATGGCCCTGTGGACACGGAGCAGCCTTCCTGCCTCTACTTATGCTCAAGTTCTGCTCTGGCCAGGCTGATGCTCTGTCTGGTCTATGCCAGCAGGACCCCACTTCGTGTGCAATGGGTTTGTTTCTCCCTGTGTTGTGCTCCCTCATTACTTTTTTTTTCCAGGGGGGTCTGTGTGGTGCCAAGCCCTCACAGAATTCCTGCATGTGAGTCCCTCCACTGGGAAAGCCTCCAGCTGGGCTGAGGTGGCATCTTAGCAGTCGCTTGTGATAGACCTGAGACTTCAGAGGGCCCGTTTTTTCAGGTAGTACATTGCTTTCTGTTTTCTGTCAGCCTGGAGCTGGCAGTGGTGCCTTGGAGGTGTCACTGTCCCACATTGCTCCTGCCCTGGGCTCCCTTCAGCTGGGTGCTGCAAGGTCACCCTGGGGGTTTGCTCGGGATCCCCAGAGGGTTCTTTTTCACTGTCACTACAGATTGGTCACTACTATGGGTACAGGTAGTGGTGCTGCTCCTCTCCTGGGCAATAAGGGAATAAGGCACAGGCACCATTAGCTCTAAGCTGGTAGGTAGCTTTCATTCTCAATGGGCTTCTAAGGCCTGGGCCTCTCGGTGCAGAAGGACATTGAGTGCCATCCTGCAGCACTGCCGGGAGGATTCACCCCAGACGCCTGGGATGGCAGATGCAGGCCACGGGGGACACCGGTGGCTGCCGTCCCCGTGCAGTGAGCGGCTGCCGGTCTGGCAGAGGCAGCGTCTCCGTGCACAATAAAATCTTCTTACATGTCAGTCCAGAGGGGCCGAGCTCCCTGCTGACAGCAGCTGCACGGAGAGCTTGGCATGGATTTGCATAGATGAAATGATTTCTCCTGCCATTCATTCAGCCTTTCTGTCTGCCGGCTTCCCTGCTCCGCTGTGGAATCCGGGGTCCACACAGAGAGCATTCAGCCGGCCGCGAGCGCTTCGCTGCGCGTTGCTTTGCACAGATGTCCCCGAGCAATTCCATGAATTGTTGCTTTATAGTCACTAAGCTGTTTGGGAAAACATTTCAGATAACTGTCCTACGCATTGGGGTGACTGAATTAATGGCATTTTGAATGGTCAAAAAGATAGTGTGAATTGGAAACAATGCTCTCCCTGTAACGGGCAGCAGGAGAATTCCAGCTGGTATTTTCATTGTTAATGAGCAAACCCAGGGCGCTCTGTGGCCTCGCTACCTTGGAAGGGGCTGGAGAAATGCACAAACCAGCCCGTCACTTCCCCTTCTGAACTTTTCAAATGCCAGGAAAGGAATGCTTTTCAAATCGTCTTTTAGAGTCCCACAAGTGAGACACTATACCTCAGCTGCGAGAAGGGGAGGGGGAGGACTGCCCAGGGGAGAGCTGCCCGAGCACCGCGCTGTGCGATGTGCCTGGATGCACACCGGTTCTGGAGCTCCTTCTGCCCTTGGGTGCCAAGTACCACCCCTGGCTGAGGGTGCCCATCATCATAGGTGGAAGCAAACCTTGCAGCACCCTCACGCTTTGCCCGGTCTCATGCCTCCCTGCGTGTCCCCTGATGAATGTTGCTGGAGTTGGGGTGCAGGACAGTGGGAGACCAGGGCTGGGGGCAGGAGAAAAGAGGGAGAAGGGTGAGTGCTGGCAGGAGTAACCGGTGTGAGGAGCTGAGATGCACCATCACAACTGCAATGTCCCTGCAGCCTGAGCAGCCACCACAAAAAGCACATTGACCACAATCATTGTTTTCAAATATACAGCACAGTCCCAAACGCAGTTTTTACTGCGTGAGAAGACTGTCAGTGACGAGAGGTGTCCTTCACGGCAGGAGGAGGGGTGAGCCCACCTGCATTCCGCCCGTGCATCCCGTCTGGTGGCAGGTACCACTCCAAGGAGGTGCTTGGCAGTCAGGAGAGCTTTGTTGCATCTGGACTTGGCAGAGCACAGTGATCTGAGCCATGCATCATCAGGAAGAACACGCGCTTGGGTAACACATTAGAATAATACATTATTAGAGCACTGTTGCTATGGTGATGTATTAGGGCAATATATCATTAGGTACCTTCCATTGATGATGTATTACTCCAAACATGGCTCTTGCCAGCACCAGCACAAGGGCCACAAGGGAAGTCTTGTCTTTTTTTCAGAAACTCTACCCTTTCCCTAAGGAAAAAAATCCAACTGTAATGGCTTCATTAAGGGGATATGGGACAGGGGCTGGCCTGGGGCACCTCTTCCTCTCTCCTGAGGCCCTTTACAAGTGAGGCTGGCTCCGTGCTGAGCCACTTGCTGTGTTTCCTGGGGACCCAGCACCTGCATTTCAGTGCATTTGGGCAAAAGGACCTGCCTGTACCTGCCTGAGGGACAGATCTGCCAGGCCCTGCGCTGAGCTACAGGAGCTGAGACATCATGGGTGTCTGCCCCGGTGCGGTGTGGAGTCCTGGGGTGCAGCTACATGTACGTACCCAAGTGTGTGTTTGGGCAGCAGGTCTTCTGGGCTCCCTGCCCAGCAGTGTGGGCTAGTGGTTAGACCACTTAAGAGCCAGGCTGCCCCCACATCGCCCTGCAGATGCACACTTCCTTCCCTTGAAATCTCTGCGGGAGCAGAGCCTGCCCACTGAGGGCAGAGAGGGCAAGAATAAGAGGCTGTTTGTGCAGACTTGAAGTATGATAAATAATTTTCCCCTGGAACTGCCCTGCTGCTGGTTCCTGTTCATAATAATGATGTGTGAGACACTTTAGGAGAGCAAGACTGTGTCTGCCCTTGATGCCAATGCTTTTAAGGGTTCAGCATGTTGCCCTGCTCCCAGGCACCATCTGCAACGCTCTAAGCCAGGGCTGCTTTTAGCTTCTCAATCAATTGGATTCAATTAAGTGATAACGTGAGCCCGTGGGTAGAGAAGTGATTGCTTATCCCTTAATCAGCAAATTCTCCCCAGGTAGTGCAGAGCAGTTTGCCACCCAGTGTCCATGGGGTTTTAGTCTTCTGGATGGGAGCTGGGGCTGAGGGCTCTGTGCCCCTTTACCGTTGGGGTTGCTGCCCCACACTCCCCAGGAGAGAGGGCCAGGCAGCACAGAACCAAGGCTGGGGATGCTCAGCACTGCCTGCAGAGACAGGAACAGCCGACTTAGGAAGCAGAGGTACATTTATTTAAAGCACACTCTTTTTTCTATCTGTCCTCAATGCCATGTTTCTGCTGGGAGATGCTGCCAGCACCCACCCTGACACATTGGGGAGGGAGCGCGCTGGGGAGGCTCTGGGCATCTTGGTGACACAGAGCTGGCTCTGCCCCTCTCCCGCTCCTGCTCCCTGGTCACGGGACACGCAGGGCACCTCGGTTCTCTGAGGCCAGACCTGGCTGTGAGGGATTTCAGACATCAATAAACATCAGTGTCAAAAAGGACAGGAAAAGGTTATGTATCAGAAAACAGGCCAAGAAGCAGGACCGCAGCAGGGGTGACATGTGCTCCAGCCATGCTGCCAGGGCTGCATCCTCTGGTGGCTCAGAGGGGTCAGATCCACTGCTCCGGCACTGCTCGGTCCCTGCACCAGCTGATGGCTGTGGCTCGGCCCTGCAGCCCCCACGCTGTGCCCAGGGCTGGGCTGTTGCCACCAGCCATGACAGCAGCCCAATATTTCTCTCGCTTCCTCTGGTGTAATTAGGACTTGGAAGGAGTGACAGTCTCCTCAGAGCAAGTCAGGATTGGTGAGGGCTGAGGTTTCAGAGCGAGTGCTGCTGCCCCGCAGTGCTCTCCTGGCTGTGGGGGCTCCCCAGGCTCAGGGGGGCTCTTGTTTTGTGCAGGGACCAGTGGCTCCGTGGCTGCCAGGGAGCAGCAGACACTGTGGGGGGGTGTGTAAGTAACATGGTGGAGATTTAAGACAACAATGGTGTACAAAAGAATGGCAGAGGTTATTAATTTTCAAGATAACAGCAACAAGAGGAGAATGCTGAGCTGCTGGTGAATTGCTGGTCATTTTCTGGTGACTATCTAGTAAAGACCTTCATGGTCTGTGTGGGCTTGTGTTTCTCCTCTGCTGTGGCTGTTCTCACAGGAGCACAGACCAAGGCCTCAGGGATGCTGCCAGCACATCCCTGGCATGGCTGGGAGGTTCTGCATCCTTCAGACCTGTCCTGACGCTGCAGTTCAAGGTATAGCCCCAATCCTGTACCCTCCCTCCCCCCATCACCTCCTGATTAGAGCCCTCAGAACAAACCTGCTAATGCCTTTCCCAAGCTCTCGCCCCCACACTTTTGCCATATAAATCACTATAATTAAAGTGTTTGGAAAATGCTTTGGGAGCCCAGACAAGCATCCCCACATGCTACACACCCAGCTCAGCAAGCCCGACTTCCTGCTGCACCCACCTGCCGCCCCGGGCGCTGCATCCCTTCCCTCCCAAAACACCCAGCAGGACAGGAGCGAGGACCGTTCCCAGGCTGAGCTCGCCCCAGGCTGCGGGACTGCCTTCAGCCCGGCTCCTGGCCAAAGCCATGCAAGGAGCAGCTTCCCCCAGCAGAGAAGAGCCTGAGAGATGGGGCAGGACCCCCCCACAGCCCCTGGCACTGTGAGCAAAGCCTGGGCAAGGCGGCCTGTGAGGAGAGACAAGGGTGCTGGGGCTCCTGGGGACATCCTTGTGTTCACATCTTTGTTATCCGCTCGGAGAAGCAGTGCCCTCCACTGGCTCCTGGTGCCTGGGTGAGGAGGAACCTGGGCAGAAAGCCCCATCGAGAGGGTGTGGAGGGCAAGGAGCGCTCCACCCTTCACTGGCCCTTCTGCTAATGACAGGGGAATGAGCCCCAGTCCAGCCACAGCCGCTCTCTCTCGAGGAGGCGGAGGAGGCAGCGGTGGCGGGGAGCCCCAGGGGGGTATGGGCATGGTTGGCGGTGGCACTGAGAGCTGCAGCCTGGGCAGAGCCTGGGCACCAAGGCACGGCCACAGCTCCCCCATTCAGCGCAGCTCCATGGGCAGGAGTGGGTCCCATCCTGCCCTGAGCCAAGGCACAGGGAGCACAAGAAGTTTTGTCCCCAACTGTTTCACTCGGAGCTGAACAGTCCTTTGGGAGTTGTGCAAGCCACTACCTGGGGGAGAAAAGCCATTTTTCAAGCCATGGGTAGCAACATCCATGAAACATTAATTTTTAATAGTGAGCCCCTGGAGTGAAGATCAAAGGAATTACGTGAGGAGGCAAAGGCAAAGGGAAGAAGCAGAGGAGCAGGCGAGGAGAGGAGGGGAGAGCTGGCTGGGTGGGAGCAGTGTGGGTGTGCAGTGTCTCCTCAGAAACTCTGGAGCAGGGCTGAGCAGGGACCAGTCCCTGTGCTCCCAGGGCACCATGCCCCGTGCAGAGCAGCTCCAGCAGCCGGTGCCCCTCGGGACACTGTTGTCCACACACTGGGAGGTGTTTGCTGGGCTCGGCTGAGAGCAGTAGCTGCACAGGCATCAACATCCCTGTTGGTGGAGGAAACGCTGGCTGGGGGCCAGGAGGAATGGGAGCTGGAGCTAGTCATCAGTGCCCAGCTGAGCCCTGGCATTTGCCAGGGCAGTGGGGGCATCAACCAGCAGGAAGGTCCCTAACCCTGGGACAGAGTGTGGCATCCTGGGGCCATTCACTTGCTGAACCACTGGCCGTGCTGGGCTGCAGGGGGCTGCAGGCACAACTGAGCAGTTAAAGTCTCTCTATTCTCATGCCATGTCTGCTTCATCTTGTCTTGAGAAACAGTGAGAACTGCAGCTCCTCATCTCACCACCCCTGCACCCACCATCACTCAGTGGCCTGGACCCCTCTTGGCCTCCCTTGCAGTGACACCACCCCACCCACCCCCCAACCACTCTCCATGTTTGTTCCCAGGCTCCTTGTCCCCAGTCCTGAGCCCCATAGTGCTCTGCCCGGGCTCCTCTAGTGGGTCCTTGCCCACTTGTCTTCCTCTCTCACGCTGTGCTCAGCTGGCACTGGCTGTGCCCCATGCCAGGAAACTTTGAGTCACCCAGACTTTCCTGTTCTGTTCCCAAGAGCCCCGCTGCTCCCAGGTGCCAGCACTGCTGGCCCTGCCACCGCAGCCCAGGTGCCACCCCTCAGCAAAGGCACCTTCCTACCCAGCACCCAGCTGGTGCCAAGGGTGGGGAGCCAGACACCCCAGCCTTTTCCCTTGGGTTCAGCTCCAGAAATGGGACCCAATTCCCTGCCAGCCCCTCTGTGCTGGCTGGCAGTAGCTGGGCTAGCAGAGGCTATTGGAGCAGTCCAGTCCCAGGCAAGTCACAGCTGTGTCCCTCTCTGCCCTGCCCCAGCATCGCTGTGTGCAGACACTCCCGCATCCCCTTCACCTTGACCCCGCAGCTTTCCAAGTCGCCCAGGCCCGAGACCCGCATGTGGGGGTCGGGGGGCTGTCCATGAACAGAAGCATCAGGGGTATTTCACAGCCTGACAGCGTCTGTGACTGTGCAAGGGTCTGTCTTTTGCTGCCACACTCCCTTCCCGGGCAGGAAGGGCTCAGCAGCCCAGCTCTCCGTGCAGACAGAGCTCAGCCCTGCTCTCAGCTCCTGCTCAGCACGTATTTTTCACCTTTTAATGAAAGCGACGGAGCTGTCTGAAGTTGACTCTAAGCTCTTCTCTGGGGCTTGCATTGCCAAGAAATGATTGACACGTTTAATGGAGGCAGTGGGTGCAGAGGAATTTGGCAGGAGTCCATCCTCCTGATACACAAAGGACACTGCCGTTCCTGCTCAGGTTTTCCAAGCTCCTGCCTTCTTGGAACAAGCTGTCCTGCGCGGGGATGGTTCACGCTCGCCGGGTGGCTCTGCAAGCTCAGAAGCAGCGCTGGGAGCAGGGCAGCAGCGTGGGGATGGCGGGGGATATCAAGGCACGAGCAAACGTTCTGGGCAGGTGGGGGTTTGCTCAGCGCTGAGCTCGGGCTGGGTAAGCCAAGCCACCCTGGGTGCCTCTCCTGGGTTTTTAACCCCTTGCTTTGAGACGTCAGCAGTCGTGCACCCACACCGAGTGTGAGCATGTAATGGATGTGTGCATGTTTTTTGCCTATACGTGCTTGTGTGTGAACCTGAGAGGTTTCCTTTTATTTCCTGGAGAGACACCCCCTCCCCTGCCCTGCACAGACTAGTTTGGGAACAGCCTGCATTCAGCATACGTGCTCCTGAGTACACCTGCACGCACACGTCTGTGCTCCTGTCCCCAGCCCCTGTTGCCCTGCACCCCCACACCCCGCAGACTGAGCGGGTGGCAGGGTGCTGGGTGACACTTGCCTTCGATGCCAGCGTCAGTCTGAGCTAACCCACTACTTAGCGCTCAATAACATTCATCACCCGAGTCAGACAGCCTGCCCTTAGCAGAGGGACACTTTGTCAGCCAGCTCCAAGGCCTTTTGTTTTCCCAGCTTTCCTGGGAGGTATCGGAGAGGGACTCGTAGCCGTTTCTTAACTCAGGAGCAGAGTTAAGGACAAAGTCCCCTGACAGTGCTTGAGCCCAGTATCTGTCCTCAGCTCAGATTTACCCCATTGAAAGGCATCATGAAGCTAGCACTGATATTACTAATACCTCTCTACAGCTGAGGGAGCTCCCTTAGGTGTTTTCAGAGGGGCACCCACTTCAGATAGCCCTAGAAAGTGACTTCCAGGAGCAGAGTAGATAATGGGTTTCTTGTGCATTCAGTGTGTATATTGCTGATCCCCTGGAGCTTCCCATCTCCTACAGATATAAAGGGCAATTTGTGAAGCTTACACAGGCTTATTAAAATATCATTGTGAAAGGGTGACATAGGTACCTGAAGAAAAAAGAATAGGAGGGATTTGTCACGTTAACCAGAGACTTATAAGTCTTATTTCCTCTTCCTTGTGTCTCCTTCCCATAGGAGCATAACAGTCGTTTATTATCATGTGGAAAGAAAGCCTCAGCTCTCTGGAGGATGTGCTGGTTTCTTGCAGGAGAGTGAAGCCACTGTATCAGACTTGTGGTCTGACGCAGGCAGGCTGGCAGAGCGAGCGCCTGGTGCTCAGATGCCTGGCACATTCTTTCAAATAATGCCAAATGAGCAGCATTATCCTGAAAGCAGCGCAGCCTGAACCTTGTTTGTGTGGCCATGGCAAGTGTGGGCTGGAATACAGCTCGGGCTATTATCATGTAATGAACACAACAATTACTCTGTAAGGGGGAGAAAGGGTTCGAGCCAGATAGAGTCTTAAGAATAAAGGCTTGTTTGGGAGAATTATTCACTGGGTCCCTGCTGTAGGTGGACAGCAGCAGATTAGAAGGAAACATTATCTCTCAGGGCAAGTTCAGAAGGACAAATGAAGCCAAACTGGCACAGGCTGAGAGTCTCAATACATTATTCTCTTTGCTCTACAAATCTGTGAGAACAAAGTGCTCAGTGTAAATGCTCACCAGGGCCTTTTTTTCCCCTGTAGGACCACAAAAGTTCAGCATGAGACGAAGGGCCACGTGTTGGCTATTAGTCCACTACAAAGAGCATTTGAGTTTAGAATTTAGAGTCTCATAAAAACATTATTGTCTGCATCCTGGGACATTTGTTTGTTAGGGCAACACGGACTGAAAAAATGTGACCCTCTGCGCAGCTGTGTGCCTCACCGCTCTTGTCACCACTGGCCCACCTAAGGGGCCACCTCAGGCCAGCCCCTCCAGCCCGGCGTCACCCTGAAGCCAGCCCTTGCACTCCCCCTGTCCTGCACCCCAGCCCTCAGCCCCATCCTGCACCCCAGGATGCACCTCCTGGCCTTTCCATCCCGGGCTCCTCTTCACTGTCCCATCTCAGGTGGTGGGACCACTCTGGCTCAGCTCCATGGAGAGCCCCAGGGACCCTGCCATCCCGTTGGTGCCTTGTTCCGTGGAGAGTCAAGGTGACCGTCAGCAAGGAGCAGGTCCCTGGAGCAAAGGGACACCAACTGCTGGAGCGGCTCACAGAAGAGACTGAGCTTCTTCTTCCTTGGACTCCTCCTGAAACAGGTCTGACACCTGCTCCTGGGGGAGATGTAGTGGGAAGGTGACTGGACCCCAGGTGGTCCCACCCAGCCACTGGTTGCCCACCACCTTTGCAGTGTTAGAAGGGGACAGGGAGGTTTGCGTTGCCCTCAGCAGGCATCTGATGCAGTTTATACAGGCTTATGATCAAACCTCCTGCTTTGGGGCTGTGTCCTGTCATCTCCAAAGGTGAAGAAGGATTTTTTCCCCATGACCAATTGGTCCGATGTATTTTGTTGGGGCAGGAGGTTGCACCTTACCCGCGGGCCTTTCACACATTGCGGAGCGAGGCACAGGACATGTGCTGAGGAGCACTACCCTGAAGCCTCCATTGACATTTCTGGCTGTGCTCTGCTCACACACATCTGTGGTTTATACGTTCATCAGGTCTGAGGCAAGGGAGAAGTTTACGTCCAAGTGAAAATGCCAAGGACTATAGAGGTCTTGCCTTCCTCTGCCCCAGGGGTCACAATTTTGCTCTGGGGAGCACCCAGGCATCTTTCCCCTCAGCACTTCCTTGCTGTCACCAAAGCCCCGGGCAGGGGTGAACCTCCTGCTCGAGGCTGCTGTAGCTCAGCCTCCTCGGGACTCAAATGCCAAGACCCAGCTTGAGCTGCTGGACTCAGTTTTGGCTCTCTGGTGAAACACAGTGGATAGCAGCGATCAGAACACAGGATCTGACAGTCCCTCCTGGACTTGCAGTCTGGAATCGACAAAATTATGGACAAACATTTGCAAGTACATCTATGACACTTCGGGGTTGTAGCTGCTTGCTGCCTTCCTGGTTTAGAATGATTTTGATGTTGTTAAGCCCAGGGCCAGGCTTTGTAAGATGCTTGGCAATCTATAGGACAGTTTTTAGCAGCATTTTGGTTTGCATTTGGATTCTCTTCCAACTAACAAGACGATTGGCTTTGGGCTGAGTCAGTACTGGGAGGAGGGTTTTAAGGACCATGTCTCTTGTGAAGCAGGAGGTGTGGGAATCAGCAGGACCACTCCAGGTCTGCAGCTGCCCTGGGATGCTGCAGGTGATGCTGAGAGCTCCAGAGCAATCTGTATCCCCCTGCCCTGATCTGTTTGTTCTCCCAGCCCCCCACAGCAGCCACCACTGCCTCCAACTGCACTAGGAGGAGGAGCGTGTGCTTTTAAAAGCCAAAAGACCCACGGTGGAATATATTACCTCTTCACAAACTCAGTGTAAATATTAAAGAGTCTGTGAGGGAAAATGTCTCTGATGATGTCTTTTCAGAAGTGTGGGAGAAAAATCCATCCAAAGGCTCTATTGAGGGATACAGCCAAAAGGCAAGAGGTGCTTTGAAGATGTTGAAAGCCACAGGTCAGTAGTCTTTCCGGGACTGCAACGGGGAGCAGCCATCCACCTCTCCTCAGAGCCAGCTGAAAGGTCACTTCAGCAAATCCACAATTTAAATAAAAGGAAGTGAATCCCCGAGAGAGCCATTTGAAAATGAAAAGCATCAAATGTGAAGATATATGCAATATATCTGGGTGGCAGAGGATCTGGAGAGCTCTGACTCAGAGAGCGAGTGTCTGCATGGTGCCAGGAGAGGACAAGAACCCTGGGTGCTTCCAAGTGGCATGCCAATCCTCAGGGATGGAAAAGGAGCCTACATCCCACTCCCACAGGGCACAGAGCAGCCTGAGCCCCAGGAGACATCCTGCCCTGCCCCACCACTGCAATGGGGCTGGGGAACCTCATCCCTGCCATCAGGGGCTGGTTCCTTGTCCAGGCTGAAAGAGGCATCTGGAGAGGCTGAGAACTGGGCCCTGCCCTGGGAGAGAGTCATGGGTTTGGGGGACTTGTCTCCTGTGCTCCAGAGCTCTGGAGGAAGGGGAAGAATAGCAGATTATTTAAAAAAAAAAAAAAAAAAAGAGGAGATACTTTGATTGATAAAGGCAAGCAAAACAGTCCGTGGTGTTAAGTAATGCAGCTCTGTTGAAACAGTGCAGGGAAGTTGCCTTTTGCCAATAAATCAGGCGGCGGCCACGCAGGAGCAGATGTGAATCACACCTTGCTTCATATGCCCTGCAGTGTTTTCACTTATTGTTCCAGTTTTAAAGATTAATGGCACTGAGAGATGAGTATTATCTTCGCTTCTATTTCATACTCGTTATCAGAAAGGGTTTTTTTCAGCATAATTAGCATGGATCAAATTTTCCTAGTGGCTCGTCAGACTTGCTGCTGTACCTTGGCTGGACCCCGGGGACATCCCACTGCTGCCACAGGCCCCCAGCTCCCCACAGCACCCTGACCCCACGCTGAGGACAAAGCCTGGGCTGAGGGTCAGCCATCCGTGCTGCTGCCTCGCTCGCTGCCCCAGGACACATGTCCTCATCGGAGGGACAACAAGGCAGGTTGGGGCAGTTCATGGCAAGCGGTCCCTCTGCCCTGACTGCTGCCAACCAACAGCCCACGGCGATGGCTCCCAGGGCAGGACACAGCAGCCCAACCGGCACCAACCACAGGGAGCCCGACTGCTTGCACCCCACGCCCACAGTCCTGGGGGTCTCTGCCCTCTCTGCCCACCCACAGCCCCCAGGAGCCCCTGCTTTGGCTGACCCCCCAGCAGCAGAGCTGCCAATGGAGGAGCTGGCGTGGGCACAGCTCTGGGTCCTGTGCCAGCACAGCCCTGTGGATCCCAGGGCACGAGAGCTGGTGGCACGTCTTGCCTCGAGTCTGAGTAGGGTTTGTAGCTTTTAAATATGGAGAGAGAAAGGTCATTGCTATCTCCTCCACCAAGCAGAACTGCAGCTCAGAAACAAGGGTGTCCTGAGTGCAGCCCCTACATTCTGACACAGGCCCCCTGCAAAGCACTGAGCTACAAGGGCTGACAGCCCCTTGCTCTTTAAGCAGAAAGAGAAAAGGCTCCCATGGTGGTGGGTGGACCAGGAGCAGGTGTTGGTGCTCATCCAGCCCTGGGCTGGCCCGGGGCAGCAGAAGCCTTAAAGCCCCTGCTGAGGGTTGGGTGGAGGGTCTCCACTCCAGGATGCTTTATGTTGTCTGGGTGCTGGCAGGTGGGTGCTCTACAGAAGACCAGGACATGGGGTATTTGATGCCTGGAGGAGTAATAGAGGTGGGTTCCTTGTCCCAGGAGCCCAGCCCAGTCTGGCAGTAGGGCTGGAGAGGGTGGGGGTGGTATGGGAGGGCTGGAGGAGGAGGTGGCCAGGGAAGGGAAGTCTGTTGGCATCTTCTACCTGGCTTGTGTGGGGCTACCAGCACATGGTGAGGGCTTTGTGCACGCTGCATGTGTGTGTCTGGCAGGTAGGTGTGTGAGAGATGCTGGGTGTGGGCTGGTGTGTGCTGTGTCTGCCCACGTTGCGGGGGTGCTGGCAGTGCCCTGGGGGAGCAGCTGGGCTGTGGGGTGCTGGATTTGGGGCTGCCTCTGGGCTGGAGGAGCCCAGGGAGTATAGTGCCAAGCTCCCAGCTACATGCAATGAAGCCGTGATCGTTTCTATCATGAAGATAAACTGGCCATTGTTGCCAAAAATAAATGTTAGTGTTCCAAATCCACACTTCAATAGCACTAGCTCATTAGAGATGCATATCATTTGGCTCCAGTCCCACACCTTCCAGCTCGTTATAAATATGCAGTTGCTGCTGGCTCTACCCCAATCATCTCTGCAATCAGAGCTTTTAATTAGGTTAATTAAATTGTATCAAACCTCGCAGGGACGCAGTTCACTGATGCTGATGAGGCAGCCAAAACAGACCTTAACTCTAGCTCTAATGAAGGCCCTGCTGCAGCTAATGACAATGCATAATAAATTAGAGCTTCCCTAGAAAGGTGCATCAGGGTAAATGATGATCTATATGCACTAACTTACTATTTCAGTCTTTAGGTCTGCCAAGCCAGGCACGTCCTGGGAATATGTTCTCACTAAATAATGGGTTCCTGCCTGCTCCGAGCGATGCTGCTCACCCGGGTTCTCTCGAGGCACTAAAAGCTTTGGGGATATAACTGTAGAGATGGAAAAGCAAACGTTTGCTGCTTTCACCTTGCAGAGCACTTGCTCTGCTCTGGTGTCTGGCTTCCCCCAACACTGGCAGCAGTGGGTATTTATTTATCTGAAAACCTCTGTAATTGATTTTTGGTCAGGAATACCCTGTTTGGAGGGAAATAGGGGACTGTGTCTAAGTGGGCAGCAGTGGGGCCAGTGCCTGGTGCCCAGGCTGTCCCGGCCACCAGCCATCTCTGCACTGCTCCATCCTGGTGTCCAAGGAGCCTGTGGAAGAGAGGTTTAGGGCAGCCATGCTGAGAGCAATTAGTCATCCCTGATTTACATCCTGCTCTTTCAACTCCCTGCTGTGAAGTTGCTCGGCTTGAGTGAGGAGCTCCACCACCCTTTTCTCCTTGGTGCCCTTGGGCAAGTCACCTCAGCTGAACCCCACTGTAAGGACAGCATGGTCCTGATGACAGAGCCAGGCCAGCCAGTGCTGAGGACGCCTGCAGTCCCACACCCGGACCACCATCCCGCTGGTGACCCCGCAACAGCAGCACCAGATGGTGAGTGGGAGCTGCCAGGACTCTGGGATATCTAACTACCAGGATCACAGTGAGTGGACTCAACACATGGTGCAGCACCTTTGGGCACAGGTGGTGGGATGGGGGGGGACCACACCTCCCTGCTCTACTCTCCTGAAAGGAAACAGTGAGGAGAACTCTGGGGTTTCTGAGTGTCACTCTGGCTGCTGTGGACCTGGCAGTGGCTGCTCATGGGGGGGGTCTGGAGCCTCCCTAGCCATGTCAGCTTCTGGTGCTGCCCTAGGAATGGGGCAAGAGACCCCACTGTGCTGGTCTCCAGTCAGATTCAGGTCAGAAAATGGGGCCTACAGGAAACCACTCCTGAAGCCCAAGGGCTGGTGATGGTTCTCCTGCTCATAATATAGTGTTGCAGTTGGCTAGAGATAATCCTGCAAGCTTTTAATGTAGCCTGCTGTTAAGTTTTATAGACAGTCATTATCAATTGAGTTCTTCAGCTTGAACAAGGAATTACATGAAATTATTATACAGCACAATATTATTCTGAGTCACCTGAAACCTGAGCTGTGAATCTGTGGGGTATTTTGATATCTGTATCTTGCAAGCTGCAGGGAATCTCCTTGCTAAAGAACCTGTTGGTTCAGCCTTTGATACTATAATTATCACAAAGAGAAAATAGCTGTGGGCTGTTTCTCTGTCTCCTTCCCCATGAGGGCCCAGCTAGAGGATGGTAGATCCCACCAGTGTCTCACTTCACATCTTGCACTGCAGTTGAGAGGGCTGGGTGTTGTGCTCAGTTAGAAGGTGCTGACTCTTCCCAGGCCTGTGCAGGAACATTTCAGTGCAGTAGGATGAGGAAACTCAGGGCTCTGAGAGTTGAACTAGGTCTGGCAGATGAAGGGAAGGGTTTGTGATGTGCCCTGGAGGGAGCTGTTGTGTCGGTGACTGACCAACGGGGACAATGCCCTGCACCAGAGCCATTGCTGCTGGGTGGTGGTGACCCTAGTCACAAGCTACGTTCTTTCCTAAATATCTCTTGGAAACAGAGGCTTTTCCAGAACCTCCTGGAAAACATGTTTTCCTGCCCAAAATGGTTTCTGGGCAGTTCTTGCCTGTGTGCCAGCACTTTTCTCAGCTGCAAGTACTCTTGTCTTCCACAAAAGCTTGTGCTCCCGTGGGCAGAGGGGACCCACTGCTGGGAGAAACAGCGGTGCCACCCCCGACCTGCAACTCTCTACTGACCGCTCGAAGCCTCGCAGCTCCCTCCTTGCATCCCATAACATCTCACTCCTTTCCTGGGAAGAGATGGCTCTCTTCCAGGGATTAGCTCATTTGTGCCCATTGCAACACTTGATCTGCCAATGGGATCGGAGGCACCCGGCGTTTGGAGCACGGGGCTAATTAGCTGTTCTTGTTCAGGTTGTTACTTTTCAGCTCCTGCCAGACAGTAATTCCTTTAGGGTCTTCCAGTGGAATTGCTGTTTTGCTTTCCCATCCCTTTCAGTAACTCTCTCAATGCAGGTAAAATTAGTCAGGGATAAGGATCAAATATTTACTCATTTAAATCTCAGCCTAAAAGGGATTTTTCACTTCAAAGGCACCCAGTCAGTGCAGTCGGGACCTTGGTGTACGTTTTAGAAACAACTAAAAGGTCCTGAAAAACACGGGTGCACTTAATAATTTCCTTAAAAATCTAGTTTGGTTTTCATTCCTCTGGCTTTTTGCATTTCTCTGAGTATTGCCAACTTAAGCTTCCAGAATCCCTGAGCTTCGTGTGTAAACTCTGCAGGTTCGGTTCCAACCAACCGCCAAAGGAACAAGCCTGCTGTCCTGAGCTGGCCCTGTACCCTCGGAGACCTGAAAGCACCCGGAACGGGATGCCCCCGGGGCCACCCTCTTGCCGCGGGAAGGGGGACCCGGCCCCTCAGTCCCCGTCGCGGCGCGTTGCTGCCCCCTCCCGGGGACCGGGGCCACCGCTTCTGCCCCCGGCGGGAAGGGAGTCACCCGGGAAAAGCACGTCCGGGCGGTACGGGGGCTTCCCCGGGGGAAAAAGGGGGTCGGATGCTCCCTCCCGGTCGTGGGGTGGTTCATCGCGTCCCGTGAAAGGTGACATCGCGACACCTCACCTCCCGCAGCAGAGAACGGTCTCTGTTTTCAGGGGTGAAGCACAGGACCTCCCTTAACGCTTCCTGGAGTAAAAAAAAAACCTCACCCCACCGTTGCTGCTAACTTGGGGGTCTTTGCAATGGCAGAAACAATGACAGAAGCTGCGTTTTGGCACGTAGAAAGGTTGCATTTCATCCAATAGAAGGAGGAAACCTTCAAAAGAGGGAAGAGCTTGAGAAGGGCATCTTTCCCCCCCCCCCAATCTTGCATGGGCATGTGCTGCTCATTGGCAGACACCACCAGCCAGATAAGAAGAGGAATGTTTACACCCAGATGCTCTTCTCAGCTTGCCTGAACGGCTCCAGGACCCTCAAGGATCTTCATTGCTCGGCTATAACCCCACTCATGCGACCCCCCTCTCCCTCCTTGCTGCAACCAGCCTGTTGTCAACATGCTTTTGTCCCCCCCGTCCCCGTTAGCTTTCATTAGAGCTGCTCTTCAAACCTGGTGGGCAACACTGGGAATTCAGCATGGCACTGGTACTATGCCATTGTAAGGGAGAAGAAAGAATAAGCCCACAAACAGCTTCTCAGCAATGGAAATTATTCAAAAAAGGTAGTTTTTCTTCCCTTCTGTACAGTGGAAGGAACAATCCCCCGCTGCTCACATCATTCTGGAAGAGCCTGGCTAATGTGGTGCCTGAATTCAGCAATGTACCCTGAAGGTACCACCTTTCCACTCTTACATTTTAAAGTGAAATACTTTCTGCAGATAGAGCAGAATGAGAAAACTAAAGGGGGATGTGTGTGGGGGGAGGGGGATGGTGGTGGGGATTGGTGAGAAAAATAGTAATTCCACTTTAACCTGCTTGAAAAGACAGCTAAAAAAGCTCACCTGACATCTGTCCTGGGTTTGGATGCATGGTGGTGGTGGCAGCCCCAGAGCTGAACCCCACAATCCCCTGGGCAATGTGCCTCCCTATCTCCTCTAATTTTGACCTTGACTTTTCAAGGATTGTTTATGGTGATTATTACTAGGACATTCAGGCACCTCTTGTGGCTTCCCACTGCAAATACCAAGACAACAAACTCTCTGATTTATTAATCAATTAATTAGCTACAATATATTCATGGCTACCGCAGGCCCAGAGCAATTTGTTTTAACAAATTCACTGCCAGGCTGCAGTGAAAACCAAACTGATGGGGTTTATTGGTCCGTCTTCATAATGGGTAGAATCCTCTTTCTTTCTAAGCAAAGATGGTACCAATTATTTGATGGAATGGCTACCGTTTCCGCTGGAATTTGAATTTGTAAATAGCTGGACTGTTTTTAGTCTCTTTCTTCACCTTTACTTTATGAGTTTTGTCCTGGAAAAAAAAAAGAATAAAAAAGAAAATATTTGCTGGTATGTAAGAAGAAAAAAAAAACCCAAAAAACAAATTACCTTTATCTAAATCAGAAGATCTCTGTCTGGGGCTGACAAGATATTAGGGAAAAACAGTCACTTCCCACTGTTTAAGGTGAGAATTCCATTTCCATCTGCTTTTTCCACTGTCAGACACAATCGGTTTTATTCTCAAGCAAGTCCCATTGTGACAAACAATTTTTTCTATCCTTAGGATTTTTTTAAGCTCTTCTCATACCCTACAGAAATGGTTCCTTCCCTCTGCTACTCGGAAGCGTTTAGTACTTGAGAGGTGGCAACAGTATTCAACAACGAGCCTTGTGAGCACCGTTTCAAAGTGGAGTCTCTGTCCTTGCTGACATGGCAAGAGTTGGAGGAGCAGGTAGGATTTACTAGCCAGGGCACAAGTGGAATGCTTCAGCTCCTCGCTTTTACCACACAAAAGCAGGATTACTTATTTTCAGGAGTTATCTGGAAGCATTAGTATAAAATCAGAGTGAAGAATCACCGAATTTCAGGGATTGGAGGGGACTTTCAAAGCTCATCCAGTCCAATCCCCCTGATGGAGCAGGAACACCCAGAGCAGGTCACACAGAAACGCGTCCAGGTGGGTTTGGAATGTCTCCAGAGAAGGAGACTCCACAACCTCTCTAACCATAATGAAACAGATTCAAAGACCCAGAATTAAATCTCTCACCAAAAGGTCTTTTCGCGTCTGGATTTTCTGGGCAACAACAAACATGGCCTTTTCTCTTTCGATGCGCTGCTTCAGGAGGTCGTACTGATTCTTCCTTTGCTGGGCTAATTTCTGGAGAAAGGGGGGGTGGAAAAAAGGAGCACTTTAAAGAGAGAGAGAAACAAGGCACTACGGTCTATAATGGACCTCTTCTGAGGTGCTTGGGCCTCACAAACATTTTTTTTCTATGGCTTTAAATCACTTTAAAGAATGCTGCTTCGAGTCTGTGTCTGGATTCCAGAATGAACTGTTATAACATCTTCATTCTCATAGCAGAGATTTTTCTAGTTAGAACTTAACTCTTTGTGCTTGTTTTAATCTCCTAAATCCAACGCCATTTTTCTAAATCCTCTGAAGTCCAGTCTTGAGTGCGAGGTAACATTTAATTAATGAAAATCCTGAATGTTGGGGGTAGGAGGGGGAACAGTTCCTGAAATGCTTAGAAATTGCAGAGAGGCCTCCCAAAATGCAACTTGTTTGGTCACGTTTATCTAATGAGAGTGGATGGCTTTCCCAGCACAAAAATGGTGTTACTGCAGGTGTGATTTAAGTAATTAAATTAAGGAGAACAGATCCCAACATGCTAAAAATATGACTCAGACGTTTAGGAGAAAACCTGTCAGTCTGCAACTTGTCCAACTGCTTTCCTGACAAGCCAGATGGAGAAAGCTGGCAAGAAGGAAGGGAGCACAGGGTGTTTGGTATCCAACATCTGAGTTGGAAAACAAGAAGTTACAAATCCACCAATTGGCAATTTCAGACAACTTTATTTTTACCAACTCAAGCTTATGGGTCTGCCCAATACATCTACACTGATTGAGTGGTATTTAGTGTTAAACTGAGTGTGGCCACTTGTAGGATGGAAGTGTTGTGATGTTAAAATATCAGAATCAGAGCTGATTGCATAGGCAATTCACCCTGAAGGATCATGAAACACTTTAAATTAGGAAAGCCACAAAGTGAGACTGTAGCTTAAATATCTTTAAGAAGAAAAGGGAGGAGACAAGTCCTGAATCTCAAGCCACTTCAGGCTCAGAACCTGACTGAAAAATACCAGGAGATCAGACAGCCAAGGAGAGATTCATCTGTGTTGGAATCAGTTTCTTCACCTCCCCATTAAGGGGTGCAAGGGTTTTTGGTGAGGTGTGTGGGGAGACTTAACAGTGGATGCTGCAAAAAAAAAATCACATGTAAAAGCACAGCCACCTAAGGAAGAGAGAGTCCCATAGGTGTACGTGGTGTAACAGAGGAGATAGATATCAATTTTGTCAAGGAAACTGCCTAATCAGATCTGGCCCATGTGTGACAACTCTTGATTTATAATCCACAGGGGACTGGGACACAAGTTTTCCACGTCGGTCCAGGAAAAGATTTGACTGTAGGCTCCAGGCACTTGGTGATTTAAGCGACATCCACTACAGCCTTGTGTCACCAGTAAAAATTCTAAGACAACAGGACAACTTTGCTCTCCACAAGGTTCCAACAAATCCTCTTTAGTGCTTATTATACAAAAGATGTAAAGCATTAAGGGAACTAGAGCCTGAACAGTGGAAGTACCTTTAAGTGGGCAGGCTCGGTGGCTCCTTTCAGTGTCTCTTTCTGCAGTGTTGCAATGGTGGGTCGGTTGTATGCTCTACCCACAAGCTCTGGAAGGGTATCCAGATGAGTTGCAATATCGAACTCCTGAACTAGAAACAAAAAGAAATTTAGGAGTAACTCACGTGGACTTTTTGGATTAATGCTCAGCAAACCTTCCAAAACACGCAGCTTGAGTACAGTCAGCGATGGAAGCCTGAGCAACACATCTCCTGCAGAACTGAGGTCTTAGCAATCAGAAGAGATTTCTAGAGCACCCAAATTATTATTCCTGAAAAAAAAAATCTTTTTTTTATTTATTTTTATGATAACAGCATAAAGAAAGCACCATAATATTTTAAACTCCCTACATAAAACACCACAGAACAAGTTTTCTGCTAAAGCCTATTTAAATCTTACCTTCTTTTTTGGTGTCAAAAAAGAACATGTGCTTGTTGGGGCTCTTCCCCTCAGCGTCCAGCAGATGGAGCTCCGATTTCAGCCGCTCGATTTTCTGCAGGAAAAGAAAAGTTCATCTCTGGCCAAACACCCGTAACAAGGTAAGCAAGTTCTCCCTGAAGTAAATTCCTGTTTGTTTCTCAGGCATCTGAACTCNTTTTTTTTTTTTAAATATATCTAGTCTATATTTGTCATGTCTTCATAACTTTTTTGAGTAGAGGTTAACGATAATTTCCAATATTAACTTGGCAAATACGTACAAATTCATTTTCAAAACAGTAAGTTGTCTGTACAGCAGACAAAGCAGGAATGATTACCATGAAATCAATTGCATAAGTGTGGAGGGAAATTCAAAGCTGCCTTTCTTTATTTCTTCTATCAGAGTGATGGCGTGGGCATAGACACCGGAGCATGAAAACACTTTCAAAGTGGGTCATAATTCTGTTGATTGCCTGCCTACCATATATTTACAACAACCCACTTTGGTAACAGTAATCCTGAATTTTTTAAGAGAACCAAGAGCCCTTGTTTAATGCCTAAAATTTACATAAGAAATTGCTGTATTTTATAATAATGCATAGCATAGATTTTATTAATTCAGTATACATTAGGGTTCTATATACAAAGCTCCATTTTCATCTATTACCTCCGGTATTACACAAATCAGGTTCCACTAAACATAAACACAATAGCCAACAACAACAAAAATCACAACAAAAAAAAAAACCCCACCCAATTCTGAGAACTAGAAAACACAAAGAACAATATGAAGTATTACCTTGGCTTCTGCCACTCTTTTCATTTCCACATATTTAATATCCTGTGTCCTCATCAGTTTCACCTGTTCGGGGGTCACCTCATCCTTTGGCTGCTTTATTGTATGAACTCCATCCTAAAATCAGACAGAACATGGTGCTTGCAGACAGACACCCTTCTAGCTATAGTGTGCTCTGGGTCCTATTCATAAAAGCACAAGAACCTTTTTATCCTCTGCCCCTCCTGTTCTTCCAAGCCTTCCACAGGCATCAAACCAAGTCTACTAATTTATTTGCTAAGTTGTAAATTATAAACAAAACAAGGTAGGAAAAAAAATGTTACTTGAAGCAACAGAGTGCAACCCTGCTGGAAGGCAATTTAGATTCTCACCTGGAGCTCTGCGCGTATCATCTTAAAGTAGAATTCATCAGGATTCTTGTCCAGAGCTTTCTTTTGAAGTGCTCGGAGGGCATTCTGTTTCTTGTGATAGTCACTGGGGGGAAAAAAAACAACCACAAACAGAAGTTGTTCACCAGTTTCTCTGCGCATCCCTGGAGAGATGCCAAGTCCTTCAAAGTGATGCTCAGAGCTTTGAGGCAGCAGAGAAGGCTCCACACGTGGAGCTGGGCACCAACAGATGGCTTTAGCTTTGGAGTTTATGCCTTAATGAAGCTGGAAATTAAGTGTCCAATAATATTACAATTGAAACACGTTCTCCCATTCTGCAAAGCTGACTGAGACTCCTAGATTTAAGGGGGTTTTAAGACCCCTAGGTCGTCTACAGAGCCAGCCGTAGGTGAGAGCTAAGAGCTGTAAGTTTTACATTAAGCACAACAACAACGATTTTGTGAGGCCTTGGCCCTCCGCGATCCCTCCCCCCGTTGACTCGGCCACAGGGATGTCACTGTCTGTGCCAGAAGGGGCTGCGTGAGCGATCGCGGACACCGGCCGCGCACGGCCCGCGGAGACCCCCGCTGCGGCCGCCCCCCCGTCCCGTCGGCCTGACTCACTCGGCGCGGAGCCTGTAGTCCTTCTTCTTCTCCAGCAGTCCCAGCCTCCTCCGGGCGGCGGGCTAAGGGGAGAGGGAACGACAGTGGCGGCGGGGCCGAGCGCGGGAG
>VXBJ01006250.1:118047-167600 GCA_013400055.1 Nycticryphes semicollaris | reverse complement strand
CCTGGCAGGTCGCGGCGACGGGTTCGCCCCGGGGCGGCGGGAGGAGGGTGCTGCCCCAGCGAAGTTGTCCGGGACGGGGCGTCCCTGAGGGCCCCGGGCTGGGTTGACTTAGTCGTTTCCTGGGATGTGGTAGGGTCGGGGAGCTCCGCGCCGGTCTGTTTTGGGGAGCGCAGCTCACACCCGTTTTCTTTCAGGGAAAAAAAAAATATAATAAATTAAATAAATCTTTGGTCTGTGTCTCTTTCCCAGCCTGTGAAGCTGCAGTGCTTCAGCTGTATCTTATTAGGAAAGCTCTGAAACTTTACCCAACCAATAAACTTAAGAGTAAACTTAAACCAAATGCTCCAACGTAGTATAATTTTTCAACACATCCTGAATGGTTGCTGTGTTTGCAGAGAATCCCAGGGTAGATGTGGGGAAAGACTAATCAGAGCCTTGCTTTTTTTTTGTGTGTGTGTGTGTGTGTTAAACAAAGACTCCAAAGGCACGGTTTGAATCGTGGTGTTAAAAAACAGCTCAGCATCTTTTCTAAATATTTTATATCAAACATGGTTTTGTTTCCCATTGTTACGTTTTCTTACAGGTTATGTTTTCTTTTTTTGATTCTCAGTCTTGTTGGTATTTCACACTTGTAGTTCCATTAATCACATTGACTCTCTGGTGAGAATTCACGGCTGTAGTTTAGCGTTTGCCCGGAGGGATGGCCTGGGGTGGTGGTTACTCATCTGTGCAGTGCAGGTTTGGGTGCTGAGGTCTCTGTACTCAGACTTGGAATTGAATACGTTCGCTGTTTCCCGGTTTTGAAAAATCATAAAGAGATCTTTCCAAAGTGGAAATCCTATTAGAGGGGTGCGGGGAAGGCTGGTCCCACAGTGCAGTGAACAGCTGGGGAGAGTGCGGGGAGGTTTCCTTTCTGACTCCTCTACCAAGCATTAGAAATCTGTGGCTCTTCCAGCCACTACGAGTGTGTGACTGTCAAATATTCTTTTCCCGTTAACTATTCAGAAGTGTTTTCTTGGATATTTCCCTAAAAAGCCTCTAAGTCGCAGATATTTAAATGGGTAGTGTTTTTTCTGGTGCTCAAAAAGGTGTTGAAGTTGCCTTATTTCCCTAATTTGCTTTGCCAGAATGTGGTTTAACTTCTCGATAGGCGGGGAAGGGGAAGTCTGACAATTCCTTGTCTGACTTTTGTGCTAGTTTCTTTCCTTTTCCAAGGATGGAGACCACAAGGTGCTCTTATTTCTCTTGCTGGCTGCTTCCTTAGGGTTGTGAGTGCTCACTTAGTTCTTACCCAGCTAGGTCTGTGGTTTTGGATGCTTTTAAGATTGATGGCATGGCACAGGAGACAAAAACACAGGCAATATAGTTCGTTGTGGGCGCTAATTATAGTGGATGCTCTGCAGCAAAAGGTGTGTTTTGAAATAGGAACTCTTTATACCTGTGCATAGGGAGTGGTGGTGACACACCAAAGGCAGTGTCTTTGGAAACAGGCAGGAGTCTCTTCCTCAACAAGTCTCGTTGTGCTTGCCCTGATCACTCATGCTTCGTTTTTCCTGTAGAGGACCAGCCTGGTGTGGGTGTAATCAGCATTCACAGGTCAATAGATTTCTGAGGGGTATGAGCTCATTGATGTTTCCCCAGGTTTCAGACCAGGCAGCTTTAAGGTGGGGGTGAACCCTTAACTGATGGAGCCGGGAAAAACTTCTTGGGGAGCAGGTCACTGAAATGCACCGACTTTGGAAGCACTTGGTTTGTTCACAGCCAGGACTCGCTGGCTCTATGAGGTAGGATGCTTTCTGCTGTGTTCCTCATCGCAGCTGAGCTGATGCTGTTACTCAGATGGCTGTTATTTGAAATGCCATCAGGAAAATGGAATAAATTTCTTGCTCTTAGTGCTCAAGTGATTCCCGCCCCCTCTCCCTGGAAAAGGACTTTTATGCTGGTCACAGCGCTGATACACGAGATTTTCATGATGGCCCATGTGGGTCTTTCTACACGTCTGTGGGATTTTTCCCTGTCCTTTGCTTGCATGAGGTTGTGTTTGAAGAGCCCAGATGGCAGCAGTAGCCTCGGGAGAGAGATGTGAGTGTGAACCTTTTTTGCCTCTGCCTCACCTTCTGTGTGAGAAAGTTCCCAGGTATTTTTGGAGAAGGTAATTTACGGGAGGTATTGACAGAAAACTGGGGACCGATTGGTTGGTCTGAATAAAAGCCAAACTTCTTAATGAGATGAACACCTCTGTAATTTCTTGTAATTGCTCAAGTAAGGAGGTCTCTTTTCTCCTCTGGTATTCATTATCCAGTATTCTGGGTTGACATCCTCTGTTCTTGGGTTGTTCGTGCCTGCTGTGGAGCACCCAGCTCAGTCTGGAGAGGAGGTGGTGCCAGTGGCACTGGCAGTTNGGGTCCTGTGGCTGCGGGACCCAGCAGCTCCCCCTTCGTGGCGGTTCCTTTGGGGGGTTGGGGGTGGCATTGCCCGCGAGGGGTGGTGGGCGGCTGCTGGAGCTTGTCTGTTCAGAAGTGGTGGGTCTTTAGCTACAGTTGGGAAGGAAAACGCTCCATTCTGCGGAGATGTAATTGCTGAGAAAAGTCTGTGGTCTTTGTTTCTTCTCTTCCTGCCGTTTTGCACCGTTTTTGCCAGGTGTAAAGGACAATTGTCAGCAGTTTGCAGGGAGGGGGAGTGTCAGTTTTCCTGTTGAAGAAAATATCAAGGGTCTGATTGTGAAAGGAAAGGGGAAACTGAAGAATGCCACATGGCTTCCACCTTCCTGTGTTTCATCTGAGCAGAATTGCCTCTGCTGAGTGGCTGGCTTTGTGTCTGTTGATATTTGCTAACTGAGGAACAGTTTTTTAGCTGATGATTCTGCCCCTGCTCAGCTGGAGCCCTTTGAGAGGACAGCGTTACTCTGGGAGGAATCGGAAAGACATGTCCATTAGGGCTAACATTGATAAGTTATAGTGTTATAAGTATGATAAGTTAATCATTAACGAAGAGTTATTTAGAAATGTGTTAACACGGAATCCAAACAGCAATAGAATAAAAATCCTGAAATTTATGTTCTTGTTCATAGTGCAGTCTCACTTGGCTTTATTTGGGCTGTGGTCATCTGACTGTTAACATTAACTCATATTGTTTATTTGGCTTTGAATACATTACTGTGGATTGGCCTGGGCTCGCCAGTTGCAGAGTTCTTCTACAAAGTATTTCAAATTTCTCAAATACATGAAAAAATTAATTCTTAAATCAGCACCGTGGATAAATAACAACACTGGACCCTTCTGGCCGGGGTCGTCACTGGACAGAAGTTTGTTGGTTTTATGACCAATCTGCCTGGTGCCAGTTCTGTTCAGGAATATAACTTATGTTCCAGCAGCAACTTGGTGGCTGATGCCAAGGACATAATCTTTACTGCTTCCTAACTTAGTTTTGAATGTCTGAGCTGTCAGCCAGAGGGATGGGCTGTGTCTAACCTGGAGCGGTTAGCAACCTCCAGCGCCATAAATCCAGCCAGCACAGGCCGGTGCAGGTGATGGGCAGCTGGAGCCATTCTCTGGACACATGAGGGGGGGAAAAGGGACCTCTGAATAGCTCAAGGAAACGCTCAGTGTTGTTGGAACGGCTGCAGATCTGCTTCCCTAGTGCTTCCTTCAGCACATGTCACACTTGACCCGGCCAGTACCAAACAGCAATAGGAGGCACGTCATTGTCCCCGGTGGCAGATTAAACTGCTTGGCCATTGTTGAGAGTCCAAGATTTTCCTCTCTCACTCTGTTTAAATGACTGCTTGGATGTGCAGCCAAAGTAAGCATGAGCTAATAAAAAAATGTAGAGATAACAGATATGGACTAGCTCTTGTAGACTAAATGGGCATGCTGTAGCACAGAGATGTGAGTTTGGCGTGCACCTTCAGTGTTAAAGCTCAGTTACCTGACAGATCACGTATAACTTCCTTTCTGTTGCGACAGGGCAACTATGTTTATGTGTACCCTTCGAATGGGATGGGGATCTGTCGGGCTGCCGAGGATCCAGGTCCTGCCTTGCAAGCTGTTGCCTGCAAACCCCCAGCGCTTCTGGCTTGGGAGCTGACGGTGCCGTGGCCCTCCGTGTGGCTTTGCAATACTTTCCTGTATTTCCCCACAATCCGTTTCCTGGTTGGCAATAAATGCATTTTCAACTGGCATTTTACTTTTTCATTTACTCAGTATACAGCCTATGAAGGCTACCACTGTGAGATACTGCTGAGACCAGTAGTCTGTGGGGTTGTAAGAAGGTGAGAGATCTACAGGGCTCTCGGGAGTGACTAAACTTATGGTAAAAGAAGGAATAAGATTGTGAGAGGGTTAAAAAACCCATCTTTCTGCATCTGAAGCCCCTGTGGAATGACAGGGGGCTGGGCTGACCCCTGTGATGCAGCGCTGCTGAATGCTGCATCGTCTTGCAAAAGGTGCTGAGGCGAGAAGCCGGAGAGGTTCTGTGGTTGTTGGGATACATGACTGGTTTAAGTGCTCACATGTCGCTCGTGTGCGTAACCGTCGTGTGTCTGAAGGTGGCTGATCCACTGAAATCCTCCTGCAGGGGCTTTCTTTGCTTTCCCCCTCCTGAGGCCTGGGCTGTGCTCCCTCAGGCTCCAGGGGATCGTGCGGGATCGTTCTCTCCGGCCCCTTCTGCAGTGGAAATGGCAAGTGCTGAGCAAAAGGCTACGGCGGCGCTGAGGGCTGAGAGGCTGAGACGACAGGAAAGGATTAAAGGCTGCTGGGCAATAATTACCCTAAACGGTCCAGGCGAGTCCAGGGCTAAGAATGGATTTTCCTCTTTCATCCCCAGCCAGTCGTGGCTCGTGCTGAGGGTGCACCTGGAAATGAGGTAACCGAACGCTCTGCCCACGTCGTTCGGATGAGCTGGGCTTGGACACAGGAGCAGCCTGTGTTTTCTCTGCTCCTGGGCAACTTTTGTTCTCCTGCAGCCAGGAGCCTGACTGATGAAGTGAGACAGGGTGCTTTCTCCCTTTCTCAGGAAGAACTCTCCCGAGCCACTTGTGGTGTGAATTTCCTGGGAAATGCCCTTTCCAGCTGCAGGGATCTTGCTGCCATTGAAGCATGAGGTGGAAACGCTTCCAGTGCTGCCCGAACATGTTATTTAGGTCAATGGCAAGGAAGATGGCAACGTGAATCAGAAAAGGAGTTGGAAGAGGAGGAAAGTCATTAGACAGCACCTTGGTGCCTCCTGCCAACGCAGGATTTTCCTCTTCCAGCACAGAAGCACAGTGAGAGATCTCAGTCATTGTCTTCTGTGCTCTCAGTGCCCTCCTGTAACTGTGAGCAGCTGGACTGGAAATGGAGGAGACGACTGCAAACAAAAGCTTAGCCTTTATCACCCTGCATCAGCCTACCTGTTTCCTGGTGTATTAACTAATCTCTCTGAAATGGGGTGATAGAGCAAGGTTTCCTTATCCCTTCGGAAAATGAGATGCATCAGAATGATTGCTCCAACTAGGGTGAATGAGTCTCCAGAAGATGCTTTTGTGGAGACACAGTCATTGCATTTTTGTGGCAACTGCTTGCTGGTAGGGTGCTGGCTGAAACGGCCAGGATGGTTTTCCCCAGTGGGTAACTGGCCGGCAGTGCCGGAACGCGTGGGGCAAAGCCTGAGCACTGGGCTGGAGGGATGGGAAACCTTCTGAGAGCCTCCCGCTGGGCAGGGCTTTGTCCAGTGGTCCGTTTGCCTTCCCAGAGGAAGCAGCTCGAATTTACTCTGAGGAGACCTGTAGGCTAAAACAAATTATTCTTACACAGTAGAAAACATCGGGATCAACCTTAACTGATGAAGCAATTTGCCAGCCTTTAGCCTCAAGGTCCCCAGTCCCTTGGGGTTTTCCAGCGTAATGACTTGGGTCGGTTTCCCAGAAAGATTCTCTTGGATTTGTGCAAAACTGGCTCATTACTGGCCGTTTTATTTTTCCAACAGCCAGCTCTTGTTAGCTTCGTTCTCACAGTATTGTTTTCTTTCTAGAAGAAGCTTTTGCTGGCTCTCCTGAACTATCACATGGGAATTGCCTACTAGCTTAGATTTATTTTTTTTTGTTTTGACCCAAAGCTGCGCTTTGCTCTCCTCTGTAACACTGCCAACATCATTTCCAGTCTCTTTTAAGCATATGTTTTGCAATAATATCTAAACTCTTGGCTCCAAGTAAACTGCCTTACAAAGAGATTAGTATCTTTTAACANAAGAATATCTTGAGAAGCCTGTAAGTCTATCCTGACCTTTCCCAAAGGCCTCAGCCTAGACCTCAGCGTTTGACTTGCAGATGGCACAAATCAGGCTGGACTTCAGTTGGCAAAATCCTCTGCCCAGTCGCTGTGTTTGCTGGAAATGTGCTCTGCACGTTGCTGCCATCTGGGCTCGACTGCACTATTCTTAGAATCTCCAGGGAGCCTTCTCTTGCAGAGCTCGTCTCTGATGGAAGTCTGCTTTGGCTGACCTTGCGCTGAGACTGGGAGTAGCAGCGTGGGTTTTTGAGACTTGACAGCAGCGTTCTTCGTAGGAAGAAGAGTGGTTTGGGAGAGGTTTTGTCCTGGCTGGGGTGGAAGGTACACCACGCACCAGCGGCGTTCTCCAGGTGTCTGGCTGGGTGTGGGGTATTGAACGACAGAAGCCAGGAGGTCAATATTAACGCTCTCAAAACTTCACAAGAAAGCACCACAGGAAGACAAGGGCCTTCAGAAAACCAGCTGAAAAGTTGCTTTCGATGAGAGAACTAGATGTCTAGGTGGGAAGGAAGTTGTATGATGCATTCAGGAAATTAGCAGCAGTGGTGGGAGTGTGCCCCAGATCTTCTGATATGAAAAAGCTCCTTCTTGGTTTACATCAGTGCATGTCTGGGAGCTGTCTGGTCTGCAGAAATAAAGATTGATGGTTAGAGAATTGGCATCTTTGGAAGTGAAATGTCTCTCCTAATTAGCACGTTGCTCAATTCGGATTGCAGGCGAGTTGAGTTCCAGTTACTCCATGCATTTTTATGAGTTTGTTGCTTGTTAGTGCAAATGACTAAGGTATAACTGCACAGATTTCAGCATCTCCCTAGGACTAAATTGCACCAGGGTTAAATGTATTTGCTTTTGTTGAGGCTTTGGCGAGAGAGTTTTGTGTCAGAATAGAGCAGAAGTGTGTCAAGCTGATGCTCTGGTGGATGGTCGGTGGCACTACCTACACGTACATTTCTACTGTCATGGATCTGAAGGTCATGAATTTCAATTAAATTTGCACAAAATGGTTTGGGGTAGTTTCTGCTTGGGAATCTTTGCTCTTGTAAATATAAAACCTGACGCAGCAGACTTAAATAATGCAATTGGAATGGATTTTCTAGAAGTCTTCTCTAATCCCTCTGAATTGTGATTCTTAAGATTTGATTCGAGTATCTTCTGTCACACGGGCAGAATGAGGGCACCAGATGGTGTGAATAACTGCTCTTGGCAGCACCATTTACCGCAGCAGTAGCTGAATTTTGGATCCTGTATGTTCTGACCTGCCCGAGCCGCAGGTCAGAGTCAATCACTGCACCAGTTGCTGCTGTGTCCCAGAGAGTTTCCTGCATTGCTTTTTAAAGATTTATATAAGCAGGGACAAAAAGTAGATCAGAAGACTTGCATGCACCACAGAGATCATTTCCTGATGTTCTGTGCTGTGTAGCCACCTTTTCATCCAAGCACTTTCCAGATGGTCTCATCTCTCCTCTTGCTCCACAGTTTTTACCTTTGTTTGGGTGATGAGTCTGGGGCCGGATTCTTCTGCTCACCCTTTGGTGGGTCAGGACGTGTTGAACGTGGAGCTGATGGACAAGTGGCTGTTTCGGGGCAGCCAGGTGTGGGGGTCCCAACAGGAGGCAGAGTCTTCACCAGAATCTGAACGAATGTTCTGCTTTTCAGAAGGACCGAGCTGGTTTGTCTGAAATCAAAAGAACGGATGGGTGCTCGGCATCCCTGGAATGGGAGGCTGAGGTACAGGCTGCCAAGAGAAAACCAACGCAAGAACAAAACCAGAGCCCCTCCCAGCTCCTCTCTGAGGCTGTGACTGCTCTGGCCCAGATCAGCAGTTTGGGTTTGGAGGGGTAAATCCAGCCTGAGCAGCCATTCCCATGGGCTGTGCCATCCTTGGGGCGCAGGGGTCCATGTTCCCTTGGGCACTGCACAACGTGGGCTCAGAGACCTGTGTCGCTCCTAAATCGCTGCTCTGCACTGGTGACACCTTCCTGAGGGGTTGCTGAACATCCAACCTGCAGCATCCGTTTGTCCTTTCCCAATCTATCCTCAGTGAAAAGTCTCTCTTTCCCAGCCTCTTGCCCTCTCCAGCTGGGAGCCTGGAGCTCCCTTGAGGCTACTTTTGATTCAAACTCCCAGGAGATTTTGTGTGTCGCTGCCAGAGGCTCCTCTCCACCTCTGTCCCAGTGCATTGTCCCTTTGTCCCCAGGCGTTGGGGAGCTCCTGCAGCCTCCTTGGTTCAGCGGCTCTTGAGAAATCCTAGTGGAGAGTTAGACCTGGCAGATGGAGGCTGTTACCTCATTCCACAAAAATGCTTTGTTATTGAGAAAATGGAAACTGTCTGAGGTTTGGGAGCTGAATAAAGTCATTGGTGTCTGTTTTAACCACAGTTTGGTGGTGACTGCTGAAAGTTCCCTTCTCTGAGCATTCCCTTTTCCTACACCCATAATCTTCAAGTCATCGGAGAGCTGCAATGGTTTAACTCATTAGCTGAGCAAATGCTGAATGCTGTTGCATACTCTGCAGAAACTTCGCTAAAACCTCAGCATCTTCCAGCAAAAGAAAAATGGCTGTCCAATAAATAACCCTTTGCAAACTGTGGCCAGAAAAGTGATCCCTGTGGATACTAAGCCAAATCCAACTCTCTTTTTACAATCTCAGCTGTGCCTCTTGTTTACTTGATTTTTTAAAGAGCTGTATTGAGATTATGCAGGAACTTCTTGGAGAGAAAAGGCGTGCGTGGGAATTTATGTTTTGTAGTTCTTTAACGCAGGTATCTGAATCCCAGTTCTGCAGAGCAATTTCTTTTCATCAGTAATGCTTAAAAGTCGATTTCAGCAATGGGAATCTGGGAGCAGGGGAGAAAGAATGGAAGCAGAGACTGAACTGTTTGCAAGCTGGTTTTCATATTGCTGTGAATAATGAGTTAGTGCCGAAGAGCATTAACCTGAATACAAGACTTGTTTTAGTTAACAGATATTCGTATGCATTTGTGAAACTGTGGCATCCGATAGCTCCTGCTGAGAGCATTGCATAAGCATTATTCACCAAGCACCCTCATAGAGCTGAAAGCAGCAGTGTTAGCTTTTTGGAAATAAAATGAACACTTTATTTATGTGTTTTTAAACTAATGAATCTTAGCGGGCCAAATGAATGTCTTCCAGCTGCTACAGATGGTTTTTACATGACTAACTATTTTGGTGCATAGAAAACCTAGAATTCTGGAACCACAAGATATTAAATATTTAATTATTACCCTGGAATGTAAATATGGCCTTGATATTTTGAATTTGCTTACCCAAATTTCAAGTGTTCACTTAGAAACTTAACAAGATGGGGACTGTATTAATTGATTATTGGGAAGAAGAGTGACTGCTCAGCATCTCTTCCAAATTTCTTTAAATATCAGAGTGAGTTTCAGTAACAGGAATTTGCTTAACTGGAGAAATAATCCCAGCTGTTTCAGGCAGAACCCAGGATCAGTATTTTAGCTGTAATGAACTGTTTCCGTTCTAGATCCCTGCTTTCTGTGGGTTTGCAGCGTAACGATAAAAAATCCTTTCCAGGCAGAGCTCTGCCTCCTGAGGTCTTTGGGAGGTTTTTTAATATAAAATTCAAATTGCAAAAACAAATCAGCAGTTGATTTTTCAAGCTGCATCTTACAACTTTAGAGCCTATTCCAGACACGCGTTTTCCCTGTAACTGTGAAGCAGCCTTATTTCTTGACCGGTGCAGGTCCACGGGCTTTCCCTGATGTGGGTCTATGGGGCAATAGGTATTTTCTGCTGTGGTTCAGGTCTGTGTGGCTGCAGAACGTGCCATTTTCCCCTAAAACAGCGTGTGTACTAAGTTGGCACTGCTGGGGAAGTTTTTAAGGCTCTTATAGTGAAACAAAGGATATTGAGTAGTAATGTAAAATGTCTATCTGAAAGGCCAGATTTTATTGGGGTTGAAGACAGAATCACAGAGTTTAGGTTGGAAAAGAGCTTTAAGATTCTTGAGTGCAACCATAAAGACGAAAATTCCTCTTTAAGGTCCACAGCTGCTGGCAGGTTCCTAGACCCTGCTTGGGGTGTGAGGATGGTGAAGTAGGAACAACAGCAGAAGTGGATCCTGAGCTGTCTCTGAGTACAAGGACTCCTCCTGTCAGCACCACTATCCCAGCCTGACTTGCGGACTTCTGCCAGGCTTTTGACCTCTCCTTGGAATTCCACTACCCTCATTTAAGGAAAACATGGGGTTTTTTTTCTGTTCCCAAGAGCTAACACAGTTCAAATGGGTGCGTGACTCCTGGTGCTGCCCTCCTTCAGTGCCACCTTCCAGCTCCCCACGTTCCCTTCTGGAGCCCAAAGTTTAAATAGTCGGAGCGACTCGCAAAGGCTTGGTGTTACTGGGTCGAAAGGCCCGGACTCTGGATTAACTGTACTTCAGCTGCATGGTACTGTGTCTGTCTGTCATAGAAGGGTCTGGGTTGGAAAGGACCTTAAAGATCGTGTCCTCCTCTTCCTTTTTTCCCCTGCTTCTCACAAAAAGTTCAGTTTGTGGAATCTGTTTGGCCGTAGATCCATAACATGCATCTGTGGGTGTCACAGTTTCCAGCTGACGGGAAATGTGCTGCGTCTCAGAAGGAGAAGAAAGATGGACGGGGACTTGGATCTTGGTTCCATTTTTAGTTCTACCAGGCTCGCCTTGTGCCAAGACCCTCCGAGGTGCAAATCCCAGGAGGGAGATAAAATAACTCCCTGCCCTGCAGGTATTATAAGGGTAAATAATGTTTTTGCTGGTGACAGCTGTTAGGGACTTGAGGGAAGCAACAATCCTGTGAGAGGTTTGGGATGTCAGATCCATGGAAACTGAGCGCTCTTGCACTGGATCATCACAGATATTTGTTATTTGCAGTAGGGAGTCAGGGAGATAAACTACTTTCCAAGTAAAGAAACTAATGCTTAGTTTGCATCCTCAAATGAGAATTAGTTGTTCTCATCTGCCTCTTTTCTCGGCACATGGAAATCTCCAAATAGAAAAGTCAGTGTTTAAATTTTAAGGCATTTTCAGTGGCTGCCTTTAACTCGGCAAACACTTCATGTCAAGAAAATCACTGCGATGCCTAACTCAGAGGGTTCTGGAATATGTAGAGAATCTGTGGTACTTACTGAAGAGTTGTGAATAGCAAAAAGTAGTGAGTGTTGTTGCATGTAACTTGGCCAAGAGAAGTTTTATTTCTAGTATTTCTCAGCCCTGTGCAAACATTGTGTAACTCACGGGAAGAGTAAATCTGGCCCATTGCGCTCGTATAGAAGTCTTGGATGTGTTACTTTTGGAGAGCCTGAAGAGCTGTGTGTGGAAAATCACAACGGGACATGAGGCTGGTGAAGGTGTTGGACCATCTGCTCAGGCCACGTCACGCCTCATGCTCTGCAAAAGGGTGACTCAACTCAGGGGGCGATGAAGTTTGTGCTGCCAGAACCGTGATGCCGGGGGTCTTGGCTTCAGGAGGAGAGGCAGAGCAGAATTTGGAGTGGAGAGTGGAAGAGGACAATCCAGAGGGTTTGAATAACTGGGCTCCAAGTCGATTGTGCTGTTTGAGTAACACTGACCCTTTCCCCTGGACATCAGTGAGTTCTGCTGCTCACCTCATTATGGCACCTGACTTGGAAGGTCAGGCTAATAATGATGTTCATTAGCTTTTCACTTTCTTTGAAGAGTCTTGCCTGTTCTTTCTTTTCTGTCATCATGACGTTGAGAAATATAAAGAGTTTGGAAGTTTTACACAAAATTGGAATTGGAACTCTTATGAAAATTTAGAGTAACTTGAATTGTAAGTGTCCGATTTCAGTCACAAGTAATGACATTTAGACCTCTGTAGGAAATGCAATCCCTGTGCTGATGTCACCCTCTGGTTTATGATGTGGCTGCTTTTGTTCCTGGGCAAGCACTTGGGTGTTTTGCTGGTGAAGTGATGATTTACTGGTGAGTCCCTTTGCTGTCCCACCTGCTCCGTCCATCCGTGCACCAAGAGCTGCCTCTCGCCCTGCGCTGCTGGGTCTCACGCTGCCCCATCGCCTCCCGCAATGCAAGGTAATGGGACTGGTCTGAGTTTGTGTGTCCAGGGCTTCGCCAGTTTGGGACAAATATCTTGTAAATGGAGCATTTTTGTTCTGGGTGGTTTAGAGAACAGGGAGAGGGTTATTAGGGAGTTTTGGTAGTGACTCGTTGCAGTGAAGCCCACACTCTGTGTTGCCCAGGGTGAGGTGAGAGCGGCAGCATGAGCTCTGAGCAGGGGCATCAACCAGGGGGAAACTGCATGGCTGTGTGATATAAAGGCATTCAGAAATTTTGTGAGCGTTTGTGCCCCTTGAAAGAGCTGTTTCCACCTATTCAAAAGAATAAGTTTTCCCTTTTGCTGGTACCACCAAAGACTTTACCTGCAGGTTTGGCAGCAGGGCATGGCAGAGACTGGCGAGCACGTTGCATCTTGCAGATTTCTTTTTAGTGATTGCAAGCAGTTATTTCTTAGAGATTTTTATGGGAAGTACGTGACAATTGCAACTGATGACTTCCGTTATAAAAATGTGCAGTATTTAAGAGTGATTTTTAAAGGTGCCAGTGAGAAATGCTTGAACAAGGAGGCTGATTTGAAGCTAAGCAGCTCTGTGTAGTACAAGTGGCACCCAATGACCAAATCACCTCGTAGGGAAATCTTCAGCCACAGCACAAGGAAACTTGTTTAGCTTCTACGTTGGCAAGGCAGTGGCTAACACAAGAGGTTACCTTCCCCTCTGGTCTGTCCCCGTGCTCTGGGGGGCTCGGGGCCACCCTGTCACAGTGGTACCTTTTCCAGGGGGGCTGCAGCTGGGACCTACAGCATCTCCCTGACAACTAATGATCCTGGTTTTGTTTGGGACCACGGGCCAGCAGTTCTGGGGATGGAAACCCGAGACCGTTTGTCTTTGCCAGGATTCAGTCCTTCCCCAGATTTAGAAGCTGCTCACATGCTGGAGCTACCGCGCTGATTGCTTTGCTTTCAGGGGACACCAGCAGCTGTGGAAGCCCATGGAGGGGCCCATGGTCTGTGGGCAAGAGCATGTGTGGCACAGGAGTATCCCTGCAGCGTCTCCCCATCCCCTCCCCAGCTTTATCCCCACTCTGCTGGCTTCACAGGGGTTGGGGAGCCCCAAAAGGCACAAGCCCCCCCTCCCAGGGTCACAGCGTGGGGCACCTTCCTGTCAGTGCTGATACGCAAGAAACCTACTACAAATGCTCATGTTTGGGAGACAAAGAATCAACTTGAAAAAGGGAATATTTTGACCAAATTTGGTGAAAAAATTTGCTTTGCACTTTAAATAACAGGCATGCGTTAAATAAAACGTCTGGTTTATATGTCTTCTCCTGCTACTGTAAGTCAAAGTTGCTTTGTTTATTAAAAAAACCCCAACAACTGAAGTTGAGCAGAGTCTTAATCAGCAAAAGAGCTGCCAGGCTTTCTGCAGAAAGCAGTTAATAAGGGATTGGGCTCAGACCACGCAGGTTTGCTTTTCAGCATGTGAGCGTAGGACACACGCTGAGACTGTGTCTGTTTGTCCATCCCCTGCAGCCCGTCTGCCAGCTCAGAAGCAGCCCCTTGATTGCCCTTATGTGCAAAATAGAGATATAATCTCCTAAGCACCTTTTAGTCAGGGACTACAAAAAGCTTTGTAAACACTAACTTAAATTATGGATCACCTCAGAAATAAGAATGGCTTCATCCTCAATTTAAAAACGAGCTGCCTCTAAGGGAAAGAAAAATGAAAACCACAGCATAAGGCTGGAATTGTAAGAACTTTAAGGAAATAGAGCGGAATTCCATTATTTTGCAGCGATATCTGTACTGAGATGCACAGACCCCAAGAACTAGCAACTAGAGCAGTCACATTATTTTTTCTGCATATGGGCTGTGGTGTCTGTTTGAATTGCAAGATTCCTGTGTGCTGAGCAGATCTAAGATGAAGGTGAGTTGGCCTCAGTGTACAGTTAGTCATTTCCTCTCGTGCTTTTATGTTCGAAATCTCGTGTACTGGATATGACCTTTATTTCATGGGGCAAAGAGATTTTGAAATGTTATTGCTGGAGTCCTGGCCTTGAGCGGTTGGATCAGCACTCGGGCATTTACATGGCTGTAGGCCAGCTCAGCTGGGTTAGATGGGCATAAATCAATTCAGCCTAAAATTAAACTTTTATTGCTAGATTATAATAATCCTCACAACGTGCTTACTCCTTGGGACTCCCTCTTCCTTTGTGTAGTGGCCAGGGCGCTATAAGGATCTCACTGTGTTGGGGAGGTTTAGGATGTCCAGGGCTCGTGCAGCAGAGTTCTGTCCTCTGAGTTTGGGGCACAGATGTGTTTTCCCATGTGCTTGTTTCTGGAGATTACCAACTTTGTGCCGGTGCTCTGAGCCTCTGTGGGGCTGTAGTTGCAGTGATGTGTGGGGTTACGAGGCTGTAGCACAGGTTTTGTTGTCCTGTGTTACAACAAGGGGTGACACAAAGCACCAGACAGACCAATTTATAGTTTACTGTACATTTATGTGTACATGCTTCATTACTTTCCTGATGAGACCTCACCCAGTTACAGTCCTTCACCAGCACCTTCTCTTGTCCATCGCTTCCCAATGACATGGACAAAGAAGATTCACAGGTAAATTGTACAAGGGAGGCGCATTTCAGTCTCTGGATCAGCTACTGCCTCTACCTGGTGCGAAACCTGGGGCCTGGAATCCAGCCACTGCCCATTAATTTGGTTTATATGGTTGATGACTATCTTTAGCATCTGTTTTTATGTTCTTGCATTACTGTTTGTTGCCAGTAGGATGATGGTTAATGTATGGTCTGCTCAATGCATCTAAAAAGCCTATTCTGCCCTGCACAAGCAACAAGTTCTTCATTCGTGCCCAATTTTCTAGTTGAAAGAGGAAAACTAAGGGAATTTGTGGATTTGATGTTGGCAGGCTCTCTTGATGTGGTTTGTCAAGCATCCATCAGCTGATGGTGTTTTTACAGGGGCTGTTGAGGCTGAGAGACCACAGGCAGGTGGGGACTGTGTGTGTTCCCGCGTTGGGGACGTGGTGGAGGTGATGGTGTGGTCCGGGGCCAGCAGCCTCAGCATGGCACCAGTGGGGATGCTGCTGGGCTGAGGTTTTTCCCGCTGGCTGTAACGAAGAGGGAAAGCCTGAGGATGGTGTGTGCTCACTTTCAGTGTGACTGTGATGTTTTTCATATCGCCGTTACCGTATTTAAACACGAGCAGGTTCTCCTCTCTGAGATGGGGTGAGTAACGTGCTGGAGAGGAGAAGGGAGCAGGACTACAGACAGTGATTGTTCTCCTGTTCCTTGCTCCTTTTTAAGAATTGATATGAGCAGCCTGTGATTCCCTGGCCTGTGACTCCTGCTCCTCTGGTCACACCGAAGCTCCTGTGATCAGTCACAGGCCCTGAAACTTGGCTCCAGCATCTTTCTTCCTATTATGGTCACCCCAGCCATGTCCACAGCTGCTGCCCCGCAGCCCCCTGCGAGCTCCGGTAGCTGATGGGCTATTGCTGCCAGCGGGCTCCTGCCCAGCCCGTGCTGTGCAGGGCAGGGGAAGGAACCCAACATGTGGAGCCTCTCCCTTCTCCAGAGACCAGCCAGAGCCTCTTCTGGCACATTTCTAAGCTGCAGTTTCCTTAACCGACTGGTCAAAGGGTCTTGGGCTGGGGAGAAGTTTCGGATGTGTTCGTATCTTACTCCTCTGCTCTTGGACTCCCTCCTTCACTCAAGTGGTCTGCTTGAATCATGACAGCTCCAAACTGCCCAAATGGTTTCAGTTCCGGACTTCCTGTTGAGTGCACGGAATTTGCTTTCTTTGTATACATTTTGAGTAAGATTAGCAGCTGATCTCTTGAGCAAACATTCCATTTTAATGTTAGCGGAATGACACAGGCTGCTTGTTCTGAATGTGTCCCAACAGCTCTGCTGCCGATAGCTCTGCCCTCGGTCCAGGCTGTGCGTAGACAACGTGAAGATGGGCACCCACAGGAAGCCTGGCATTTCTCACTGGTGGTGTTTCAATAGATCTTCTGTTTCTCTTCCTCCAAACCGCCTATCTTCATCCTCACCGTGTGGATGCTTCAGCTCACAGCTAGACTCAGGGGACCTGCTCGGGTAGGACGGATGAGAGGAGGAAAGGGACAGAAGTAGCTGGAAACCAAATGCAAAGCAAGGTCTTGGCCACAAGAGATTACAGTTTGAATCTCAGATGGGCAAACCCGCCTGGCTTTCCACTGTAGCATGGAAAATTGGATTCCCCTGCAACTGCAGCCTCATTAAAAAGAGATTCTTTCTTTAAAGGGTAGAGAAGGGACAAAAGTCCCAGTGTGCACGAATGCTGGCTCAGAGCTTTGTCCCATTACCTTGTACGGGGATGCTGCCTTCTGAGAGCCTGGCTTTTTAGCAGCAGTTTTTCCTTTCACGTAGGTTTTGTTTTATGTATCCTTATCTTAGGAGAAAGAATGAAGAATTTAGTACTGGAGGGAAAAGGTCGATGAACCCATTGGTGTTTTGGAGTTCCCTGAGACCCTGAGGTTCTTGATGCCCCACGTCTGGGGGCATTGAGGGTGCCAAGGTTTCCTGCAGACCCGGCCACGTCTGCCCAAGAGTGTGTGAGCACCTCAAAGCCTTGTGCAGATCGCTAACTGCAAATGGTCTCTCTAAGGCTCATTGGACTTCCTAGGAGACCCAGCCAGTCATTTGTGGTAATTCAAAAGTTTAATTTATACTTTAGAAAAAGCATTGTTGCTTTCCAGATCCTTTGAGTGGGAGCGTGTCTCCGTCGCAGCTGTGCAAACAGCTTGGTGCTTCCTGCAGGGCACCCCTGGGCAGGCTGTGCCCCACGTCGGATGAGATTCTTCTCTGTTTAAGGGTGAGATCAGACATTCGTGGGACAGTTGTGCTTTTAGCACTTATCTTGATCTATGTGCAGAGCTGTCAGGAGGAGTCCACGTGATGTGGTTTTGCGCTTTGAATGGAGGACACCTCAGACATCTCTTCTGGATGTTAGGAAAACCCCTCAATTTGCCATTCTAAGACTATAAAAATTGTGCTACAATCTAGGTATGCCTTGTGATTTGTCAGACGCTTTAACAGTTTCTGCTGCTCCTTCCTCTCAAAATGGTGGGGAACTGCCTGCCTTGCTGAGCAAGGAGGATTCCAGCAGCGCTGACTTCACTTGAAAAGCAGGGTTGTGAGAACTGGGATCTAGCAGGGGTGTTTCCTTACGACTCTGCCAGCGTTTGGTTGAAGGTGTTGCAGATCCCGGGGCAGCCCAAGACCATTCTGGGCAGGAGGCTGCTCTGCCCGTGCCCAGGCAAGGGGCTTGGCTGGGGCTCAGGCCCTGCACGTGCGTCACCCCAGAGTCCCAGTGGGGCCACCTGGCCGTGCCCCCACTGACTCGTTTGTCTCCTGCCTCTGCCGAGGCCAACTGCAGGAGCCAAATCTTCCCTACGTGTTGGAGAAATGACCTGCTGCATCCTCCTGTTGTGCTGGTGATGGGGGAGCTGCTGGGTGAGGTCTGTGGCTCTTCTCACAGTCCCTGCCGGGACTCAGCTCCTCTGTGCCCGAGCCCCCCCGGGCAACCCCTTGTATTGGGGCTTCTGTGGGAGGCTGTGGCTGGAGGAGGCACATCAGAGACCCACGGGCAGGACGTGACCTGGTGGTGCTGCTGCGAGCAGGGGGTGAGGGCTTGATGCAGCACAGCTCCCAGGGGTGCAGGTTGGGGTACCCCGATGGAGCACTCAGCATCTCCCTGGGCAGCTCTCTGCAGCCGGCAGCAGGGTCTTCTCTGACGGCAGATGGGGGATGCTGTTCCCACTGCGCCAGGTCTGCAGCCCCATGAGGGGGTCTGGGAGCAGAGCAGGGGTGTGCAGGCAGAGGCAGCAGCGTGGGGGGCTGCAGGCAACCCCGAAGGCACCCCTGAAGGCACCCCGGGGAGAGCCAGAGCTGGCCCCCAGGGTCTGGTCCCCTCTGCCCCCAGAGAGCCAGGGCTGGCCACTCTGCCCCTGCCTGGGGTGTGCAGTGGCCCTGGGCAGATCCTCAGGAGCCACGTTGGGGAAACATGGACTGAAAATGTTCCCAGGCTAATGGAGGGGCTGGAGCTGCTCGTCGGAGCAAGCAGCTGGTTTCCCTTTTAGGGTCGGCAGCAGGCAGAAACAATTTCACGCAGATTCCAGGACCCATAATGGTTCTGGAAAGCCAGCAGGAACAAAAAGCGTTCTTCTCCTCCTCTGACCTTGGAGCACATTGAGGACCGTCTTCCAAAGCCTGATCCCTGGATGGTTTCATCCTTACATGGGGAATGCTGGCCTGTCCCAGCGAGGTTGTGCTTTCTCTTCTGTTTAGGTGTGAGCTGCGACAGCACAAGCAGTTCCCTGCTCAGAGCAGCCCAGGGAAGATGAGAATAGCCAGGAACCTGACAGCTGAAGTCTGGTCTGTTCCTGTGGCCTGGACAGATGAAGTGTTTCCCTGGGAATAGCCTTATGGATTGCCTGGGATCACTGTGGAGCAGCTGGTTGTGACCTGACAATGAACAACAACCTGGTGTGCAGTTACACAGGGTTAGAGGTTCACCACATACATGAGACCTCTCGCAGAGGGAGTTCATTGTGGCAGGAATTGTCTCAAAAGGCTGGTGAAACCCTTAAGCAATTCCATGCACTGGAAAGCCTGGCCCTGGACAGCCTGTACTGCCTCCTTTGCAATAACAGCTCCCCAGTTTACCAACACTAAAATTAATGCAATAATCTCCTGGGGCTGTTGCTAAGCCATCTGCTGTGTTGCTGGGGACAATGACACTGAGGTGGTGTTGGGTGCCTGTTACTCTCTAATTAGAAAGTGGACTCTGCAGAGCGTCCTTGACAAATTGCTGACCTTTCTCATACGTGAAGCTATTCTGAGCTCTGTTCCAGGCTGATCAGGTTTGCATCCTGGAGCACTTTACATGCTGTTTGTGTGAGAGGAGCTCTTGTTCCCAAAGCTGTTTGTTCACGGGCACAGGAGAGGAACTGAACTTCCTTTCCTCCATGAGCACTACTATATCTGTCAAAGGGAAAGGCTGGGCAGCTGCAGCCATATCTCTGAGGTTTATTTTTGCCCTTAGCCAGCCAGCAAACAGCTGAGAGAATACTTCATGTCCAGCTCCACCATCCCCACGTATAAGGGACGTTGGCCATTGGGTAATGGGCAAATGAACACCCTCTTTGCAATTGGAATCCCATCATTTTAGGGCAACGCCTTGGTTAGTATTTGAAAGCATTACCTACATCAGCCTAGCACAGGTAATGTTTACAGGGTGGTGCAGACTGCGAGGTATGAGCACATGCTAATCAGCACACGTAGTGATTGCCTATGTTGTGTCTTCTAAATCTGAGCCTCGATGAAAGGGGGTTTTTAAATGTATTTTAAAACTCCACCTCTTTTCTTCATGAATGGAGACAATTTCCAGGTTCCTCATTACAACCCCAGTAAGAATTGTGGGCTTCTGTGCTATTTCTTTTACTCTATTCCTGTTGTCCCACCTTCCTTCTTTGCATGGACTTGGTCTCGGGCTGTGTCCTGTCTGGGGGTGCAGAAGTGGGGTTTGCTTTGGCGCTGGGTTGGGCTTTGACCCCCCTGCCCAGCACCGCATACGAGGCCGGAACAAAGAGAGCAAACAGCTTATCTAATACAAACAACCCTGAGCAAACTTCCTGGGCCTGTTCTTTTTTTTTGTGGAAGAGGCAGTGTGGAGTCTGATCTCGTAGGCTCCCCCATTGGGGACTCGGCCACGTCATGCTCCCGGGACTTGCTCTGCTGGTGCCTGGGTGTTCGCCAGCACCCCGGGACGCCGCAGAGCCAACTCGTGGCTCGCATGGTGTGGCAAACATAGGTAGACTTTGGGGAGAAGCTGCTCAAAGTAGCAGCGTGGCTTGCTCTGAGGCCCAGAGCCCTTGCTGTGAAGCTAGTGCTCTCAATTCGTGGCTCTCCCGTGGTTTGCAGGCTGGCACTGGGTCCCAGAGGTGCGTGTGGGGGCAGGGGATGGCAGCAGCTCCTGCCTCGTTGGGGTGGTTCATGATTCAGTGGTGTGAGAGCCCCAGCCGTCCTTGGTGGGTTTATCTTGTCCTGCTCCTGCCCCCCGTGACACGGGGAAATGCTGTCCCTTGTTTTGAGTTTGGGGACGGGGGCTCATGCAGGGACAGAGTCAGGCACAGCAGCATTCGGGAGGATGAGTCCCTGTCACCAGTAAAACCCCTTCTCCATTCAAGTTGTTTTTCCTTTCCTTGCATTTTCTGATGTTCTTTGACCCCATATTACAAACCACAGAGATAAAGTGCAGCCCATTGAGCAAACATGGCAGCTCCCTGCTCCGGTGGCTCCCAGGGTAGGAGTGCTCATTAGAGGCCCTTTTATTACAGACACACCTTGGAAAGTTCCCTTCAACCGGGCTGGGAGGAGGAGGGTTATTAATTTGATTTTCATTCTTTGCTGGAGAGAAAGGTCCCGGGTGGCTTCAGGCAGCGAAGGCGAGTGGGGTGGCCGAGGAGGCAGCGGAGGGTGAGAAGCACTGGGTGAGCACTTGTGGGGTGCCCCAGAGTGGAGTGCTGAGAGTCAGCCTGAGCTGGAGCAGAGCTGGGACAGCAGGTCCAGTTTGGCACCCCGACACCCGTCTGGCTCCCCCAGGTGCTCCCCCCTCCCCCGCAGTGCCGGCCCCGTCTCTAGTAACAGATTGGGAATTACCTGGCGTGGGTCACCTTGTTCCATGGACAGCGAGTCTGGGGCTGTGGCTGGGACTGGGGCTCTGGAGGATGAGCTCAGTGGAGTGGTGGCCTGAAGCCCATGCTGGTGGCGGGTACATGCCATGGAGCTGCTGCTACCACAGCCCACCGCAGGGCACAGAGGGGCCAGTGGAGCAGGACACAACTGGGGCAGCAGCTGGGAAACGGCAGTGTCTGAAAAGGGACTTTGTTCCCCCTCTGTTGGTCACGTAGCCATGTGGGAACACTAGATTTATTCACCGGCGGCCCTATCGGCACATACCAGGCTTGACAACAGCTGGGAGCCGTGTGGCTTGACCAGGAATAGCCCTGGGGAGCTCGTTGCTGTGAGTCAGGGCTGTCTGGATCCACTCCTGCCCCGGAGGGAGCCGCCGGTGGCAGGGAGGAGGCACAGAGGCTGTTGGGGAGCCCCCAGCACCACGAAACGCTAAACTGGGGATTGAGCCATAATAGCCCTTTCTGAAGTGGGTGGGTTCAGCAGGAAGGCTGCAGCGTGCGGCGCTGTGCCACTGACTGCTCAGATGTAATTCCCTGGGCTTGTCTACACTTGAGAGCAACCTGTAATAAAGAAGGGTGTGATTTTGCAAGTGGAAAACTCCATATTTAGGAATAACCAGGTTAAGCCAAACAGAAGGAAGTTGCTCTTGTTCTGGAGATAGTGCTCCAAAGAAAGTGAAGTAGTTCCACAACCTCTTGCCTGAGAGTGAGACAAGGGGCAACAAGAGATGTCTGATCTCCTGCGTGCAAACCCCAGCACCTCTATTGCTTGTAAAACACCCACCCTCCCCAGCACTTCCTCCCTGAAGAGTGTAGTTGGAGCAATACGTGTAAATAGTTTGCTGGGATGTGGTTTCACAGCCGGGCACAGTGTGGGGTACCCGATTCTTGCTTCCCTGTGGAGCAGCTGCTTTGGAGTTCTGGAGAAGTTCCAGGATTTGAAACACTGATGGCCCCCTTGGGCAGAGCATCAGCTCAAAGGCCATCAGGAGGAATCTCACCACTGGTGCTGGGGTCTGAGTGTGGGTCTCGGAAGTGCTGCTTGGTAGAGAGATCTCCCTCAGGGTGGCTGGCTCTCTGATGTGACAGGAGTGTGCACCCAGTGTGGTCAGGCTCCTGTTTTCAGGGCCAAATCAAAACTTCCGTGAAGAAAGTTTCTTTCTTTTGGCAATTGCACTTTGGTTCCTGGTGAGGAGCTCAGCTGCTCGCTAACCACTAACGTTCTCCGAGTGGTGCCCAAGTACTCTAACTGTTGAACTTGAGTATGAATCCAAAGCAAGATTCATGCCAGGCTTTTTTGGAAGTGGGAACAGCCATGGAGCAGGTGCCACGGCTCAGGTCCGTTCCCTCTGCTGTTTGGCTCAACGCAGGATTCAGGCCCTTGTCCTCTGGCAGGGCTGCGTGGGGACATCTTGGGTGGCGTAAACCGACACTGACCCAGCATCTCCCCTGGTCTCTTGGCAGGTGAAGGAACCCCTCAGGCTGGCACCATGACAGAGTGCTTCGACTGTGACAACTGCAAGGAGTCCTTGTACGGGCGCAAGTACATCCAGATGGACAATGGCCCCTACTGCATCCCCTGCTACGACGCCCACTTTGCTAACACCTGCGATGAGTGCAAGGAGCTGATCGGCCACGACTGCAGGGTGAGTATGAGCCCTGTGGTTGGGCAGGGGGGTTCCCCAGGGCCATCGGTACCCCCTCACCTCGGCTGTGTCACCCCCTGCAGGAGCTTTACTACGAGGACCGCCATTACCACGAGCACTGCTTCCGTTGCTTCCGCTGTGACCGCTCTCTGGCCGATGAGCCCTTCACCTGCCAGGGCGAGGAGCTGCTCTGCAATGACTGCTACTGCAGCGAGTTCTCCTCTAAATGCATCGCCTGCGAGAAGACGGTCATGCCAGGTAAGAGCAGACTCGAGTGCTGCAGTTTTCTCCTGGTCCCAGTGGCATCAGCCAGGGCTGCAGGGTCCAACACCAGTGCAGCAAGGAAGAGAGCTGAATTCCAGCTCTCTTGCCCCACTGTCACTGCAGAGAGCAGGATGGGCACTTTGCTTGTCTGGCAAGGCAGCAGGATCCTGAGCTGCAGTCACCACAGCAGCTCTGTCTGTCTGTTCCCCTTTTTCGTGAGGAAGTGAGCCAGGGAGGAGATAACAAAGGGTTTCCTGGGCATTTTCTGGTGTGTGCTGACAAGAAGAGAAGGAATGACTAAAGAGAGAAGGAATGACTAAAGATGCCTGATCATCTCTGGAGATGGCCAGAGGCAAAGGAGTGTCTTTGCTTGGCCATTCTGGCACCGTCTTCAGATGCAGGTTACAGATAGGTTACAACAGGCGTCTCTGCTGCAGGCTATGTGCGGGTCCAGGGCATGTTCCCGCAGCCTCCCCTTGGTGGAGGTGGGGACTCGGGGTCTCCCCGTGGGGTATGCAGGACCACGGTTCATCCTTCGTGTGAGCTGCTTCCTCCTGTCACTGACCATCTCTCTCTGCAGGGTCCCGTAAGCTAGAGTACAACGGGCAAACCTGGCACGAGCACTGCTTCATATGCAGCAGCTGCCAGCAGCCCATCGGGTCACGGTCCTTCATCCCCGACAATAAGGACTATTACTGTGTCCCATGTTACGAGAGCAAGTTCGCTCCTCGCTGCACCCGTTGCAAAAAGGTATGTCTGGCCTGACAGCCTAAAGCCCCCGTGTTCTCTGGTCCAGGGACGTGCTCCCCACTCCTGGATGGGTTCAAGCACCAGCACCAAGGTGCTGTGGCCCGTTCTGCCGTGTCCCCATGTCACCCGTGTGTGCTCTCCTTGCAGACCCTCACCAAGGGAGGGGTGACTTACCGGGATGAGCCGTGGCACAAGGAGTGTTTCGTCTGCACGGGCTGCAAGACACCCCTGGCTGGGCAGCAGTTCACCTCCCAGGATGACAACCCCTACTGCATCAAGTGCTTTGGGAACCTCTATGCCAAGAAGTGCAGTGCCTGCACAAAGCCCATCACAGGTGAGCACAATGGCCCTGGGTACGGGGTGCTTCCCCAGGGCAGGCCATGACCTACCTGCCTGTTCCCAGACCTGTGGTGACTTCTGCAGGTGAAGCTGTGCTCTCGAGTGCACGCGTAGCTCAGGATGCCCAGAGGATGCTCACACACATCTCCACCACACAGCCTTGCTCAGGTGTCTCCAGACACTTCAGGCCCCCCAGGGACAAACACTGGGGTGTTCAAGGTGCCCTCAGGCATGTCCCCCTCAAAAACAACTGCAACCACTTTCTGAGCAACTCCCATGGGGCCGCTTATGTCCCTTCATCTGCATCTTCCAAAGCGGTGAACTGTGCCCGTTGGGAGGAATTCCCTCTAAAGTGACCCCTCATGGTGTCACCTCATGTCTTGAGCTTGCCTTGCTTGAGGCTGGATGCCATGTCCTGTAGAAAGATTGCTCACAGACAGGGAAAACCAGAGACTTCCAGCTGCTGCAGGGAGTCTGGACCTGCCAGAGCTGCCAAGGAGAGGGGAAGCAGGGGGTCCTCTCCTGCAGAAACCCCTGAGAGGGTCTGGCCTCCTTCCTGTCCTCCCTCACTTGACCTTTCCCTTTGCAGCTCACGTCTCCTGCTGCTGAGGAGGCAGCAAAGCCGTGAATCAGCTGCTGACTCAGAGATGACTCTGGCTGAGGACAGGGCAGCTTTCGGGCACCCACTTCCCGTCCAGCCCTTATCAGTTTGTTGCAGCCCTGGGGAGAAAAGGGGTCACAGCCCACAGGTCCGAGCGCTGCTGCAGAGGAAGGAAGCTCCCCACAGAGCCTCTGCAGGAGCCTGGGCCTGGGCTGGTAGCAGGAGGGTTTATTCCCAGGATGTCACTCACACTGTCCTTGGAAGGAGCTGCTCCAGGCAGTGCTGCCCGGAGCTCCCCACAGCTCCCTCCCTTGCTGTGACAGTGCAGATCTGCTCCCTGCTCCTCTCTTCTCCCCCACCCCCCAAGAACGGAGATTTAATTTCAGATGTATTTGATACTGGGGGATGTTTGGTGCAACAGGGCAGCACGTGAGGATCTGAGTGGGAGATAAACGGCCCAAGACTCAATCTGTGCAGGAAGCTCGTTCCTGTTTCTCCAGGGGTTCTAATGCTGCGCCCTGTCCCCTCCGCAGGCTTTGGTGGTGGCAAATACGTCTCCTTTGAGGACCGTCACTGGCACCACAACTGCTTTAACTGCGCCCGCTGCAACACCTCGCTGGTTGGGAAAGGCTTCATCCCTGACAACGATGAGATCCTGTGCCGTGACTGCAGCAGTGACCTATGAGCCTCCGAGGACACCGTGGGGCAGGGGCTGTCTCTATTCTTCAGGGTCTTTGTGCCACATACCCCAACAACCTGTCAGGGGCAGGGCACAAGGCACGGGAGATGGGGGTTGACCCCGAACCGTGGTGTGTTCAGGGGGTTCCTGCACCCCTCTCTGAAGGCTAGAGTACGCTATGCTATGGCTCTGTGCAGAGTCAAAGCTAAATAAAGTTGAGAAAGGAGCTTCAAGACCCCCCTATTATTTACGCTTTCCTTTTGCTTCCTGTCTGACCAGGCGTGAGCTGAGCCCAGGGCCCCAGCAAAGGGCGGCAGCAGCAGCTTCAGCCTTGAGCTGCTGGATCTGCGCGGTGGCAGCATGTATTTGCTCTCCTGGGACAGTGCTGACTTTTCTCCTCACATGCTTCCTTTGCTCTGTGTGACATGAGGCAGCAGCTCCTGGTCCATGTGGCTTGGCTGTGCATAGCAGATGGCTTTGCAGCACAGCCTTCCTCTGCGTGTGGCTGGCCTCTGGCGACCCGGGCGTGAAGGGTGCTCTCTGCCCTGCTTGGGACATTTGGGGATACAAAACTGGAGTGTGGTCAGGAGAAGAGCATGTGGCCTGCTGGATGGGATCAACCTCCAGATTTCTGTAGCCACCTCACTGTTTGTGGTTCAGACTCTTCACTCTGCACACCTCCATGGAGGTGCTCTCGCCCAGATGTGGATGAGGAGCTCAAATCACTCACAGGTACCAATCTGTCCCAGCCCAGGCTGAGTGTCCCACCCCAAGCGGGCAGAGAGTGGTGGTTCCCCCAGCCACACTGGTCCCTCACTGTGTCCCAGACAAGAAGCAAAGGTGGCACCTGGGCTGCTCTGAGGAGGGGCTTTGCATCTCCCATGTCCCTGCATTGGCCCTAACTGTCCCAAACAGGACATTGTGAGTCATCCCAGACTTGCACAAGGGCAGGAGCCGTCCTTGCCCAATGGCTGAGCTGGCCCTGGGCCTCCCTCAGCCCCCTCTGCAGTGGGATGCTTGATGGATGCCTTGTCTCTACATCCCTTCTGCTTATGCCTTGCTGGGGCACATATGCTGACCCTGCTTTCCCGCTTAGACAGCCACGTGCTTTTCTGAAAGCATCTTCTTGTGTTGTTTTATTTGTTTTTCCTTTGTACTCTTCTGTTATGAATATCTGTCCTTTTGTAACCAACTGCAGGATGACGGGGCTAGTCCCCCCTGGCCCTCCCAGCTTCAGTTAGGAACAGAAAACGTTATGCATGCTGAAGTGTTATTAACTCTGTATGCAGATCTTTGTTGAATCCTTGTTTGAAAGCTTTGATGCAGGCAAATCAGAGTTTGTGTGTTTGCTATTCTGAGGAGCTTGGGGCAGTCTCTAGGAGGAAATATCCTAAACCTCAGCCTCCTCTGTATTTCCTATGGCTTTATATAATAAACTGTTTTAGTGATGCTCGCTCTCATGTGTTTCTGGAACAGCAGGCGCAGGGCAGAGCACTGTCTGGGTCGGTGCTGCAGCTCCGTGCTCAGTCCTGTCCTCATTCCTAACCCCATCCTGGGAATGGGGGATCCCTGCAGCGCTCCTGCCTCCCTCTCCCCAAACCACACGCTGGCATCAGCTGTACCAGTCCCCAGGGCTATGGTGAGGAACGGCAGCTCCTTCCTGCTGTGGGACTGCAGCGAGTTCCTGCTGCCGGAGCTCCTGTCCGTCCATGCCTGCTGTCTGTCTGGGCACGCTGCAGGACTCTGACGATGCTGGCCACGATGGCTCTGGGCTGGCTCTCAACTTGGGCTCAGCATCAGCCTGGCTGCGGCACCGAGTTGTATCCTGCTGTGTGGACACGTCGCCATTCCCCTGCGGTGCCTGCTCTCCCCTCCGCACATGGAGCCTCTCAGGAGGGTTTGGTGGGGAAGTTGCCGTTGTCTCCAGGCAGGGTAGCGGTGGTCTCTCTCCTTCTGGCAGCCTTCCCCAAAGCGGTGCATGCTCATTACTCACTTCTATCAGCCAGGGAGCCATTTATTCCCCTAACATCTGAAACTGTTTTCCACAGATTCCTTTACATTTACTAACAGCTGCCACGACTTCCTCTGGGCCCCGGCTCCCCGCTCCCTTCCCCCTGTGGGCACCGCTGCGGTGGGGGACAGGCACAGCCCTGCGGGACCAGCACCGGCTCTGTGCGGGATGGGCAGAGCTCCCGTGGGACCACCGCTGGCTCTGTGTGGGACACTACCAGCTCCATCAAAGGCTCCTGATCTGGCAGCAAACAGGGCTTTCCAAGTAAGGTTTTTGTTGCTGTAACTGCCCTGTGACCCGTGCTGGGCTCTGGTTTTGCTGCTGCTCGGTCTCAGAGGGCGGGCAAGGAGCTCCAGCCCGGGAGGTTCCCAGCTGAGCCTGTCCTCCAGCTGGAGCACCACAAACCCTTGTTTAGGCAGCGCTGTTTCCAGGGATTAACCACAAAAGGTTTCTATACAAAGGGCCCCCGGGCTCCTCTTTCAGTCAGCCTCAAGAGCCTCACGTTTTTAGCCAAAAAAGGAAATGACCCAGCTGCATGGAGCACTGGAACATCTGGATTTTATCCCTGTCATGAATGGGTCATGGCTGTGCATGGCCCAGTGCCTGATTTACGGGAGGGGGAGGGTGATGTCATGCACAAACATCCCCCGAGACTCCCCGAGTGCGGATCTAAAACACTCATGAAAATATTATTAAGCACAGGCAAACTGTGCTGGGGGAGGGTGCGGAGTGAGGTGGGAGCAGGGAAAGGCACTGGGGGTGCAGAAAGAGCCCCCAGCATTAACCAAACGTGCCTGCACTGCACTTCCCAGCACTGCCCACCAGTGCCTGATCCTGATGGGAGCTCACACGGGACCGGGGGCTGCACCTGATGGGCAGAGCCAGGTCTGAGCTGCTGCCAGCCCTGGTGAGGTGTCCTGAAAGGGCTCCCTGCTCTGGGCCTGGGCAAGCACCAGAGTGCGAGCAGGGTCCTGCTGTGGGTTGGCTGGTGCAGCTGCAGGGCTACAGAGCCTTGTGTCATGGCCCAGGGCACCAGCCATAACTGCAGGCCGTGCAGCAGTGGCCGTGCTGGGCACGTGTCGGCCATGTGCTCCCTCCCCAGGAGACGGACATGGCTGCTTCTGGCTCGGGCTTGCCATTGGCAGCGGTTTCGCTTTCCAGGGGTTTGTTCTCTTTCCAGCCAGTGTTTCCCCAGAGGAGAGCTGGTGTATGGGGTACAGTTCAGGTGGCAGTGATGACTGCCTGTGCCCCAGAGCCGACGGGAGCTGGAGGCTGGGAGCGAGCTCTGCCTGCTCCTGCCTGTGGCTGGGCAAGAGGGAAGGGCTAATTCCAGCTCCCAGCTGCCTGCTGGTGTTTGCCGCTTTTCCAGCTGTGGCTGCACAAAAGTTCAGGCAGAGTGTCGGGTTGCTGTGCCCATAATGCCTTGTCTGAGCTCCCAAACGTAGCACAGACCTGCCTTGGCTGCTCTTGTGTCCCTCCAGGTGACTGCTCAGGATGCTGCACCAGTGCTGAGAGAAGCTGGAGGCTTGGGCTTGGCCCCACGATGGTAACAGGCAGGTCCCAGGGCTGATATTAAAGGCTGAATAGCTCTCCTTTGTCTCTACCGTTAGGACATAGGGATGTGGGTTTAGGCAGGCTGAAAGCTGCAGGCATCCTGTGAATACTCCCACAGCTCTTTTGTGTTGTCCCTTTGTCCCCACCCTGCCAGGGCAGTGCCTAGTGAAGGCCCTGGGGAGGTGTGGAAGGAGCATGGAGAAGGAGCATAAGCTCAGCTCAAATAGGTTTGCTCCCATCACCCCACCTTTCCATGTGGAAAACTGTGCTGTGTCCCTCCCTGGTCTGTCCAGTGGCCACAGGGAACAAAGGCAGCCGTGGCAACACATGGCACCGAGGGGCTGCAGGGGCTGCTGCGGGACAGACTGGCACCTCCTGGAGCAACCATCTCCCCAGAGCAAACCTTCTCCTCCTGGTGTGCTGCCACTCCTGGGGCCAGGAGAAGGGAGGACATGTAGGGGCTGGTCTTGTCCCACCTCAACCCTCCCAATGCCAGCAGCCCGAAATAAAGGGGCCATGTGGACATTGCTAGGTTTCAACTCCTTCCCTTTCCAGGGATGAAGTTTCATGCAAGGGGAAATGGAAGAACACGGAACACTAAGTTCAGAATCTTATCTCCATTTTTATTTTTAGACAGGCATTCATGAGGAAGAAATGACGTACTTTGGGGCAGCCTGTAGTGCAAGAGAGTAATTGAAGACAATATTCTTACCTTCAGTATCACTCTCTCCTCAGTCAATTAGCTGTTCCCAGGGCAGGATCATTTTTGTCTGCCATAATTAAGCCCAATTTTTTGTTGTTGTTGGTTTTGGCTTAAAGTAATTTATCATGCATGATAGAAAAATATGAATAATTTATTTGTGAGTTAAAATTTAATTATAGCTTTGCATTTGGCAAAGTAGGGGCAAAGCACTGGCATGATCTCTCCTTGCCATTTAGGGTGGATCTGAAGAAGGCAATTAAAATCCGAGTGAGAGTGGAAAGCTGCAGCCACGGTTTCTGTGGGAGGACTGCCACCAGGATGGTGTCACCCAGGCGCAGTCATGTTGTGAAAGCCTGTCAGGCAACCAATGTCTGCACTTCCCAGGTACCACGGGCACCAGCCCCAACCCGTGGGAGCAGAGCAGGGGCTGCGTACCAGACCCTACATGTGTATTTCTTTCAGGCCTGTTCCCGTTCGGACTCTGATTCATGGCCGTGTAACGCTGTTGCGGCCTCTCAGCTGCTGGCACCCCCTGCCTGGGGTGGGAGGGGGGTCTTTCCCCTCTGCAGGGGCTTGTACCCAGGAGGGGGCACGGTGCTGGCCATGTGGCTGGGATGTCTGCCTGGGGGACTGTGATGAGCAAGGTGACAGGGTCACCTGGCAGTGCCAAGGCTGGGCATGCCCTACCCGCCCTGCGCTGAGCCATCACCACCAGCCCAGCTGCAGGAGGAGATTCTACAAGCCGAGGGCCATGGATTACAACTGCGTCTGGGCTAAGCATCCATGCCTGCAGGACCCCGTCTCCCCTGCTTCCTGGGGTTCCACAGTTTTCACAGGAAGACAAGGTGGAGGCAGGCTTGAGGCAGCACAGTCACTTCCCACCTCTGCCTTGGCTCTCAACACCCAGTACCGCTTGGGTTGGACACTCCTGCTGCCCACCCAGTCCCAGGCAACCAGCGGGGAGCAAAGGGCCTCCAAAGGGCAGGGCAGCCAGCCCAAGGCCCTGCTGCTGCCTGCAGGCTGCCTTCCCTTCCAGATGGGTCCTGAGACATGTTGGGTGAATGTTTATTTAAGCATGCCTGCAATAATTTTGGTAGGGGTAATTAAAGTCATGATGTTCTAAGTACTTCTTCCTGTTTTCTCTGCCCTTGCTGCATGTTCTCAGCAATGCTGCAGAGAGGATGAGCATGGGGATGGGGCGGGCGGCCTGTGGGTGTCCAGCTGGAGGATGCTGTGGGGTGCTGTGCTGTGGGATGGGGTGCTGTGCTGCGGGATGGGGTGCTGTCTGCACACTCTGTGCTTGCAGACAGAAGGGTACGAGTGCCTTCTGGAGCTGTTGTCTGTGAGCAGATGTCAGTGTGCGGCCACCGGCCCGAACGCTGTGCCCTTCCCGGGAGATGCCAGGGCTGTTTCAGAGTGCGTACAGTTGCGTTTTTGCAAGTGTGATAACTAGAGAGAGCAGCCGTGCTGGCCGTGTTTGCAACAGACTCGTGTGTGTCTACGATCTGATCTTTCCCCTGCGCCGTTCCCCCGCTGCCCGCCTCTGACACAGCCCCGCGGCCGCCGCCTGCAGCCATGGCGGTGCCTGCACAACTGTCTCCCGCGATGGACTTTGCCTTCCCCGCTTTGCTGTCGTTTCCGGAGAAAGGGCACTGTGGCTCAAGGCTGGGGTGGGTCCTGATCCCAAATCCCAAAGGCCAGCACCTCGGGGCTCTCCGCGCCACCGAACAAGGCCAGCGGCGGGGCGAGCCGCGGGCGGGCCCGAAGGGGCTCGGGAGGAAGCCCCCTGGAGGGCGGCTGCTGCAGAACCACCCGGGGCTCCCTGCGGGGGGGGCCGGGGGACCGGGACGCGCCGGCCCGATGCGCATCCCAGCCGCAGAGACAACCCCGGGCCGGGCCCGCCTCCCGCCGGCACCGGGGCTGGGCCAGCGCCGCTCCGCCCCCGGGCAGGAACCTCTGCGCCGGAACCTTCGTGCCGGACGCGGGCTTGGCCGGAGCCTTCTTGCGGGGCGCAGGCGGGACCGGAAGCGCTGTACGGTGTCGTCCGGTGGTGCGGCGGGATGGAGACCATCCTTGAGCAGCAGCGGCGGTACCATGAGGAACGGGAGCGGCTCATGGACGTGATGGTGAAGGAGATGCTCACCAAGAAGTCCACGGTGCGTGCGGGGCCGCGGGGGGAGGGGCAGCGGCCGGGGCCGAGGCTGGGGCCGGGGCTGGGGCCGTGCCCGGGCCTGCGCTTACCCTGCTCCTCTCCCCACAGCTCCGCGACCAGATCAACTCCGACCACCGGACGCGGGCCATGCAGGACGTGAGTGCGACGGGACCGGGAGTGGGCGGTGGGACCGGGGTGGGCCCTGACGGTAGCCCCGGGGCGGGCCAGGCCGCTGCCGGGGCGCCCAGGAGGGAACGGGCCTGGTCCCTTCCGGTGACGGCCGCCGCGGCCGGCTCTTGTTTTGCAGAGATACATGGAGGTGAGCGGCAACCTGAGGGACTTGTACGACGACAAGGACGGGTAAGTGCTTGCACAGACACCCTGCTTGTGTGCACCCCAGAACGCAGAGACCCTGTCTGCAGGCACAGCTGGCTGCGAGGGCAGGGAAGAACCTAGGGCTCTTCTGAGTCAGGAGTAAATCCGTGAGGAGAGATGCTGGTACATGAGACCAGGGGTCAGGTGTTGGAGACTCAGCCCTCCAGAGCAGGACCCAGGTTGCACATGGGATGCATTTTGTTATTTTCTTGGTTTAAGTCATGGGGGGAGGCCTAGAGTTGCTTTGGAGGTCTGTAAGGGGAGACTGCAGGGTTTTGTTTTCCACTTGTAAACTGTTTTTTTTTTCATTAACTCATAGCTTACGGAAAGAAGAACTCAGCGCCATTTCAGGGCCGAATGAATTTGCAGAATTCTACAACAGACTGAAACAAATTAAAGAATTTCACCGGAAGCACCCAAATGAAGTACGTAGCTTTCTGTTTCAATAAGAACAGGTGATTTCTGCTCTGTTTGACCTCATCTCTGCAATAAGCAAGAATTTTTTTCAAGTTTAGTTGCCTTAATATACAATTATTAATTAAACTAAAATCTCATTGGAGCAAATAAAATGCTGAAGGTGAGGCAGTAGGTCAGAGGCAGGGTGTATGCTCCTCTGAGAGCAGTGTGGACAGGAGAAGGTGCAGGATGGTCTCTCTGACCGTGCTCTCTGCCTGCTGTCTGTTAGCTCAGGGGCGTTCTGCTGAGCTGGTGTTTGCTCCTACCCATCTCACGCTGGCTAAAGTTGGACATTTTTGCTGTGCAAAATAATGGTGCAGAAATGCTTTGGGTACCTTTTCAATTAGCAGTTTTATTGTTTGCAAACTGTTATAATTTTATATTCTGGAATGTTAGCTGAAGGAATAATTTTTTCTGTAACTTGTGTCTGTTCTTAAGATCTGTGTTCCAATGTCAGTGGAGTTTGAGGAGCTGTTGAAGGCCAGAGACAACCCAAGTGAAGAAGCTCAAAGTGAGTTTGTAGTTTTTCTGAGGCCAGTTTAAGTGACAATGCGGTGCTTGCTTGAGAGGTGTTATTTAGTGAGTTGCTTGACCTGTTTTGCACATCCCTTTCACTAAATGACCTCTGAAAAGTGTTCTTTTGCCATTTAAATTCTCCTGAACTGCCCAGGCTGAACTCCCCCAGCTCTCAGCGTCTCTGTGGCCTCCTCTGGGATGCAGACGTTTTCCTTAAGCATAAATTAGTCCACAGTTAATCCTTTTCAAGTTCTAAAGCATATGAATATTAAATAGGGAAGATTAAGCTCATATTAAACGTCTTCATGATCTTTCCTGCAGATCTGGTGGAGTTCACAGATGAGGAAGGGTATGGACGATACTTGGATCTGCACGATTGTTATCTCAAGTACATTAATCTGAAGTCATCAGAGGTAAGTGGCTGCACGTGTCTGGGCAACTTCAGTGCTTAAAGCCGAGGAGTTTTTCTTTGGTTGGTTCATGGTTATTTGATGTTTGTTTTTTTCCTTACATAAATAAGTTTTATTTCCAAGTAGCTATTTTGAAGTCCCTTTGTTGAATGTACAGCTTGAGAGCATCTGAATTCTGAATCAGGCTTCCTGACTTTCCCTTTCTGTTCTCTTCAGCTGACATTCCTGTATTGTTAATGTAACAATGGCCTTGTAAAAAAGCTTCTGTTTTCTGCTGCCAAGCACTGATAAGTGCCTAAGGCAGTGTGTTAGTGCACAGAGGCCTCTGCAGTCCGGAATAATGGCATGAACTAGTGCTTTTCTTCTGGCCTGGTAACTGGAAACTGGATGTTAAGTTGGCTGCAGAGGTCTAAAGTCTGACTCAAACTTTTTCATTCTTAGAAATTGGATTATATCACTTACTTATCCACGTTTGACCAACTCTTCGATGTTCCCAAGGAGAGAAAAAATGCTGAATATAAGAGGTAAGCCTTTTTGCCTCCCTGCTGCTTTCATGGCAGTCGAGGAGAAGCAATTTGCTGCTTAATTGTACAGCTGCTAAGAATATAATTACTCCTGTAAATTGGGTTACTGAGCTATAGTAACTCAGTTGTTTGTCTGAGCCCCGGGAAAACATGCAGTGCAATGAAAGTGTGGAAAGCCACATCCTGCCCTGTGGAAGGACCTTACTTTGTCCTTGTAACTGCTGCATCAAGAAATCCCGTGTTGCAAACTGTCATGATCTTGATGAATTCCCTGTGGAGTACTGGAGGATGATTAACTTTCCAAAGATGTGGTTAGAGAAACGTGTTAAAAGCTGATACTGAATTACCTGTGCTTGTGATTGCTCTGCCAGGTACCTTGAAATGCTTCTTGAGTACCTACAGGATTACACAGATCGAGTGAAACCGTTACTGGACCAGAATGAACTTTTTGGGAAGATTCAGACTGAGTTTGAGAAGAAGTGGGAGAATGGAACGTTCCCTGGCTGGCCGGTGAGCAGTCGTTAGGCCCATGTGAATGCTTCTGTATTTGGGTTAGGTTTTCTGGGAATCGTTTGTGTAAAGCCATCACTGAGGTTAAACCTGATAGCAAGGCGTGTGGTGTGTATCACAAAGATGCAGTTTAATACTCACTTGAATTTGAAAAGCAATGTAATGGGTTTGAAACAAATTTTGTGTCTTTTCTGTTGTTCTGTTGCTCAGCCCAGTGAGGGAATTTTTCCTCTGCGAAATGAACTGCTGTTCTAGAGGTCAGACATGTTACATTGCATGAAGTGCTGTAGGATGTCACACAGATGTTGTGGTTTTTCTTGGCAGAAAGAGACCAGCAGCGCGCTCACTCATGCTGGAGCCCACCTGGATCTCTCAGCATTTTCCTCTTGGGAGGTATGTTTTCGGTGCTCTGCACTTAGCATGAAGTTTTGAGCAGGTGGAAGCTTAGTTATTTTGATTCTTTTCATAATTTTACTTGCTGTGCCTTCACCTCTGGCTCTCGGAATAAAACTTTGATTATGCTGGTGACTTAATTTCTCCCATTAGGGGGATGTAACTTGAAAGGTCTGGTTAAATCTGTCACATTCCTCATTTTGTGGTGCACCCTTGACAGTCCTTCATTGAATGCTGTTTCTTGTTTGGGTGGGTTTTTGTCTTTAACAAGTGACAATATGGTTGTATGTCCATTTTATTTGTCTTAGTAGCTTCTTTCTTATTGTGATTTACTTCAATTGAACAGGAATTGGCCTCCCTGGGACTGGACAGATTAAAATCGGCTTTATTGGCTTTGGGACTAAAATGTGGCGGGTAAGTACAGTCTTTTTATGGTTCCTTTTTAGTTTTTGAGGTCTTCCTGTCTTTATGGGATACTTGTTTTGTCCTCTCTATTGTAAAAGAATTATTTGAATGAAAGACAAACCCATCAGGGGAGGCACAGATCTGCTGTTTTGCAAAGTGTCCTGTGCTGAAGTCTCTTGTATGGAAGAATTTGGCTTAAGGAATGAAGATAAAGAGAATAGGAAGTCTCGTGATCTCTGAAAAGCTAAATTTAGCATTTGTTGCATGAATTCAAATAGTTCTCAGGAAATGCACAACCACAGTTTGGCTTTGTCTCCTCCTGCATCTTCACAGGACTCTGGAAGAGCGCGCTCAGAGACTTTTCAGCACTAAAGGCAAATCCCTGGAAGCCCTTGATCCTTCCTTGTTTGCTAAGAATCCAAAGACAAAAGGAAGTAAGAGGTGAGTTCCTAAAGGTCACTCTCGGTGTTCTCCTCGTTTGGATGAGAACTATTCTGTAGACATCACTCCTGTATGGTTGTGAGAGAGATTCTTGGAGTACTAGAAGCTGTTCCTGTGGGATGAAATATCCCTGACCCAAGTGGCAGATACTGGAGCTGAATGGTTTGTGTGCAATTCAGTGTACACGAGCCACTTGAAGCTTGTGTCTGTTTCCTGGCCATATACAAGTGTGGCTTTAGAAGTTCAGCGTACGTGGGATGTTCGCAGTTCTGGAAGGGGCTTCATAAAGTTTCTTTATCTCTTTCCAGAGACACCGAAAGAAATAAAGATCTTGCATTCCTGGAAGCTCAGATTTATGAGTATGTCGAAGTTCTTGGGGTAAGGATTATATTTTGTCTTTGAGCTTTTTATTTCAGAGCTGTCAAATAGTGACTGGAAGGTCACCCATATCTTTACCCAGTGCTTTCATTGACAGCACGCTCAGGAGAGTTACCTTCATGTCCGGAGTTGTACTGTTTTAAAGTGCATGTTAGCAGATAGCTTTTTCTGTCAGTAAGTGGAATATGATGAATTACATTTCTCTTAGCTATTTATTTGGGATGCTCCTGGGAACAGACCCAGATACAGTGGCTACATACTCCCTTGGGAAAGCCCATCTTGTCTTTTTGTTTGGTTTTTTCCCCCCTCTTCTCTTCCCTGAGGCAGCACATCAGTGTAGGTACTTTCTATTTTATGGCTGAGCCACAGGGTGTTGTGAACACTTACTTCTTGTGCCTTGGTGTTCGCCTTAAGTCCTTGCTTCACTTTGGGCTGATTGCTATTAACTCCTCATCTTGGAGGTGGTAAGGGTAATACAAGTTTTTCAGTCTTTGGGAGTAGGAAATGTTACACTGAAAACATAAATTGTTGGGCTAAATAAAGTGAGGGTTCTCTGTTTCATACTGGTCTTCCATTCCCCTCCCTCTGTACGCTGAGGAAGTGTTTCACACTGCCACAGTTTTGCCCTTGTTTTGTTGCTGTCCTGTTGTGGGAACGATTCCCTCTCTTTTCTCACACTCCAGGAGCAGAGACACCTCACTCACGAGAATGTGCAGCGTAAGCAGGCGCGGACAGGGGAGGAGCGAGAGGAGGAGGAGGAGGAGCAGATCAGCGAGAGTGAGAGTGAAGATGAAGAAAATGAAATAATTTATAATCCTAAAAATCTGCCTCTTGGTTGGGATGGCAAGGTATGAGGTTGTCAGGTCTGGAAGAGAGGGAGGTGTCACTGACTCCACTCTCCTCTTCTCTTGGAGCCTGCCTTGCCTTTTGGCCTAACTGTTGTTTCTCTTTGCTCGTCAGCCCATCCCATACTGGTTGTATAAATTACATGGTTTAAACATCAACTACAATTGTGAGATTTGCGGTAACTACACCTACCGAGGGCCCAAAGCTTTTCAGCGTCACTTTGCAGTAAGTACCTTTTTGCTACAAAACCATCAGCGCTCTGTTCAGGTGTCAGTAAATGGGAAATGACTGGGGTGCCCCCAGTGGAGCTTCTGAAACGCGTGTCTGGGCTGGTGCCGCGGAGCCGTGCGAGAGGAACGATAAATTACGGAGGGCACACAAAGATCTTGGCTCCAAATCTCTGCGTGGTCCCTTCTTGCTTGAACACAGACTCCAGTATCCACATCTGAGTGGTGCAGAGTGCCTGTTGGGTGCCAGTCTATTATTACTGTCTAAAATACGGAAAAAAATTATTTTTATAGAGGGTTTTTAGGCCTGGTAGATTTGTGTATTGATAGTATTTGTTTCGCCCTGTCCAGAGGCCAATATGTCTTCAGTCTTTGGTGTTGTGGGTGAAGGGCATTCCCTCTCATACACTGACCTCTCACTTCTTCCCCCAGGAGTGGCGACACGCTCACGGGATGAGGTGCCTGGGCATTCCCAACACGGCACACTTTGCCAACGTCACACAGATCGAGGATGCAGTCTCACGTAAGTGACGGGGGCAAGAACACTCATTTTAGCTTTTGCCAAAAATTTGTCTTACCCTATGACCTCAGACTAGTTTTGGGAAAGAGTGTAAGAAATGTGGTGTGTGGGGCACGATCCTTCCTTGGACCATCCCTCCTGGCTCTGAAACAGAGGGTGGCTTTTTGCTTCTGTTGGATTCCTGCGGGAGCAGGCGCTCGCTGGGACGCGAGCGAGGCCAGTGAAGTCTTCCTTTGTTACCAGCTCTTTCTCTGTGATGCTTCGTGTGTGAAATCTCAGCCAAGTGCAATGGGCCACCATTTCTTTAGGCAGAGCACGGCTACATCATCCCACGTAACTCTTATTAATCTTCGTGGGGAAGCCAGAAGAACCTTCAGAAATGGTAGAGCCTATGGGCAGGTTTTGAAAGCCTACGGTACTTAGGACTTAGAGCGGTTATAATTGAATGTGGCTCATCTGGACTCGTGTTTTGAGGAGGTTGCCTCGTGCAGAGGCCATTTCTTGAATCTACACCATTTAGATTAACAGATACAGGTTATAGTTCACATGTATGTTTTACTAGATTAAAAACTAGTATCTGAAAGGAAACGGCGTCAGATCCCGTATGATTTTGTATTTACAGTGTGGGCAAAGCTGAAACAGCAGAAGGCGTCAGAGAGATGGCAGCCTGATACAGAGGTGAGATGTTACAGAAGCCTTTGGGTGTCTCTAGTCCCGTGTACAGGGAGGCCCCCCCCAGTTTTCCTGCATGAGCTGCCTGGCTCTGTCAGAAGAATTTCTGAGTGCCCTGTGTGCCGGGGGGATGAGCAGAACCCACGCTGCTGGTCACACAGCTTCTGGTAGTAGTGCTGGATGAAAAGCACTTCTTGTGCTGTAGTTGTGGCAGGACAGACTCAGTTTGTTGTGTAAGAATCGTCTGAGGCCCTGCTTTTCAGTACCAACGTCATCTCTGTTTTGTCAGAAGCCAAAGTGTTGTGAGCAGTGTGTGCACTTAACACCAGGGCCTGTTTGTGAATGGTGATCTCCAACCATTTTTCACGGGTGTGCAGGGCAGCTGTGGAAGTGCTGGTGGTTACTCTGGCTCTGACTAAGCTCTTCTGGAGGAGCCTGGCAGACCCACAGCAGCCCTTCCTGCAGAAGGGGGTCTGGGCAGGAGGGTCCCGTTCAGTAGGTGCTGCTGGAGCTACAACCCCAATGCTGTAGGTAGAGCCCAAGCCAGGCTGTCTCTAAGCTGTTGCTTCCATTCTAGGAGGAATACGAGGATTCCAGTGGGAATGTGGTGAATAAAAAGACTTATGAAGACCTGAAACGTCAAGGGCTGCTGTAGCTTTGCCCAAGTGAAGGATTTCACGTCTGAAAAGCAAGTGGAGATGTGTCAGCGGCTCTGACTCCGCTTCAGTTTCTGGATTTCCTATGTGCATGAATATAGATTTCAAGGATACTTTATAGAATCACTTTCTAGTAAGCCCCTTATAAAATAACATCACAAGTCTGCTTTTCACATTAAAATAAAAAAAAAAAAGCCACCTTGAAAAATAAACTGGTTTTAATTTAGGCAGTGCTAAGAAACTCATCTCCTTTCACACGCTGGAAGAGATTTTAATTATGATATTTTAAAAATGCTTTTTATGTCGTTTGAATCGTCAGAAGTAATTGCTTCTCTCTTAATTCCCGTTGTGACGGACATTTCTGTGATGAGGATTGACTCTCTGTCACCACAAGCCCAGGTGATTCGGTGGGTGCTGGCGAGGGGACAGCCCGTGCTGTGTCCCGCCATAAGCCTGTGGTTGCCTTTCGGCTCCTTTGCAAAACAAATGTATTTGCGTTGTCGCTGCTTCTGCCTCAGCCTGGGCTCCCTGTGGAGGTTTGGCCACTGGGATTTCTTCAGGGCACTAATAACAGCGTGACTGAGGCTGGGCTGTGTGGGCACCTCCTCGTTTCTCTGGTGCAGTGACAGTCCTGTCCCCTCCGGCCCCTCAGGTGGGTTTCGTTTAGGCACTGAGTTGGTTTCTGTGACACCTCTGGCCTCAACCCCCCCCCCTTTCTCAGTGTTGCCACGCGGGGCCATCCGCGTCTCCAGATGCCATGGAGCAGCAGGTGACGATCCTGTCCCTTGGGTGATGGTGCGCGCAGCTGGCGTTGCTGGGGTGGGGCTGGTTGGTGGCACTGGGGTGCAGCCGCCATCGCTGTCACAGGCACTGCCAGCCCCCACAGCGGCTGCAGGCGTCGGCGGGGGCTGCGGGGCAGCAGACGGGGCAGGGTGAGTCGGTGCCGTGGGCTCCCTTCTTTCCCTGCCCTGGGTGGGGGGGTGCTCTCCGTGGGCGTTCATTCCTCAGCTGCCCCAGAAGCTGGGCTGTGCTGGGGTGGCACCAGTTTGGTGAGAGTCTCCAGACCTGGCCAGGGTGGTGGCTGCCCTGGTTTGGGAGGTCAGAGGCACGGGTGGGGGTTCGGAGGGGAGACGCACCTGGAGGTGCATGTGTGGGAAGGATGTGACTGTGAATTGTGAGTTAACCAGAAATACCTGGGTGCTGGCAGCGTGGTGGCTCCTTATGATCCAGACCTGTTTGCCCCACATGAGCCGTCTGCCCGAACTGAGGGGTCTCTGCCGGGTCCTGAGCGCCTGTTGCACTGGTGTGTCTGGAAATGGACGTTTTTCACACCAGACTTCTTCTTCACCCATCCACAGCATGGATGGGTCTCTCTTGCTGCCCTGAGTGAGAGCTTGGTGGGTTTGGGTCCTCCCGTGACGGGTGCCAGGGTGGAGGGGGAGGGGTGTCACATCTTCATTGCCACAGCACCAGCAAACGCGTGGCCCAAGCGTCACCGTCACCACCCTGACTCGCTGGTGGCTCTGCCCTGCTGCCGGTCAGTTGCCACACCAACGGGAGCATGTGGCTCCCTGGGGGCTCCCGCTCGCCAGCACCCGTACCCTGGGGCCCTGTTGTGGGGGACCCCCTCGGGAGGCAGCGGTTGGGGACGTCCCAGGGCTGAGCATCCTCCCAAGTCCCCCCCCCTCCTCGTGCTGCTTCGACCACCTCTGGCTGCAGCTGGAGGGGCCCGACTGTGGCTCCCTGATTTCCAGGCAAGCACAACACCAAGGGTTATTTCTATGGTAGATGATTTCAGGGCTGAGAGCCTGGTGGGATTACCTGGGCAGCAGTTTTCAGAGCTTTTGAACGTGGGTATTTTCAGGCACTTACTTCTGCCTGAAAGCATGTCCTGCCACCACCGGGACCAAGAACGGAGCATTGAACAACTGGGATTTCTAAGGTGTCTGGAAAAAAGGCTGTAGGATTTCCCAGGAGAAAGGTTCCTTGAAAAAAAAAACCCTCAGTAGGAGAAGTCTCTTTTACATAACTTGTCCTGATACTGTTTCTGCCACCTCCTCCTCAGCCATGCGTGAGGCAGACTAAAGGGGCACGTGGTGCTGCAACCACGGCAGTGACACTGGACTGTCCTGTCCTGCTGCCCAGCTCTGACCCTGTCTCTTCCTGCCAGGTCCTGGTGACGTTGCTGGTGGATGAAGATGGCAGGTTGCCAATGGCTCGGTCCCTCAGTTCAAGGTACAAGGGGCTCTGCTGCAGAGTGGAGAGTGGTGTCCATCCTGGTGTGCCCAGGATGTCTGTCCCTGTCCAAGCTGCTAGAGGCTATGCCAGGGGCTCCCTGGGGTGAGAGGTGGCCACTGGTCACAGAGCTCTGGGCAAGTGTGTGTGGGTCTTTCTTTAGCAAGGCTGGTCCCCCGGGGCTAATAAGGGTCCCTGACCTCAGGTGGCTCCCCATGAGCTCCCCATGGGGAACTGGCCACCACCCTGCTCCAGGTGGCTGGTGGGGTTGGATTTGGTGTTTGGAGGGGAATTGCCGCTGGGGAGGCTCCTCAGGCTGGGGTTGAAGTGGGTGGCAGATGTGGTGGTCTTTGTTGTCCCCGCTCTGTTTCAGGCCTGCTGCTCTGTGTCTTGGCTCTGCACCTCCACCTCCAGGACCCTCTTGCCACAGCAGGTGAGCTCTGCACCCTAGGGGAAGCCTGGAGGTCCTGTGGGTGGCAGGGCCTTTTTAAAAGATTTTGACCCTAGAAAAGCCAGTTCTTCCTATGCAGTGTGGTGGGAAGGGGGAGGGAGAAGCTGTTTAACATCAGTCCATAGGGCTGCTCCAGAAGCCTGTTGTCCCTGGCCTGCCTGTGGGGCTGCCCGGTCGCTGGCTGGAAAAGGACCTTGTTCAGGCCACCGTGTCACTTACTGCCATCTGCATCCCAAACACCATGTCACTGATGCTTCCAGCAGATGCCTTTGGACCGTGCAGAGGCTCAGGAGGGGATGCAGGGCTTGCTGAGCACCAGGTTGGTATTTCCTTCACCAAGGGGGGAACTTTGTGTCTTCCAGAGAACAGCACGGTGGCCACCAACGCCTCGGTGGCCCACAGCGCCTCAGTTGCTCCCAGTGCGGCTGCCACCAATGCCTCGGTGGCCCACAGTGCAGAAGTGGCCACCAACGCTTTAGTGGCCCACAGCACCTTGGTTGCCCACAGTATGGCCACCGTCAATGCCTCGATGGTCCACGGCACCTCAGTGTCCACTCGTGCCTCAGTGACCCACGCTATAGTGTCTGCCACCAGCACCTTGGTGACCCACAGCGCAGCAGCAGCAGCAGCAGCAGCCGCCAATGCCTCAGTGGCCAATAGCTCAACGGCCACTACCAATGCCTCAGTGGCCACCAATGTCTCTGTAAATGAGACAGAAGGAATGCCGGTAAGGAAAGGAAAGGAAAGCCGTTGGCCAGGCTGATACAGCCTCATGGGCAGGGTCTCTATTCCAACTGGTCTCTCATGGGAGCTAGGGCTCCCATGAGAGCATCTCCTGGGGTGGAAGGAGGCACCTGGGGCATGGCCAGTGGGTGGGCGGGCAGTGGCCCCCTCCAGGGTGGTGGTCAGGGACAGCACAGCGGTGCCATGGGGGGAGGCTGTGCTACACGGTGATACCCTGGTGTGTTCTCCTTCCAGCTCACCTGCCAGAGCTTCCAGTGCTCTGGGGAGAGGTGTTACCAGGACGAAGCCCATGCCAACAAAACGGTGACCTGCCACAACGAGACCTACTGTGAGGTACGGAGCTCACGGAGGCGCAGGGGGCTGTGACAGGGAAAGTCTCTCCCTTTTCTTTATAACGTGGATCCACAGCACTCGTTGTGTGTGGTGCCAGTCTCTTCTTCCCCTCCTCTCTGTTGCAGCCTGACAGTTATTTTTGCTCCTTTGTAACGGCACCTCTTCACACTCCTGGTGGTTTTTCCTTTGGCTTTGCTGTTGCAGCTTTATCGTTTCTCCAGCACAAACTACACAGCCGGGTGCAGCAGCGGGTGCAGCGCGGAGGCTTGCAGGACCAACAGCAGCGTCGGCAGGCAGCACTGTGTCCTGGACTGCTGTGGCTCCCCCCGCTGCCTGCAGCTCAATGCCAGCTCCTATGGTAACTGCCCAGGGCACCCTGAGAGTGCCAAGTTAATGCCGCCACAGAGGAGGGAGGTGGGGGGCACAGAGCTGGCTATGGATGCATCACTGCATCCCCTCTGCCCCGGGGATTGCTCTCCTTCGGAGCTGGGGCGAGGGGAAGGGGTGGCCCAGCAGCTGTGGCCTCACTGCGGCTCCTCCTGTGCCCACAGGTGACCTACCACCCCCCACTGTGCCGCCTACGACCACCACCACCACCCCCCGGCCTCCCCCCCGAAACGTAGGTACCTGCCAGGCAGATGCTGTGGCTATGGGCTCTCTGGGGATGACCGAGCTCCCACCTGAGCAGGGAAGAGGGAAGGGTCTCTCCTGCCCCTGCCTTGTGGGGTCAAATGCCTCTGGGACGGGAACAAATCCTTAATGAGCTTTGAAATGAAAGGCTCCTTAATGAGCCCTGTCAAACAGTCCTTTTCCCACACCCAGGGGCGGATGGGGTGCTGCAGGCTTTCTCCTGAGCCTACGGGAAGGGGAAGGTGCTTATTTTTGCAGGGCCCTGTTAAAAGGAAGGAAAAGGGGGTTTTGTGATGGGTTTGCATTGCTGCTGTTTGACTGACGTTTCCTGCAGTTTCAGAGGAGGCACTCTCAGTCTTTTATCTCTCTGTAGCTAAAATGCCTGAGACCACACTGGCCAAATAGCAAGAACAGAGGGATTTAGAAAGGAGCCCTCAGGAAAGAAGGGGCTGCCTGAAGTGCAGTTCTTGTCCTGGGGGTCCTGCTCTCCAGACCCGTGAATACCCAGTGTCTCCTCTGGCCCTCTCTTGTAGGGGAAGGTGTGCACAGCATTCTCCTGTCACGGGGATGGATGTTTCAAAGGCAAGAAGACTGTTGCGAGATGCATTGTTGGGCATGACTTCTGTGAGGTACAGCCTTGGGGCTAAATCGCAGGGCAGCCCAGGAGCTGGGACATGCCCAGCAGCCCGGGTGGGTCCCTGTGATGTGAATGCTAAAGGCTTGGCTGGACCCCCAGGCTAATGTCTCTTTCTTCCTCCCAGATGAAGAAGACAGGCTTGAATTACGTGGCGGGCTGTAGCCGAGCCTGCAAGGCGGCCAAACCAGTCTGTGCTGGTGGGGTGAAGGGTGCCTGTTACCAGGAGTGCTGTCCGGCCACCCTGAAAGCCAGCTGTCTCAAACTGGATGGAAAAGTTCACGTCAACAACGCTGGGCAGGCGACTCTGGCCCCGCTCCTGAGGCTCATGGTGTATGGGGTGGTCCTGCTGCTGAACTGCAGGGGCTCAGCTTCCCTCTGGGGGTAAGCAGCAGCCCGGGTGCTCCGCACTGGCCCCCCTGCACCGGACCTCCGCAGCGCTCTTTAGGCTCCCTGTCCTCTCTGACTTCAGCCAAGGCTGCTATTGAATGCCCTCGTTACGTCCCTGTCCCTGGAACAAGGTGTCCCAGTCCCAGGTGGCTGCTTCTCTCCAGTGCAGGTGCCTCCAGCCCATGTGGTGACCCCAGGCCTCTGAGTGACTGTGATGGCTGTGGCTGCAGGATGTCAACAGGCTCTGTAGGTGTTGTCCTGCAGCACAGCTTCCAGAAGGTGCCACGGGCCTCTGCTGGGGGGAGGGTGTCTGCCCAGGGATTGCTCCTGCCACTCCTGAGGGGCTCCGTGAACAGCAGGTTCCGACCACGGGTAGATGTGGGGCTCCCTGTCATCGTGCTGAGCCAGCGCTCCTCTTTGTACCTCTGGCTGGTGACAGTGGTGACACTGGTTCCCACCCAACCCCTGCAGAGGAGGGGGGGTCTGGGCAGCTGCCCTGCAGGATGCCCTCCCCCGTGGGATGTTCTCCCCTTTCCACCTGCTTCCCAGTCCCAATTCCAGGTTACAACAGGAGAGGATGAATTTCTGGTGTCCCGGTGCCTCACTTGTTCTTTGTGAGCTTTGTCCCAAAGCCAGTATCGTCTGCAAGGGACACCGAAGCACGTGGCTAAATCCACTCTAAATCTTGCACCTCCCCAGGACTGGTGAGTGCTGGGTCCTGTTTCAGTGAATTTTAAGTACTTGTAATCAAGGCTCCCCAGTGTATCCAGAAGAAAAGCATTTTATCTCTGCACTAAGGAAGTGACATAGAGGTATTCTTCCCTGCCCTGCCAAAAACCTGTGGGGCTGTGAGACCCGTGAGCAGATTACAGTTTCCAAGAGCTTGTGCCTGCTGGGGCTGCAGGCCAAAGGAGTGACCTCAGGAGCAGTAACAGGAGGGTGCTAAACCTGCTTAAAACCCAGGAAATTCTGCCTTGACTGAAGGCACAGGGTCTGCTCTAGTTAATAATCTGCTTCTAGTGCAGCTTTTCTGGGCCCCCTCGTTAGTTTAAAACTGCTCTGGTACGGGAAATCTCTCTGGTAGGGGTAGGTGAAATTAGTAGGCAGGAAAATGGGATTACTCTAAAAGCGTTTCATGTTTTAGATTGCATCTGTGATTCTCTGCTGCTAAAGGCAGAGCAGAGACGTGAGCATTAACCTGTGACACGAAGTACCCCTTGTGTGTCCCCCTCCCAAGCCTGTCATTGCGGCGTAGCTTATTTTGGGCAGAATTCACTGGTGTGAAGGCGCTGCTCAACATGCAAATAACACGCTCTGCTGTCCTCTGTCACTGTTGTCTCTTTGAAGGAAAGATTGCAAAGATACAAAACTGGGTGTGTGAGTCGTCCCCGTCCCCCCCAGCCCGTGGCAGGGGGTGCGGAGCGGGGCTGGATGCTGCTGGGAGGGGGGGGAAGAGCCTGGCCTGGGCTGCACTGGAGGAAGGATGTGGGATGTGGGGTGACAAGGGCCTGCCTGAAGCGGTCACCAGCCCCTTCCACGTTGCAGGGCAGCCTCAACCAGCCTGATGATGCGCTGCTTCCAAACTGCAGCACAGGGCCTGGTGTGTTTTGAACTCCTTTCAGGCCACGATGTCAGCGTATCCGTAGCAAGTGAAAACAGGATGAAACACCAGGGGTTTCTATCTCAAAAATACCATCTAGCGCCACATTTCTTGCAAGAATAGAGATTTAGTGTTTACAGCAGATATTTCAGACAGTTCTGCTTTCGTTTCCCCTCTATCACCTCTCCTCCATTCTGGGGCACCAGAGTCCGTCCTTTAACTGCTCAGTTTTTTCCTAATCTCTAGATCTCGGCTATTGCTCCCACATTTGTGGGAAGAGCTGACTTTGGCCAAACTCTTCTACTTCTGCTCTGCAAAAGACACCACTTCTACCACCTGCAGTAATTAATTTGCATAACAAAACGGCAGCTGGAAGGTTGGCTTGTGCCAGCTGGGGCTCCTGGAAATTCATCAGAAAAGTTAATCCAAGGCGCTGCAGAAAAAAAAAGCACATCTGATTTCCCTGAGAAATGTCCCTTTCCAACTGGTGCTACCCCCGCAGCTCCCCTCTCTGCCCCTCCCCGGTCGGGAGAGGGCTGCAAGCTGTGCCCCGGGCCAGGGACGGTTCCCGGTCTCCCCGCCGTTCGGGATCCCTGCTGCCCGGGACGGGGGGACGGCGCCGGCCGCGATCCCTCCGGCCGTCCCCGGGACGACGCCGTTATTTCCGGGGGCGGCGGCGCCGGCTCCCCCCGGTCCGGCCCCGCTGCGTCATCCAGCGTCCGGCGCCCTCCCGGCCAGCGGTATCGCGGGGCCGCCGGAGGGGATAACGGAGCGCCGGGGCCGGGCCGGGGGGGACAGCGGGCGACGGAGGGAGCGGGGCGGGCCCGGCCGAGCGGGAGCGGTGACGGTAACGGTGCGACGTGTCGGGGGAGCGGCAGGGTGCCCGTGTCTGTCCCGGTCCCGGGGAGCGCGGCCCCGCCTAGCGAGCGCCATCCGCCGCGGGGCATGGACCAGTCGGTGGCCATCCAGGAGAGCCTGGGGGAGGGGGCGACCTGCCGGATCGTATCCTTTGCTTCGGTCTTGGTCGGTGGGGCCGCGGGTGGGTTTACCCCCCACCCGGTGCTAGGCTCCTCCCCCTCGTCGGGATCCCCATCACCGGGCTCCCCCCGTTCCCCCGCTGGGCTCCCCCGCCACGGCCTCCGGGATCCCCGTCACCGGGCTTCCCCTGTCGCCATCCCCTCGTCTCCCCCTCGCCGGGATCCCGTCTCTCCCCGCTTTTCCTTGACCCCCGGCCGAAGGCGGTGCAGGGCGTCCTGGCTGCGGGGGAGTGCGTGGAGAGCCGGCTGCTGGGGCTGGTGGAGAGCTGCGGGGAGCACGCGTGGGTGCTGCGGGACCTCTCCGCGGCGGGGGGAGGAGGGGGGACGGCTCCGGCCGGGAGGGAGGGGAGGAAGGAGGTGGGGTGTCCTGGTGGCAGAGGGGGTCCTGGTGGGAAGAGCATCTGTGGGAAGGGCGAGAGCTTTTGCAGGTCTCTCATGGGCCTTGGAAACCACCGGAAAACTCCTTCCTCCCTCAAAGACTTTCTGCTCGGGTGGAGTCCCGCAGCGCAGGGATTTGCAGGCGTTTTGCCTCAGCATTTCTCCTGCTGTCCTTTAGGGATGGTTGGTGAGAAAAGCCCCAGCCTTAGAGGTTTGGGTCTGGTGCATTTTGCCAGTAACATAAACAACTTTCTTATTTAAATGACGGGGTAGGCAAGTGTGGTGGGCACATGGTGGAGAAGCTGCTTTGGGGTTTGCAGGCGCTGCTGGGTGGGATGGGGTCTGTCTGTACCTGCAGAGACGCCGGGATCAGGGAGGCATTACTCCCTGTCTGCTCCCTGCCTGCAGGATCTATGTGTACACCCACCGACGGATGGCCATAACAGCTGAGGACGTCTGGCTGGAGAAAGTTATCCCCATCACAGAAGGGTTTGCAGTGGAAGAAGGTACTAACACATGTTGGGAGCTTAGTGGTCACCTCCAAAACGGGGATGAAGGGGGTTGGGATCCATATTCTGTTCTACTTGCTGAAATTTGGGTTTAGTCAGCCTTCATGTTTTTCCTTCAATCTGTAATCCGTGGTGACACTTGTGCTCACGTGGCATGGCTGGAAGGGCCCTGCCTGACTGATGTCTCTGCAGTCCAGAGCCTCCTGCCCCGTGGGTTTGTGCTGGCTCTCCCTGTTCCTGCGAGGAGTATTTGGGGTTTGAGGAACTTAACGAGCTCACGAACCTCAAAGTGTCCGTGCCATCTGTGAACCTGGTGCTGACCTTTGTAACTCAGATTTGTTTTGCTTTTGCAGTTGTACTTGACAGCGACCTTCACGTCATCGGTGAGTTTGTTTCTTGTGCTAATGCCTGTCCTAGAGGTGTTCCTGGGCCCTGCACCAGCTACACCCCAGGGGGCAGGAGTGGGGGCTCCCGTGATCGGACTGTTGATCACAGGGGTCTTGGGGACAGGGCGTGCTGTCTGCCAGGGTGCAGCTCGTGCTGACCAGTGTTGTCACCCTAATTCAACCAAAGGAGCCTTCTTTTACAAATGCCTTTAAACTGCTACTGGAGGATTACCCATTGCCACTGAATGATCAGAGCAAGAATTATTATAAACACTGGCTTTTATATTTTTAAATGGAATTCTGGTGTAAAAAGTGGGAAAAGGACATGATAAGAAGGTGTGGGGAGACTTGTTGCCAAAGTCTCTGTGTGGCACCAGCTGCCGTAGGAAGCGCTCAGTCTCTGAAGGCTCTTCTCCCGTTGTCCTTAGGCTCTGACGTGACCATCCGGATCAGTTCAGGAGATGATCAGCTCGTGGTGCGGCTGCCGTTTGGTTCCCACACGCGCACGTTCCTCCAGGAGGTCACCAGGTGCTGCCCAGGTAGGAGCTCTGCCGCGGTACCGGTGCTCTGGTGGGGTGGTGGTGGTGGAGGAGATGTCAGCAGCTCGGCAGCCTGTTGTGTTTGCACCTTGCTCTCTGTGGAAGAGCAGCGTCGGCCTCGCTGCTCCTCAAACGTGAGTGGGGCTGCGGTGGTTTGCAAGGGTGACGAGCCTCCGTGGGCACCCAGCGTGGCGGTGGTGATGGGTCTGAGCTTAGCCACCCTGATGGCCTTCTGTGGTGGCATGACTGGCTGGGGGGATGAGGGAGCAGCAGTGGGCGTTGTCTACGCTGGCTTCAGCAAGGCTTTTGACAGTGTTTCCCATCACACCCCCATAGCTGAGCTTAAGCCGTGGGGTGGACGATGGGTGTTGGATGGAGACCTGGCTGAACGGCAGAGCTCAGGGGGCTGTGACCGCTGGCGCCGGGTCCGGCTGGGGGGGCTGCAACCGTCGGTTACAGCGTAGGGCCCTGCACCTGCGGAGGAACAACCCCCTCCCCTGCACCGGTCCCGGTTGGGGGCTGCCCCGCTGGAAGCGGCTCTGCGGGGAGGGGGCGCCCGTGCGGCGCTGGGCGGGGACGGGGGCGGGAC
>VXBJ01006250.1:84931-117122 GCA_013400055.1 Nycticryphes semicollaris | reverse complement strand
GGCGACGATGATGTCCGCGGGCGGGCGGCCCCGCCGAGGTGAGCGCGGGGACCTGCGGGACGGGACGGGACGGGACGGGACAGGACAGGACGAGACGAGTGACAGCCTGGCGGGGAGCGGGATGGGGAGGGACCCACGCTACCCGCCCCGTCTGTGCCGGGGGCAGCGGTCCGCCCGGCGCTAGCCCGGGAGCGGAGCTGCCGGCATCGCCCCGCAGTCCGGAGGAGCTCGGGCACCGCTTGTGGGGGTCGCCGGAGGGTTCCCGGTTCTGGCAACCGGTGCCGGCGCCCCCTCGGTCAGGCCAGGTCCGCCTCCTCCCACGGCGGGGCCGGCGCTCCCCGGAGATGCCGAGTCCCCGCGGGTCCCGGGAACCGTGACGAAAGGGGCCGTGGGAGAAGGTGTAGAGCCGGGGCAACTCCTGGAAGGCGGCGTGGGGTTCCCAGTCTGAATTGTACCATTTCTAGTTTACCCGCCTTCATATAGGCTAGGCTGCTCTTAATTGGCGGAGGCGGTTTGGTGCTGCTGCCATTCCTTCCTTTTAATTCCATGTTTATCAGTAGTGTATTTGGGGGGAAAATAAGGGAGTAGGGGTGAACTTTGGAACTGCGGGAGCGGTACCGGCGGGTGGGGGTCCGGGAGCAGCCCCCCCAACCCAGCCGTCGTGTTTTAACTTGCGATTTGGAACCGACTGGGAGAGACCCGGCCGTATCTGTGCGTTTGGGAGCAAAAGCTGCTGAATGAAACACAACCCTGGCTCCTTTGTCAGTGTGTTTTTGTTGTATCTGGAGCACGGTCATGCTCTTTGCAGGGTAAGCTCCTTGGGAAGTAGCTCTATCAAATCGTGCCTTTGAGCTTTCACAAAGTTGCCTTTTTCAAGGCTTCGTTGTGGGATTTTTTTGAGTCAGAGAGTTCCAAGGATATCTCTTTTTTTTCTTTTTGTTTTTTTTCCCTCGTCCTTGTATTTGCAGAATAAAATACTCTGCCATCACTTGGGTCTTTTGGAACCTCAATTGATACAGAGTGAAGTTTTGTCTGGCATTTTCCAGGAATAGCTGTAACTCCATCCTGTCCTTAAATGTCTACGTGTCCTGAGTTAGCAACTTTCATACGCAAATCAAAGCACACTTAAATGCTGTAAATGCTACCATTTGCCAGTGAAGTGGTATTAGTTCTTTATATCTCCTGTGAGTTAAGCCTGGCCAATGAACGAGAGCATCTATAAATGGGTTTAATTGTGCCTTGTCTTGTATGGTTTATGTTCACAATTTTGGTTAAACCCCTACCCAAGATCCTACCCGTGTTGTGTGCGTGTGCAATCACTGCCTCAGCGCTGCTTCGCGTGGAAACCCTGGAAAGAACAATCTTGTTTCCCTCCAGCCCGAAGCAGGGCCATCCCACACGAGCTGTTACTTACATCCTCATTAAGTACAGAGGGGACTGGCCAAGGCTCGTATAATTAATGCTAAGGCTAATTGAACTATCCCTTTTGAACGCTCGGAGTGGATCCTACTTTATCCAGAAGATGTGATACACGTTCCTGCTGTAGAACAGCACTGGAGTGACACTGCAGTTTTAACAAGAACGTCTTTATTACTGCTCAGATCTCTCTTAAGTGCAAATCCTCTGACTCAGGCCACACACATTCTGCTCTGCTGTAATCTCTGCACGTAGCTCTTTATTTCTGGGCCCAGTTCAATTATTGACCGAGGTCATTATCTTGCTAAAACACTACCCTGCACATCGCTAACATATAGATCCCTCTGGCTACAGCAGCCCGGGTCTAGGTATAAATTTACCTCAAGGCAACAGCCCTTTTCCAGGGTTAATCTCTTTCTTAGGAGAATCCTACCTAAGGCCGATTCCTGCTGTCGAGGTTACCAGCGTGATGTCTGATGGTGATCTTTGGATCCCGTAGCAGCAGTGTCAGCAGCACCGAGCAGGCACAGGGGTGCTGTTGGGGCAGCGAGGTGCCGGGCGCTGGCGAGCGGCACCGTCCCGGGCAGAGATCGAGCCTGAGCTTCTTCTCCTTCCTGGTACAGCAGTAACAGTCGTCTGTTGGAGTGAACGTTCAGCTCGGTTCTCGTGTCGCTGACGGGGATACATTGCCTGGTCTTTACGGGGAGAACTTGACAGAGGCTCAAGCAGCACGAAGTACTCTGTGCAAATGGAGGGAAGTTACGGCTCCGTCTCACCACCACCCACCACCTCCCCCCCCCCTCACCCTGAGCCCACACTCCCCGGTGCCCCTCCGGCTGCTGCTCGGTTCGATGTGACTTTGGCTGTGTGGTCTGTAGTGAGGTTTGTGTCACGTGCCCTTCTGCAGCCAGCCCCTGATAAAAATCCTCTTAACGCGGTCGTTGTTCTCAGAGGGCTCTTAGGCAGAAGAGGCTTTCCAAGCCGAGGGTATGACCACTTCTTATCAGCTTGTTTATATTCTGAGTGCTTAGGTAAAGTACTTCAAGTTCTGTTTCTGGTTTGTGCTCCCGGCCTGGAGAAGATCCTCTGACAGCAACAACACTTCAAATTTTCTGGATTCTGGAGGAGAAGCTCTAGCTGAACGACTAGAACCTTACAATCTTAAGAACAGTTTCTCTCTTATCATTAGATTCATGTGTTAAGTCGCATAATCTTGAGATTGTGTGCCTTAAACACAAAGAATCCTCCTTTTTAACTGATACTTTGCCACTGGTAGGAGCAGAGTGTGGTAACTGAAACAAAATGCTGAAAAAGAGGTAAAACTTTGCTAATGTAGCGTGGTGTGCTCAGTGTCACACCCGGATTTGCACGGTAGCTGCCTTCTTACATTTCCAGGAGAGCTCAGTTTTGTGTTGAGGCTCTTGTTTCTGCTGGGGTGGATTCCTGCAGTGACTCTGTTCTGCGCTCCCCCGACGGGGGGGGACACTTGTGCTTTGGTCCCTATTTGCAGATTGATAGAAACACTTTTTAAATGGTAGCATGGAGGGGTGTGTGGTGGTGGTAGTGGTTTCCCCCCCCCCCTCTTTTTTTTCTTCCTTTCTTTGTACTTCCTGTCTTGCTTCAGAAAGAGAAAAAAACCCCCAAACCCTGTTGTTAACATACATTTTTGGGATTTTTACAATAAAGCTCTGGATTTTGTGCTGCTAAGCCCCCGGGCTGGCTTAGCTGTAAGGGAGAGTCAACAGCAACCTGCGCCCGCCGCGGGCAGCATCCAGCAGTTCTGCACTTCACGGCAGCTCCTGTCAGCCCTTCCTCTGGAGGGGAAGCAGCAGCGTCACAGAATGGTTGTGCCAAAATAACCTAAATCTATCAGGTCACCAAGAGAGAGGCTGTTGGGGCACTTTGTTTCTCCACTAAAATCTAAATTGTATTCTGCTTGCAGATCTTGGCCAGTGTTTGATTACGTGTATTGCTAAATTAAGTAATATTTTACGTTTAATGGGAAACTGTTTTGGTATTTATTTTTTTTTCCAGAAGTGGTTGGCTCTGATGGCATCAAACAGAATGGAAAAAAGCTTGGAGTCAGCCAGAACTGGAGCCATGACAGCGCCCATAAAAGTGCTCCCAGGTACCGTATCTCTCTCGCTTCTCGTGTGGCTTTGGCGAAGCGAGAGTTGAGCTCGTCAGCTCTTTGTGGAAGGTGCAGTGGGGGGGTAAGAGTGGTGGTTATTCTGGTTTAGCTGTGCCCCAACTTCACAGAGGATCTCTGTTGTGGTGGTGAATATATAGCACCAAAGTCCTGGGTGACTGTGCATGGATGGAAGGAACTGCAGTGGGCAAACTGTTGATGCTTTGGTGTCTAGAGGAAGTAAAATAAAGTACAGAGAGCTTTCTGCCTGGGCTTCCTGGTTTTCAGCTGGAAAGCGAGCGAGAAGTTGGTGTGTCTGTGCACTCACTGGTGCTCCAGCCATCCTGTGGCTGCCTTATCTACTTCCATCTGCTGGCGACCGTGCTGGCCGCAGTCCTTGGAGGTGGTGGTGTCGAGAGCAGAAGTTGGCAAATTTTTGAGAAAAGAATCTGTAAATTCTAGTTAGGAGAGGGAAAAAAGAGCATGCAGTGGAAACTTCAGCATGGTCTCTCGGAGGCAGTCCCCTAGTCCCCTATTTGGGCATATTTTTGCTGTTGAGTGGGAAAGGACCCACTAGTGTTGTTTATTTTGAATTCAGAGGGCTTTGGCTTAAGGCCACCCTGTCTCATAGATACACTCCTCAAATGTTCCAGTTTTGTTTTCCAGTTCCCAGGACTTTGCAGACCCTCCAAAGTCTGTCTCTGCTGTCCTTGGCACTCCTGCACAGGTTGTTGACCTTAAATTTATACCATCCACTTGCTGGTGGGAACTCCCAAGCTGTGGCCTTAGTACTGTTGCAAAATGTGTCGCAAGATAATAAATAAAACCACCTCTACCTCCACCCATTCTGTGCTGCCTCCTTTCTAGGCAGGGCTGGGAGTTTTCCACCAGAGGGAAGGCTTTTAAAACAAACCCAGTTTTTCATTCTTCTGCTGAGGTCAGAAGGGCTGAGCAGAGGCAGTGGGAGATGAGATTTGCATAAGCAGGAAAGGGGCACGGGTTCTGTACCAGCATCGAGGTGTGAGTAGGGTGTGCTCTGAGTTAACAGCCTGCACTGGCTTAGTGAAAACCATTTGTTCTTACAGTTAAACTGGTTTTATCTAGAGATCTGAACTGTTCTAAGAAATGCCCATTTCAGTTGTGTTTGCTTAACCCAACCTTTGATTTCTTGTCTGTAGTGAAACAGATAAATGCGAATCAAGCCCTCGGTGGCAGGAATAGGCTGTTTGGGGGTGTGTGTGTGTGTATCTGGGTTCCATCACACGGTTTTGCTTTCATTTGCAGGCAAAACAAACACAAACCTGAAGTGACAACTGAAATGGTGCGCTCCTCCAGCGTGATGGCTTCAAACAAGGCTTCAATCTTATCAGAACCAAAGTTCGGGCTAAGAGACACTATTGTTAAGTCTCAGCTTGTACAAATGGAGGATTCCTACACACACATCCAGAGCTTCAGGTACTGATGCTTCCTGAGAAGAAGGTATTTTTTGCGGGGAGTAAGTTAGTTAGCATAAGCTGTCAAAATAACTCACCTCTGTTATTTCATCTTCTATCCCTGCAAAGTGTGATCCATCCTTTCCAGAATAGCTTGCTTTCCGTGTTTAGGCATTGGCAGAGGAGAATTTCATTTGTCTCCCTGTCGAGGTTTGCCTCAAGGTTCTTGTTGAGCAAATGGCCTCTTTGAAATGATTTTTTTTTTCCCCCTGTGCTTATTTCAGACTGTGTCTGGAAATGCATCAATTTTGTGCAGCTCTGGCCTTCTCTCTCACTGCTGCTGTTCACTACTCATCCCTGTAGTTGTGTCAATGAGCTTGGAAGAGCTTGGGTGAAATATACCATTAGGACCAAAATTTACTGTGGCTGAAATCCTTTTATGCATGTAAATCTATGAATTTATCATTTCCAACTGCTACTGTGCAGCTCTGGTAGTCTTTTCTTATACTGTATGTAAAAATGTGTATCCTTCTATAAAACGTGTCTGTAAAGATGCTACTGTAATTAAATAATTTTATGCTATTTATGTGATTTAAATCTTATCTTCCCAATTTCCCCCTGGAAACATGCTACTCCTAAATAGTTATATGTAGCATTAAGTGCATATGGGTTATTAAGAGTGGTATTTCCATGTGCAGCTCTGGGATTTAGTTTGTTTTCTTTTGCAGGTTTTTTGTTGGGACGTACAACGTGAACGGTCAGGCGCCCCGAGAGAGCCTCCAGCCCTGGCTGAGGTGTGATGCTGAGCCCCCGGACGTTTACTGCGTGGGGTGAGTGTCTCTTTGTGGCCAACCTTCCAGGCCTGGACTGTGAGTTGTTTGTTGTGCTTGACTCCCCAGCTGAGGGGTTGTCTGCAGCACTTGACTCCATCGCACAGCTCCAGAGTGCGCCTGGGTGGCCTGGATGGGCTGCGGTGCTTGATGGTGTTTGGGTTTTCTGACACTGCAGTCTTATGAAATCCTTAATGCTATTCAGTTGAACATCAGTGGTAATTTTAGCTTTACATTTAACAAACCTCTAAACTCAGCATAACTGAATTTGAGGATTCAGTTACAAATTCAGTGAGTATAAACTGATGTAGCTTTTTCCCAGAGGAAAGGGCTGGAGACTTATAAACAAGTGCATGCATCCACGGGTTCCTTCCTCTAACACAGTTTCCAGGAGCTTGATCTGAGTAAAGAAGCCTTCTTTTTCAATGACACACCGAAGGAAGAAGAGTGGTTTAAAGCTGTAACTGATAGCCTTCACCCAGATGCCAAATATGCAAAGGTAAATGTGGCTTTTGGGGAGGTTTGAGTATGGAATAATTTTCCACTTGGGCCTCTTCTCCTTTTGCTTTTACTTCTTCTGAATTGCCATGTCTTCCAGAGGCTTGTTAGCTGCAAGGCTGAGGTGAAGGAGGAGGTGGTGCTGTGCAGGGTGCCAGGGCAGGGGCAGGGCAGGAGACCAGGCATCCATGTGTGAAGGATGCTCCTGTGCTCTTGGGGGAGGAGAGTAGCAAGTACCTTAGCTTCTCCCATGTCTGTCTTGGCAATGCAGAGTAGAACGAGTTGTGAAGGTATCTTGGTAAGAATACTGATATGTTTTGGCTCCTGCTGCTTAGGTCTGCTTTGTCTCTTGTCACTGCTATTGAAGGGAAGCTCCTTCCATGGGCTCTGCTGGTGCTGTAGGTTTTGCTTTGGGTCTCAGCTTTGTTTTCTGGGGTGCTGGTCCCTGGCTCCCCCTGTGCTGTGCTGCTGGAGTCTCTGCGAGCCCAGCTGGTCCGTCGGATGAGCCTGGAACTCCCTCTTTCTTCATACATGTTTTTGTGACCTGTGTTCTGGCCTCTCTCATCAAACCTCTCTCATTCTAGTATTTAATGGAACGGGATCTGTTTTTCAGGTGAAACTCGTGCGGCTCGTGGGAATCATGCTTCTGTTGTACGTGAGAGCAGACCTTGCTTTGAACATCTCTGAGGTGGAAATTGAGACTGTGGGCACTGGAATCATGGGGAGGATGGTAAGAATGGCAGCTGTGCATGAGAATGGGTGGGATCCAGAAGAGGCCTGGAGAGCCCCTCTCCTTAGATGTGGTGGTTATTCCTTCAGTGAAGGGGTGCAGCTACCTTTGGAGAAGCGCATAGTCCTGTCCTTGTGCCAGCTCAAGGCCTTGCCATGTGCTCACAAAGGCTCAAAGACCATGAGAGAGAATCTCCTCTGAAGTCTTTGTTTTTTTTTTCCTGTCTGCACATACTGGGCTGTGTGGGGCCTTGATTTCATGCAATTTTGGTGCTAGCCAGGATTTTGCCCAAAGCAAATAACACAGGGAACCACAAGGAGAAGAAACCATGTCTATCCAGATTAGTGTTCCTGAGGAGGCTTTCCTGGCCCTTTGCCATTCCACACTATTGGAGTGGTCTGTGCCCTTTGAATGTAGTTTCTGTGACCGTTGGAGCTATAACTTGTCCAAAGTATTTTTTACCAGCTAAGCCATGTGCTTCCTCCTCTACTCACAGGGGTTTTTTTATGAGTTGTGTTGAAAGATCCAATTTGTTGCTAAACAGGTTTCAGGACTTGCTGAAGTAACTGACCAGCTCTCCTGCTGATTTTAATTTCCCTTTGTACTAGCTAATTCCTCCATTACAAGCCGAGTTCCCTGTGCTTGCTTGCTGTGTTCCGTTGCTGGGTGCAACCCTTGCATGAAGGGCTGACTTGAATTCATGATGTAGTTATTGCCAATTGGGGTTTTCAGCCTTTTTCTTCTTCTGGGATTAAATGGTCTGCCTCAACGCCTCCTGGCTTGTCCACTGCTACTGACTCATTTGTGAATTCATCTGTTGCGTAGAAGCTTCTGACCAAAGTCTTTGTCTTTATCTTTCAGGGAAACAAAGGTGGTGTTGCCATAAGGTTTAAATTCCACAACACTAGCGTGTGCATTGTGAATTCTCACCTTGCGGCTCACACAGAGGAATATGAGCGGAGGAACCAGGACTTCAAAGACATCTGCTCTCGGATGCAGTTCTGCCAGTCGGATCCAAATTTGCCCCCTCTCACTATTAGCGAGCACGAGTATGCTTTCCATCTGGGAACGGCTGTGTGGGGCGAGGAGGAGCCTTGTGCGCGTCTAGGGTGTGAGGTTCTTTCAGAATGGGGTGCCCAGGGATCTAATAATCAGCCTGGGAGGGCCAGAAGTGCTTTACTGTCACCCTGGTTTTGAGAGTGGTCACCCACATGGTTCTGAGAAGTCGCTTTGCTGCCTTGTGCTCTTCCAGGCCTTCTTTTACTTTTCAAGCGTGAAGTGTGAATGGGGCAATAACGTGCATTGATTTCCCCGATGGCTTGTGAGGTTTAATCTGTGTGGAATATTAAAAGCACCAGTTATTAAGGGGTAGTGACAAACATGCAGAACGGGAATTAAAACCAGCAAAGGTAGAAAATGTAGCTTCTCTCCAAGTTTTCACTCTTTCTTGCCCTCTCTGGAGAAGCAGACACAGATCCATCTGATGATGGTGAGATTAGGGGAGCTCACGCTGGCACTAAATGGCGTGGGGCTCTGCTGTGAGCTGTGCCTCCAGCTCACTGGTGTGTGCCCTGGATGTCCTTTGGCCTCTAAGCAGGATCTTGGTGTACCTTCTCTTTCAGTGTCATCTTATGGTTGGGTGACCTCAACTATCGGCTGGAGGAACTGGATGTGGCAAAAGTGAAGCAGCTCGTAGATGAGAGAGCATTTCTGGAGCTTTGCCAGTATGACCAGGTACCGGTGTCTCTCCTGCCTGCAGGTGGTGCTGAGGGTGCTCCCTACAAACCCCACTGTGCTCGGCAGCCTTCTTAGTGCCCAGCGTCTCCCTTCGAGCTCTCATGGGTGTGGTGCTTAAGCTTATATAAAATTAAATTTGTCTTATTTTCTTTCACAGCTGAAGAGGCAAATGAACGCAAATGCAGCCTTTGAAGGCTTTACAGAGGGAGAGATTTCTTTCCAGCCAACATACAAATATGATGCCGGCTGTGACGACTGGGACACGAGGTACGGTGGTGCTACCAGTGGTTATCACTGATGGAAGTCAAAACAAAGCAAAAAAGAAATGCAGATCTAATGGTTATGAATAGGAACAGTTCTGAGGTTATTGCAGTTAGTTGTTTTCGTTTGGTTTGGTTTGGTTTTCGCTGAAGCAAAATTTCAGGATCTTTTATTTGCTGATACCTGCTGTATCTGTTCAGGTCAGAGCAGCTGGGGTTGGACACGGTGCATTTGTGCTCTCTGTAGCCAAGTGCGTTCTCTAGAAGACTGAGAACCATCATTCCTGTGATGCACTACACAGTGGCTGAGCTGTTCGTAGTGAGCTGGGAACTCTGGCTTCAAGTGCGGACATATGCAGCAGTCAGTGGGGAAAAAAATAATGTTAAAATGTGGACTTTGAATGTAGAGCGTGAATTCTTACTTTTCATGGTTATTACAGTCAAAAGTATCCCAGAGTATTGCTTTGTATCTTAATTTTATCAAAAGAACAAAGCAAACAATTGCATTTTTGAAGAAGCAGAAAGTAAATCATGGTACAGAGGTGTCTAATAGTAGATAACCAAAATTTTTATAGAAACTGTGGAAAATAGAACTTTGACAGAGAATGAGGTGCAGACCATGTCAGGAAAGGAGTCTCTGGGAGAGCAGGATTCTGCTGTGCATTGTCACTCTCCCAGTGACAACGTCATTGTTCCTCTGTTGTAGTGAGAAATGTCGTGTTCCAGCGTGGTGTGATCGGATCCTGTGGAAAGGACAGAACGTTGTTCAGCTGAGCTACCGCAGCCACATGGCTCTGAAGATCAGTGATCATAAGCCAGTCAGCTCTGTGTTTGATATTGGGGTAAGTACCTCAGGAAATAACTCTGCTGACCTTGTCCTGTGTGTGGGGAGGAGGGAGGTTCTCCTGCTGATTTCCCTCTCCTCCGGCTTTTATGGCATCCATGGAGAACAATGAATGGCTTAAAAGGTGGGCTAGATAAGGTGCTGAGATAGGAGTGTTCTTTGTAGGGAGCCAGGGTTATGTTACCCAATACTTCAGTTAAGCAGAATCATGCATGATTATCTGTAGGTATTTTTTCAGAAATGTTCTTTTGTCTTTTTTCTTACTTCCCTAATAATTTTCACAGAAGCTTCTGGTGCAGGGACGCTTCTGTGCAGAATGCACACATAGTGGTGTGTTGTCAAACCTTTTTTAGGAAAAATAGCTGATCGAGAGCTAATGGGTGACTTTTGCTAGTTATGGCAAGGTCCTTTACTGTTTGATGGTACTTCAGGTGGCCCTGTTCATTACAAGTGCTGTATACTCCAAGGTGCTGCTGAAATCAAATCACTTCATGTGTTTCCAGCTGTCCTGCCCAGTAAATGCCAGTTGGTGCAGTGTGTGTCCTTTTCAGGTGAAGGTGGTGAATGAGGACCTCTATCGAAAAGCCTTTGAGGAAATAGTCCGCTCCCTGGATAAGCTGGAGAACGCCAACATCCCCTCGGTGACACTCTCCCAGAGAGAGGTAGGGTATGTCCCTGGGCTGGGCCTCGCTGGTGACACTGAGCCACCCTGGGCCCCAGAGCCTGTTCCAGAGGTAGAAGTGTATTGGGTGGGTTCTAGACCCTGAGGTCTGCTTCCAGAGAAGTTAGAATATTTTTGACTTCCAGCTGTTCTCTGCTTGCAAGCCCTAGAAATAGTTGTTTCTGTTGAGATGCAGGTAAATTCCATTCCCAGTACCAGGCTGAAACACAGGACATGTTACTCCCTGAGGTGGGGAGAGACAGAGTTAAAGGGTAGTTTGTGGCCCTTGCTTTGACTTGTTTGAAATGTGAGATGTAAAATCTGAAGGGTTTGGAGAAGGTCACAGAACTGGCATTTTCCTTGTGCCGTTGGGGACTGAAAAAGATAAGCAAAGGAGACGTTTGAGGCTACAGCCTTCCTCTCAAGTTCCATTGAGGTTATTTGAAGGGGAGCATTTGTTTTAAAGGGCCCACTGGTGCAGACGACTTCAGTGTACAGAGTGAACAAATGTAATCCCGAGTAATCCTGGGAGAGGCGGGGTGTGGGAGCAAGAGGGTTAATCTGTGCATCAGGTTATGGTGCTGTTTAATGATTAAACCATGGGACAGGCATTGCTGCTGGTGCTTGGCGAGGTGGAACTGATGGTGTTGACTGACATTTGTTTCTAGTTCCATTTTGAGGATGTTAAATACATGCAGCTGCAGGTGGAGAAGTTTACAATCCACAACGGACCGGTGCCCTGCCACTTCGAATTTATCAGCAAACCAGATGAGAAAACCTACTGCAAGGAGTGGCTGATTGCTAATCCCAGTAAGGGCTTTCTGCTGTCAGGTGAGCTCCTCACTGTTCCTCTCATGTTAATGACCTAAATTGTCACCTTCTGGCATAGCTCTCTCTGCTATTTTGAGGGTGCTGTGCCTATTTGCAGGCTCACTGGTTTAATACCTTTTTTTAACAGAGTATGGGGGTTTTTTTCTCATCTTTTGGCAGATGCTAAGATCACAATTGAGTTGGAGGTGTTTGTCAATAAATCAACAGCTACGCACTTAAACTCTGGAGAGGAAAAGCTTGAAGATATCTTGGTCTTGCATCTTAACAAGGGGAAGGATTATTTTCTATCTGTAACAGGCAACTACTTGCCAAGTTGCTTTGGGTCTCCCATTCACACGCTGTGCTACATGAGGGAACCGATCCAGGACATGTCAGCGGAATCCATTCAGAAACTTGTGAGTTAAAGATTCCCTTAACTCACAACTCCTTGTGAGTTAAAGATTTCCCTTAAAGATTCCGACTCAGAGCACATAAGAGTCGTTAAAACTAGATGTTAAGTTCTGTTTGTTGCTAGAGAGCCTTCTTCCACTCCCCTGGTCCCTAGTCTGAGTGCTGATGCTCCTTGTGCTCTCCAGTGCTCCATCCTCACATCCTGAGTGAGCTCTTCACATACATGAACCAACCCGTTTCACAGACAGCTCTGAAAGTGCTTTTGCTCTCCCTGTACGTTTAGAAAAGGGGTGCACCTTCTTAATGCAGACCTTCTCCCTGCAGCCGTGTGTGTGTGTGAGGCTGAGTCTACATGAAGCATGTTTATGAGAGCAGCTTGCTTCTTCTGTCTTGACTTCTGTTATAAAATTAAATGTGCCTGTTGGGACTAGTCTTGTGTGGAGACTGGTAAGTGAGGCTGCGTGGGTTCTCAAGCCTGAATTCTCAGATGTAAGCTCTGTGAAGCATCTTTGCAGAGTTGAATTAGAACTTGGGTAACTACATTATTTTGTTTGTTTATTTTTTTACCTCCTCAACACCTCCCTCTCTCAGACCCTGATGCCACTAGAACCGAGCGATGGTGTAGTTCAAGGTGAAAAGCCTATGGACATTCCAAAAGAGCTGTGGATGATGGTGGATCACTTGTACCGCAACGCTTCCCAGCAGGTTGGCAGTGTTTGTACTGGAGACAGGGTAATTTGTTCGCGTTGGGTTTAGTTTTGAAGAAGATACTGGTAGTGGCAGTCCTTGCTAACTGTGGATGTTTGGCCGATGGCAGAAAGGTAAAGGATGTCTATGATAAGTGATGCTGGCACCCTGGGTTGCCCTCTTTCGTGATGGTGGCCTTGTCTGTGTGTGCCATGTACCAGCACTGCTCTCTGCAGCAGTGCCACAGCTCGACTAGAGCTGCTCCTGGGGGGGTTTGTGCTAGTAACTGCCAATTTGGAGAGATTTTTCCAGCCAGATTATAATGACGTTGCTCTGTTTACCCAAATAACCTCACTTTTCTTGAGACTGATGGATGGTCTGCTTTGCAGGAAGACCTGTTTCAGCAACCAGGTCTCAGATCTGAATTTGAGCAAATCCGAGATTGTTTGGACAAAGGAATGCACGATACCCTCTGTATCCTTTTAGACTGCTCACAGTACCTTAAAGATCAAAGCTGGAAAAGATTTTTTCAGTCTTCTGTGCTTCACCATAGGTTTTTAAATTGCTGTCTCTCATCTTGGGGTAACTGAGATCTGCAGTTCCTCGTTCCTGGCTCCTCCTTGTAATCGGCACAAATGCCTCTGCTGAGTCCTGGCGATGCTGATGGGTGATTGCTGATGAGTGGGGATCAGACATAAGGGCCTGCCTGCCAGTGGAAAGATCTTGCTTTGTGGAGCCAAGTGGTTTAACTCAAAGCTGTGATCAACAGGAGGAGTTGATGGAGACCTAAGCAAAGATTAATGTTCCAGCAGAAACGCGACCAAAACAGATCGCATTGTGCTTGCCTCTTCCTTAACCATCCTTGGGTCAGTTGGCAGCAACCACTCGGTAGCAGAAGCCCTGCTGCTCTTTCTGGAGAGCCTGCCAGAGCCTGTTGTCTGCCACAGGTTCTACAGCAGCTGCTTGGAGAGCGCCGGCAACTACCCGCTGAGCAGCCAGGTAACCCCCAGCCGCGAGAGGGGGCCCAGTTCCTGAGGGAGTGGGGAAGCTGGTTTATGCCAGACCAGTAACAGGTTTTTGCCCTCAGAAATGTAATCATCTGATAATAGAAAGGGTCTAGATCTGGTGCTTCTTGGTTATAAAAAGCTGTTGGTGTTTGCAGACAGGTTGATGGTGGTAGTAGATAAAGCTGCGAAGCCATTTCAATGTCTTCAACATAAATGTTGGGATTTTTTTTTTTCCCCTCCTCAGATTATCTCTAACCTGCCGGAGTGTCATAAAAATGTATTTCAGTATCTAATGGCATTTCTACGAGAACTACTGAAAAATTCAGGGAAAAACCATTTGGATGTGAATATTCTTGGTAAGGCGAGCAAAATGACAGTTCTGCTTGGAGGGGCTTTGCAATTTGTGTACCAAAATCTGTTTCTCCAAAGTGGGTGCTGTCATGGCCTCTGCTGTTGTGATGCATTTAATAACGAGCGAACCCTCCATGGGCCCAGCACCCCTGCAGGAGCCCGAGGGCTGGGATGTGACTGGGAGGTGGGTCACTGGTGTAACCCTGTTCTGAAGCCAGACCCTGAGAGGGCTGTGGGAGTTACCTGTGAGATCCTGCTGCAGGCAGGCTGTTAACCCTGTGCCTTTTGTTGTTTTGAACTGCAGCAAGTATATTTGGTGGGTTGTTACTGCGACCTCCTCCTGGGCATCCTGCACCTGACATAATGGAGAAGAGGAAAGCTCAGCAGTTTATCCATCAGTTCCTCTTGAGAGAAGACAATTTATCATGAACTTCAGGTGCAGCTAATCTGATGTTTAGATACCAAGTCACTGTAAAAATGTTTTTTCTTTTTGTACAGTATACTAGCTTTTTTTTTAATATCACAGTATTTTTTACAATCTATTGCTTTTGAAGGCACAGATCAGGCAGTTTGAATCAGGTGTCACTGTTTAAGCTGTAAAGTATATCAGGTTTCTAAATAAGCTGTCTGTAGACAAGCAAAAATACAAAAGCTGATATTTACACTGTATTTTATTTAACTTGTATTAAAACTCAGAATTTTTAAGTCCTTGTTATTTAAATAAAAAGATCTCTGTGCATTTTTCCAGCCTCTACCCCTTTTTTGATGTTGGTTGACAGAAATGTAAGTCATGTTGTAAAAGGCTTTATGGTTGAAGTAACGTGTCTTGTTGTTAGATGAATTGCTCTGTGGTCTTCTATCCCCCATGCTGTAGCTCATTGCTATATGGTCTCCGTGGGGATCAGGAGTTATGGGACTGGTCTGCAAGAAAATAGGCTATTTTGAAAACACACTGTCTGATGCTGCCAGTTGTGGGGAGGGTGAGAAGGAGGAAGGCCCCCAGCCCTCGGGGAGCCCCCGGGGTGTTGAGGGTTTGTGGCTGCTGCTGCCTCACCTGGCCTAGGGGCAGCCAGAATCTTCTCCAAAATGCTGAGGCAAAAACCAGAGCATGAAGGAAAAGTTATCTTCGCTTTGTGTGTTCTACTTTGAACCCGTGCTTGCTATGGAAGAAATTGATTTTTTTTCTTTCTATTGCGTAACTGTATTTCCACGTTATGAGTCTGGCTGTGGTGTGTGCGTGCGCTACCAGGCTGGGCCTCGGCCTTTGCGGCCTGATCGCGGCCTGGGACCTGTCGCTTTTCTGGCGCTGATATCGTGCCTTAGCGTGCGTGGGGGCCGGCTGCACTCGGTGTGAGCAGTGCGGCCGCGGGAGGAGGCGGAGAGGCCGGAGCCCGGTCCCGGTGCGGGCAGCAACGCTCCCGCTGCCCCGCCGACTACGCAGGCTCGAACCCGCGCCTGCTGCACAGCCCCTTCCCGTGAAGCCCTGCGGCGGGCGCGGCGCTCCCGTCAGGCCACGCGCGACCGGAAGCGGAAGTGAGTGTGCTGGTAATCATGGTGCCGCCGGGGCGGGGAAGGAGGTGCCGCCGCTGCCGGGAGCTCGGTGAGCGGCAGGGCCGGGGAGGGAGGGGGGGCGACGGGGTGGGCGGTGACGGCCCTGCGCAGGCCCTCGGGGCGACTCTCCGCGGGGCCGGCCCCGGCGGGGGTAGCGCCGCGCTAGGGGAGGGGACACCTTCCCCGGCCCGCCGGGCGGGGGCCGTGGCGCAGGGCCCGGTGCCTCTACCGCCTTCCGCCATGGGGCTAGGGAACGGCCGGGGACGCGGGGCACCTGCCTAGTGTCCCCTAAGCGGAGTGGGGGCCGGCCCAACCCGGGCGGGGCAGAGCCGCCTGACCCGGCGCCGCCCGTCCTTGTGTTACAGATGAGTCGTTCCGGGCTGAGTGCGCGGCCTGGCAGTGAGAGGCGGTGACCATGGGGGAGAACAGTCCCGACGGCAGCGCTGTCTACTATGAAGCGGAGGAAGACGATTTAACCCAAGATGACAATATGATGAGGTTTGCTGATAAAAACGGGCTGGTTTCTTCGTCATCTGGGACGGTGTACGACAGGACAACTGTTCTAATAGAGCAGGACCACAGCGTGTTGGAAGATGATGAGGATGAAGGACAGTGTGGTGATCACTTGCCTTTTTTACCGGAGGGTCATGAAGAAGGATTTCATTTAATAGCAGATCATGAAGGAATGTCCCAGGGTTACGTGCAACATATTATTTCTCCAGATCAGATTCACCTAACAATTAATCCTGGTTCAACTCCTATGCCAAGAAACATCGAAGGAGCAACACTCACTTTGCAGTCTGAATGCCCAGAAACTAAGCTTAAGGAAGTAAGTAACTAAATACTATTCTGAATTTTATGCTTGTTGTGAGAGTTTTTCACCTAGTGACCTTAAAAGCTTTGAAAATGTGTTTTTCTAAAGCTGTTTGGGAGGGAGACAGAAGTTTCTCTTGTTCTTAAAGGTTATGGTGCGACAGAGTGAATTACACTCCATTAAACCTGCTGTTACTCTTATCGATGGCAAAGCTTTGTGCTGATAACAGGCTGGTTCCTGCAGTCACTGTGTGGGTCAGCAAATCTGCAAGTGTCATCAGTTTTCACTTTCTTGTGAAGCAGCCCAGGAAGTGCTTTTTGCCGTGCAGTAACACAGTAGATAGCAGGAGAATGTGATCCTGAAAATGTGTTTGTGTTGGCAGCACATGAGAACTTTTAGTGGTGTTTTATTTTTCTTTTGGTTGGGTAATTATTTCCTGAGTTAGAACACAAACTCTGTTGTGCTGTGGTTAACCACGTTCTTGAGGAAAAGTGCATCCAGGTTGCAGGTTGAATTCCAGACTCTGTCAGTAGCTAAAGTGTGGAACTTAAGATGTCAAAGTTACTTCCGGTTTTATGATGTCACTTACAAAGAAAATAGGAGAAGAAAATAAGGGAAGCTTCAAACTATTATCCATGGTATTTTGAAAGCTTAAGTCAGCTCGTGTATTTAAAATGGTGATTACTTTTAATTCTGTTTCGCTAATTAATTTTGCCTGCGTGACAAGTGATGAGGACTTGTACAGACAGACTTGGGATTCTTGCTGTTTCGGTGCAAAAGCCATGTAAAATTGATTGAAATACCGACTCAGGGACAACTTTGTGCTCCTTTTTTTAGCCTTTCTGAGTTAAATAAGGGATGATCTATACAAGCATTGGTGGTGGTGGTACCAGCTACTTGTGTAACGGATATTCAGTGTAAGAGAGAAATGCAGAAATGAGCCCTTGCTGAGAAAGGAAGCTGGGTTTGAAGGCTCTGAATAATTTAGATTAGCAGGAGACCTTCATTATTGCTCGCTTGGCAGCAAGGAAATGGGGCTGTAGGAGGCCGGCTCTGTGATTGTGAAACTTCTGGGCTGAGGTTTGTTCAATAAACCCATGTAAGTCAAAGGAGCTCCTTTTGCTCAGTTTTTATTCATATTAGCAGCTACTGTATCCTACTTTCTTAGCTGCTAAAGTAGTTTATTTTTTATATCGGTCATATCAGTGCTTTCTTTTCTTCTTGTAGGATAATAATCTGCAATCTGTAGCGCTGGGGAACAGTGTGTACTAGCTGAACAGATGTTGATGATTTCACATGCAATTAAACTGGTTTTATTTCTTCATCACTCCCTTTCAAAAAAGGCTTGTAAGACCTGGAATTTCCTAGTGAAATCCAAATTTATTTTCCACCTCTTGAATTGGTTTTTGGGGGGTGTGGGTGTGTTACGCTCTAATTTGAATGCAGTGGAAATAAGCCCTCCTTGGGAGAGGAGCGTGTTGTCCTTGGCCCTGCAGCCCCAGGCCTTGTCTTCAAGGCACTGTGTTTCTGAGAGCTCTGTGCCTGAGCCATCTGTGGGTTTTCCTCCTCCTGCCATGTCTCTGTTTGGTTGTTGCTCGTGTGTGGTGCTTCAGGGAGCCATTTACAGATCTCATAGTGGTTTTATTGACAGCCTGTTGTTTCCTTCCATGATGCAATATTACACAAAGCATTAATCAAATTAGTTCTTTTATGGAAGGTTTAAATAATACTCGTTTCTTAATTAGGCACACCAAAAATGTCGCGTTTCTGACGTTACTTCTATTTAACAGGTCTGCCTAAATTCCTGTTATTCTGGGAAGAGCATGACTTAAATTAAAATGATTTTATACTTACCTGACAATAGATCAAGGCTTCCCATGTTATTCTGGTCTTGGCTTCCAAGCTGTGGAAGTAAAGAACTCTGAGTATCAAATGCTCTTTTCTGATGGGTATATGTAAAGAAAAGAAGAGCAGTTGTTGAGTCATGAGATGGGCAGAAACTCACAAGTGTTACACAGTGGTTCATCTGATTCTCCTGGTATCAACCCCCAATTCAGTATCTGTTTTTTTTGAGGATGATCTTGCTTTTCTACTACTGACTTTTCACCAGGTACTGAGATAGGTGCTCTGTACCCTGGAAAAGAGGAAAATTGGTGGCTTATGCCCTATTGTATTGTCTTCCTGACTAGCTGTTAGAGTACTAAATCTGCAGGTTCCTGCTCCTCTGCTGTGAGTTTGTGTGTTGCCTTTTAAACATTTCCAAATCAACAGCTTTTGGAATGCTCTTCTGCTTCTTGCCTGTCAACCGTCAAGTCCTCTCTTGGGCTCTGTAGTCACTTGTAGATGGTGAGGTTTAACGGCAACACTCACGTGGAAGCCATCGGTCTGATAATTAACGTTGAAGACACATTTATTCAAGCATATCAGATGGCTTGTTCCTTCTGCTTCACAAGAGAGAATGAGATGTAATTGAGTGTTACGACTGACACACTGGAAGCTTCTCCTTTTGCCTACACAACGATTCTCCAGTAAGGTCAGCCTGCTTTCCAGTGTTTGCCACTCCTTCCTCGCATGATGCAGCAGAAATACTAAGTAATCTGATGATAAAATATAAAAAAATGTATAAAATATAAAAATATATAAAAAATAAAATGGCAGGTTTGGTGGTTTTTTTGCCTTGCCTTTGGTGTCTATCTGCTCCATATTCTCTGATGTTTCACTGCAGCTCTACCCTGCTGGGATTCCAGAAATGCCTCAAAATTATTAAGTATGCAGCGTTTTGTCTCTTAGGTTAAGAGATACCAGTGCACCTTTGAGGGCTGCCCACGCACCTATAGCACTGCCGGAAACCTACGCACTCACCAAAAGACTCATCGTGGGGAATACACTTTTGTCTGCAATCAAGAGGGCTGTGGCAAGGCCTTTCTTACCTCCTACAGCCTCAAAATCCACGTTCGAGTGCACACTAAGGAAAAGCCCTTTGAATGTGATGTGCAGGGCTGTGAGAAGGCGTTCAATACACTGTACAGGTGGGAAGGCTCTGCCTGCTTCTCCTGTGGATGTGGCTGTTTTGCAAGCTGTGTCTGCTTTTTGTTTGTGCCTGAGTACAATTGTTAGGCTTCTTCCAGGTACAGGTAGGAATATAACCCCCCAAAAAACCTGGAAATACTTTAGCAGGAGTAGGACGACAGAACCTGTTGTGACATGCTTAGCTTATCTGTATCACTGTAGCATTGAAGGTGGTGCACAAACACGTTACTATCAGTTACTTTGATAAGCTAATTACCTTCAATTCAGAATAAGTTTAAGCCCTTGGTCTTGTCCAGGACAGCAGAGTGAATGTCTTGCTTGCCTCACCTAGAGGCTACCTTGTACTTCGAGTCATAAGAGTGATTTTTTTGGTGTGCTTTTTAGGTTGAAAGCACATCAGAGGCTTCACACGGGGAAAACATTTAACTGTGAATCAGAAGGCTGCAGTAAATACTTCACAACGCACAGTGACCTGAGGAAGCACATTCGAACACACACAGGAGAAAAGCCATTTCGGTAAGACGCTGGTTGGCAGCTTTTACTTTTGTGGGACTTCTTCTGTAATAGGTCACCTGTGTCAAAAGGCAGCTGTTACTGTCCTGAATGAAAAGCTGTTCTAGTGAGAAAAAGGCAGAGGTGGGTGGTGTTTGAGCGTGTGTTTTCTAGAGCTCCCTCTGTTGCCTGTAAAAGTGAGTGAAATGACTGTCTTCAAAGGCAAGAACAGTCAAGCTCTTTTTTTTTAAAAAACAAATGTGTGCCACGATGAGCACGGGTTTAAAACATTGTGGCTTCTCTGCCATGATGGAATGCTCCCCCCCCCTCCCCAAGATGCTGACCCCATGCTTGAATTTAAAGTCCTGTTGAGAGCCCTGGGTCTGCAGCTCACGTAGCAGCTGTGGGGAGAGACCCGGTCACTGACACAGGTCAGTGTTGGACCTGCTTTTCAGAGCCCTGTGACTGTTGTACAGCGTGACCTAAGGTTGTAGCTAGTGCCTCGAGGAGGCCTGATGCTAACTCTTCTGTAATCCTCGTTCAGGTGCGAGCATGACGGCTGTGGAAAGGCTTTTGCTGCAAGCCACCACCTTAAAACACATGTTAGGACACATACTGGTAAGTCCTAAGGGCTTATTTTTATTTTAATTGACTTTATTCAGTTTGTACTAACTCTCAGAATCCTAATATGTATTTGTAGTTACATAGGTATGTAATATGGGGGTGGCACCAAGCTGAGTGATGCAGTTGATGTGCTGGAGGGACCTTGCAGGGCTGGAGGAGTGTGTCTGTGTGAACCTCGTGAGGTTTAACAAGGCCAAGTGCAAACTCCTTGCACCTGGGTCAGGGCAATCCCCAAAACTCCATTTATGCCAGAACTCCTTGCAATTTCATGAATGTTCTTCATGAATGTATCTGTAATGATGCATAAAAATTAGACATTGTGTCCTTCTATCACTTCACGTGGTAAAGTGGAAGCTTTTATCTGCAAGACTCCAAAGAATCTTTAAACAGTCGTGTTTGAATAAAATATTATCCCCCTCCTGTGGGCTTTAAAATATGTGTCTTGTATAGTGTTTGTAAGTTTTGTTGTATGTGGTTTTTGCTGCCTGCAGGGGAGAAACCCTTCTTTTGTCCCAGTAATGGCTGTGAGAAGACTTTCAGTACTCAGTATAGTCTCAAGAGCCACATGAAAGGTCATGAGAAAGGACATTCCTATAACACACTTCCCAATAACAATGTGTCTGAGGTGAGTAGCGCTTCTTCCCGTTGCTTCCTGATGAGGTGGATATGAAACCATACTTTGGGGAAGAAATTACTTGCTCTGCAGCCTGTTCTAAAGGTATAACTTCTAAGGCTGGGATTTTCAAAGGGAAGTGTAACTGCTTGGTGCCCTTTCTCCTGTGAGGACACCCAGGGGTGCCACGTGTTTGAACCAAGAATGTGGTTCCAGTTCTGGGTGGGGGGGGGCTGGGAGGCAGGGTGGCAGCGTGGGGTTGGCTCTCTGGGTGCCGTGTTTTACAGTGTGTGATAACAAACAGCGGGGTCAGTACTTCTGAAACTTGTAGCGTGGTGTTTGGTTACCAAATTATATTTAGAGAAGCTCATCTAAGTCTGTCTATTTATTTTAATCGTATTAAAATGAAAGCTAGAGCCTCTGCTGACACAAGTTTATAGGCAATTATATATGTTATTGTGCTTTCCTTGTAGGTTCTTAGGTTTTCATGTTACAAGTGTGCAAAGTAAAATAAACACTAAATGTTAAGGTTTAAGTTTTTAATTTTCTACAGGCTGATTTGTTCCTGTGCTAATTTAAAATCCCAGGTTATTTAATTTCTTTTGAAGTAGCGTGGAAGAGATGTTAAGAATCCTTGATAGATAGTAAATATCTTTTGCTTCGTAATATTTCTACTTTGATTTTAGAACTGACACTTGGGTTCCATACAGGACAAGTTCTGCATAGGCAGAATCGTATGGACTCTTTAAAAAGTAACTGCAAACATTTCTGACGCTACTTTTTTAATATATAACTCAATTTCTTTTTTTTTTTTCTTCTTTACAGGATACAAGCCACTCACTTTGTCTGAGTGACTTAAGCCTCATATCAACAGATTCAGAATTGCGGGAGAACTCTAATCCAGTGAGTGACTTGTCTGCAATTGCCTCACCCGAAATTCGAGTGTTGCTTGATTTTTTTTTTTTTCCCCAGCAAAACCAAATGAAAGAGAGGGATTTCCCACCAAATCACACAGTGCTCAGTTCAACCTCCTTTTAAAGGCTCACCAGCTGATTTGACTGTAATACTCTTCTTGCTTATTGATAACTGTTGGCTGAGGTTAAATTTTACGTGAGGAAGGAAAATGACACACTAATGAGATGGTGTAATTCTTTTGTGCTTGGATGTGGGAGCGGTGTGCAGCTTTTGAATGTGTTCTGTTCTGTTCCCAGAGCAAGTGGGGGTGACAGTAGTGCACAAGCCAGGATAGGTGGAGCTATTTTGTTTCTGCTCCAGAAAAAGTTTCACAAACAGCCAGAAGCAAATTAATGTCTATTTCTGATTCTAACGGGCCATTATGAGCAATAAGAGTTAAACAAAGCATCGATGCAGAAGAATAGATTTTATTTTTGAGTTACTTATTTATTTTTGTTAAAATTTGCTCATTATGTTGATAGATTTTATTGTGGGTAATAAAAACTGTCATTTTGCACTCAGTAAGTGAAATATGTTCCCTTCCCTGAAGGTGGTGGTTAATTGGAGAGGTGTTTCTGACATTCATGTGCTGCTTGACTGTGATTTGTGCGAAGTTTGTGACCCAAGATACAACGTTGTCTGATCTCTTCCTCTTCATTTTCTGTTTGCCAGACACACGGGCAAGACCTGAGCACAATCTCACCAGCAAGTATCTTCGAGTCGATGTTCCAGAGCCCAGACCACACCACGAATCAGGATGACTCTCAGCAGACAGGTATGAATTCTCTCCACTATTTTGAGAGAGCTTTGGATAGTTTTCCTCCTCTGTGTGCGTGTACTTAATTCCTCATTTCATACTGGAGATGAATAACACGTAACTCTGAAGAGCAAGCAGGACTTTAACTTCAGTATTGAAACTCCTTTGTGTTGAAACACACTGGATTCACAGTCGGTGGAACAGGGTGACCAGGAACTGAGCGAGGGGTTGCAGCGTGCTCTTGTACTGACACTCATGCTCTTGGACCTCCCACACAAGCGTTGTTTTCGAGCTCCCTCTCTTGATGTACCTGCACAGACCTGCTGATAAAACAGCTTCTTAGCGAGAAGCTACTTGTGTGCAGTACTCAGTGTCACCAGCTCCCTGAATTTAGACTTCCTTTTGGACTTCACTGCTGAGCGTTGCATGGCTTTGAGCGCCAGTCACAAGATGTGAAAGTGGAAATGCTTTACTTAGCACAATTCCATCAGCTGGCCCATAAGTTCATTCAAAAAGTTGCTTATTCAGACCTTACAAGAACTGATGTGGTTTTTTTTTTTCTTTGTTTCTTTTGGCAGCTGCCTTGATTGAAGGTTTTAATGGCGATGCAGACTCAGTTGCTGCTGTCCCGCCTTCTGCAGGAGACTCAGCATCGCTGTCTCTTCCACTCGTGCTGCAGCTCGGCATCTCGGAGCCTTCGCATCCAGCACTACAAGCCTCAGCAGCGCCGGCTGCTCCCTCCTCCATAGGAACCAGCTCACAGCAAGCTGCGTTTGGAAATCCTGCAACTGTTTTACAGTCCCCAGAAGTGCCTGTTCCTCACAGCACACAGTTTGCAGCCAGTCACCAAGACTTCCTGCAGCACACTCAGACGCCACCACAGCCCATTGTACCAGGACTTTCGGTGGTGGCCGGGGCACCTGCCCCAGCAGCCTCTGGTGCCACTGAGCCCCTGCCAGCTGTAGTTCAGACTGTGCCTGTTGGTGCGAACTCAGTTCTGACCAGTAACCCGACTATAACAATTACTCCTTCTCAGAGCGCTGCGATTCTGCAGTCCAGCATTGTCATGGGAGAGCAAAACTTGCAATGGATCTTAAATGGTGCCACTGGTTCTCCGCAAAGCCAAGAACAAATGGTTAGTATATGCAGGGCAGCTTCAAAACAGCTTGAACCATCCCTCTCCTCCCAGTATAAACATGTATATGTTTAGATAAATATGATGCAGTATAAACATGTCACCCATGCAGCCCCTAAAGATAGAAAAATAAATAGACGGAGAAATCCAGGGTGCAGGAAAAAAAATCTTGCTCTTTAGGGCTAATGAAATAATAGTCTGAGTTTTGGGATAGCCAGACCGCTGCCCAGAACCAAGTTAAATGTTAAGTTTTTGTATTTTATTTTTTCCCCTGTGTGTTGTCTTTGGAACATATGTCTAGTTGTTTCTTTGGGCTGCAGCTGTTTAGAATTTGAACAACAGAAATTTGATTGGAATCAAATCATACTGTTTGTTTTGTTTTGTTTTTTTCTTTAAAGCCACAAGTTCCAAAAGTAGTAGAAAAGGTGTTTTTTACCACTGCATTACCAGTAGCTGGCAACACAGGTAAGCTTGACACTGAACTTGCTTTTTCTTCTTTCTCTGTAGTGCTGTTAGCTTGACCAGGATTTGTGGTGTTTTTATTGCTTGCAGAAATGTTGAAGATAAAGTTTTTATTTTTTACCTTCCTGAGTTTTTAAGTGCACTCTGCTGTGGACTTATAGGTTGGTGCTGAGATCTGGCCTGTAGTAGTTTCTCTAACAACTTGTAAGATAATCAGGTTCACAAATCAGATCCAGAATGCGTGAAAATGGTATTTTAATGGACCTTACAGAGAAGAATAAGAGAAATGCAAGGTCGTAATTTGTTTATTGTTCTTTAAATGAAGACGTGGAGCAGACGGGAAACTTTATTAGTTTTTTAGTGATTATTTTTGGTGAGCACTGTCTGTGAGATTCACCAAACTGATACACACCTGTAGTTCTGTTCCATCACTCGCTTCCTACACTGTGTAGTCGTATTGCAAAGGTGAATCAATAAAAAGTCAAGAGAGATCAGGTAAGTTTAAATCTTAAACTTCCTGAAAGAGAGGAAGCCAGGCGAGTAGAGCAGCATAGAAAAGGTGAGCGTGACAAGGTGGATGGAAGAGGAAAGCAGGCTATAGAGAAAATGACCAGGAACACACCTGTGTTTGTGTCCAGGAGTGGAATTACTGGTGTCATGTTGTATCGGCTCCAGAGATGGGTGTGTAGGGGCTTGGGGCATTTGAATGCTGCTCTCTGTCGGATTTAATGCTGTAAAAGTTACAGTGGTTGTCAGAAGAGACATACTGGGCTGTGTGAAAGATATTAAGATCAGAATTCTAATGCCTGGGTTCAGCCTGAACGGGCTGCTCAGCAACAGAGTACCTGCCCCTCCCCTCTTTTCTTATGCATCACCTATTAGGGGTATTAATTGTGCTTGAACAGAGGAAGGGGCGATGTGTGCTGCAAGGTGCATGCAGTCCAGTTCAGCAAAGATGATGTGTCTCTGCCTGCTGTGAAATTATGTAGTTCCGTTGTGTTTTGTCTTTGTTTCCCCTTCAGGAAACGCTGTTCAGCAGATTGGTCTCAGCGTCCCTGTCATCATCATAAAGCAGGAGGAGGCCTGCCAGTGCCAGTGTGCCTGCCGAGACTCTGCCAAGGACAAAGCCACCGTGAAGAAGGAATGTTCCTCTCCTGATCCAAAAACATTGGAGCAGCCGGCTCCCCAGCTGCAGCCTCAGACCTTTCCTTCCTCCTCCCCTTCTCCTTCCTGTGGGCAGGGCGGTCAGGTAGTTCCCCCTCCAGACTCGCAGACTGAAACGCTAAGTGCCATGGATGTATCAGACTTCCTGTCCCTCCAAAGCCCTGAAACCCCATCGAATATAATTCCAATCGAAGCACTACTGCAGGGCGAGGAAGAGCTTGGTTTGAATAGCAGCTTCTCGAAATGAAGATGTTCCAGATTTTCCTTTGCACCTGGAGGGTAAAACCCTTCTCCTTAGAAGCAGAAACTGAAGGATCGATTCTCTTTCCTTCCTCTTTGGAAGTTTTGTGGCTTATTTCTGCTTCACAGATGTCATCTTAGTCACGTCCCAGGTACATCCATCTTTGAGAATCTATCTAAAAAAAGAAAAGGAAAAAAAAAAAAACAAAGAAAAAGCTAAGTTATATTATGAACTGTTTTGGCTGCACTGTCTGTCACTTTTGCTTGTCATATGTGAACACAGAAGTTAAGGTTACTCGTGTGCAAAAAGATTTTTTTTTAGAAAGAAAAAGGGGGCGGGGAGGGGGGTTAGTTTGTCTCCAATTGCACATCACTTACGTTTGGGATTAAGGTACTGGCAGCGAGTGGGTCTTTGTTACAACTCCTTGGGTCTGTCATTTGTTTTCTGTCTCCTATGTCTCATACTGACCGTGCACTATAAGGGGAGCCCGGGAAGGGAACATTTGCTGTGGTAGAAAAAGGCATTATTGTAGAAGATGATTTATCTGCAATTTTATTGGGATGTGATTGTGACATCACTGAGCTGGGAGCTGATGCCTGGGTTTGCTTTGTAGCAGCGCTGTTACTAAAGCCTACGGAAACCCTTGTGGAGTTTATTTCAGTGGAGCACGAGTACCTCATGCTCCTGATAGACGTGTGCATTTGATTTCATTAGAAGTGTGGTGGCAAAGACACTGTTTTCACAGCACGGAAACACCCTGGGAGCCCCTGCTCACTCAGGCTGGAGGCTGGTTCTTTGCCTCTCTCGGAAGGGTGCCGAGAGTCCCCGGTGTGGTCAGAGCGGTGCCTGCTGCTCTTGGGATTTATCTGGCTGTTGAGAAACAAGTCATCCTCTTACCCCGCGACTGTTCAATCAGGAGCACGGTGCCTTTGCAGGTTACTCCCATCTTTTGTCAAGAACAGCTCTAGGAGAATTTTCAGAATGGTTGAACGTAAGTTCAGTGTGAATTCAGTGAGTCTGTCCTTCGGCTGTCCCTAAACGCTTCCCTTGTTTCTGTTGAGCTATCTGATTTCTGCCTGGATCTGCCTCCAACCTACTGCAATGCCAGCTTTTTGTGCACGGGGCTATTTCTTGACTAAAAGATGTTACACAGCGTAGTAGTTTTTCATATCAAACTGAAAGTCTATATTCTAACCTACTCAGGGTAAATAAAACACAAATCCCCCCCTTCCACCAAAAAGCCTGTAATGTTGCAATAAATGCAGTCTCATTCTAAATGGTTTATTTATGCTGCATTATTTTAAGAAAAAAAATATGTAATTTTATAGTGTTTTATCCATCTTTCTGGCTTTGGCTGTCAGTCCTTTTGTGTTAAAGGAAAGAATATTAAATAGTCTTTATTCCGTTTACAGTGTTGTCATTAGTGAGATGCAAAGATAATGACTGTAAGCCAATTAATGCGGAGTGTCTGTGCCCACTAAATTTAGGAAGGCGAGCTCCTGGTGGATAGAGATCTTTTGCTCTGATGAAAGCTGCTCTCTGTACCTGCTGGGGAGAAGCAGCACGGGAGTGTGGTCCCACCTCCGGGATGATGAGCAGGTTTTTAGCCCTCTGGTGACGTGGTGCTCTGTGTAGCCCTGCCACCACTGCTGTCACCGTCCTCGCTGGGACGGTGGGTGAGCCATCTGGCCTGCGATTCCCTTGGGAATCCTCTGCCGGGCAAGGATGGAAATGGGCTGAAGGGAGCTGGCACTTCACCTCTCTTGTCTCACTCCCAGTTGTTGAGGTGCAGGAGGGGAGAGCTGTGCCCCGTTGGGGTGACCGTGAGGGAGAGGAGGCTGCAAAGAAGGCCTTGTCCCTGGCAAATGCTGACTTGCTCTGTGCGGATGGAGTGCTCCGTTTGACGAGCTTGGGGGCAGGAGCTGAAGAGGGAACACGCTGATCGCGGTTCCCCTCGGTGTGTGTCACTGTGCGGTGCGGCAGGAGTGCGGGTCCCGTGGTGATAAAAGTCCCCGAGACGCGGATTAACAAAGCGGGTTCTGTTTTGCTCTTGTAGCGGGAACCCCTCGAGGGCAGCGAGTGGAGGCCTCTGCGTTTCTCCTGCAGCTTCCTCTGGTGCAGCAAGAGCTGCTGAGAACGCGCAGGAAAGTCCCAGGCCTGTGTGTGCTGGGTGTCCCCTGCCAGCTCTCCTGCCCAGAGCTCCACTGCCCGGGGGTCCCGGGGCACAGGCGCTGTCAGGGGTTGGGACCTCTCTGTGGGTGTTGGAGGGTGAGTGGATGGATGTACACGTGTGTGAGAGAGACAGCTAGTGCAGATTCCTCTGTAGTTGTGGCTTCTTTCTGATGGGGACAAGGGTACCAGATGTGGCCTGAGATGTGACAGTTGGGGGGATGTAGCAACCTCTTCTGAGCCTTTCTGCCCATCAGGGAAGGGATTTTCTGTGCTACTCTTGCTACTTGTGACTTAGTCCACCTAAAACATGCTCCTGGGTGGACCAGAACTCTTTTGTGACAGAAACGAGTAGAAGAATCTCCAAAGGCTTTGAGAGGGGAAGCTGGTTTGGGAGCGTGGTGGTTGGCAGCGGTGAGGCGTCGGGAGTTTGAGCTCCGCTGCTTTCCCTGCTCAGCCACTGTCTTCTGCCCATGTGCTCTGGGAAGAGCAGCATGTTCCACGTTTAGGCTGACTTTGAGGTGCTTTGAGCTTGCTGTTACCCTCTTGTGTGTGCGTCAGGCAGGCTGTGATGTAGGTGGAACTAATTAGGGTTTGTAATGAGGCCGGAGCGGTGTAATTCCGTGACTGCCTGCACCATGAGCTGTGCCTCCCGCCCCAGTGCGTTGTTACCGGTGTGTGCTTTTGTTGTTTAGTGTTGGTCTGCTGTCAGAGCACTCCATGTCTGATTTGTTTCACATCATCCCAGCGCTGTGTGGTCAGATGTGCTCCTGCCAGGGGTTGGTGACGTGCTGGGACAGGAGGGGACCCGCGGACAGGAGAGGGCGGTGGCAGCAAGGCCCTGAGTTCCTCGGTGCCAGAGAATTTTCTGTCCTCCCCCTGCTACCCCAGCATTCAGCATATTCACAATAACATTTTCAATAAAGGGAGGAGTTTCTACCGTTGTAGATTTGGAGAGACCTTGGATTCCCAGAAAGGGGTGTTTTCTGTGAATATTCTGGAGCCTTTGCAGAAGTGTGCCCTCCTTCTGCCAAATCTGCATTTCATGAACCCCTTGAGTTATCAGGGAGGGAACTCCGGGTCGTTCTGTGTGAAAGGTTTTGTGGCTTGTGGGGATTTACTTGGCTACTCCCAGTTTCTAGATACGTGCAGGAGCTTAACCATGCAGAATGGGTCTAATTACCAAGGTGGGTAGCTCTGGTCACCGAGTGGTGACCCCAGAGAGCAGCCAAAGGATGGAGAAGTTGCTTTTTTGTGCTTTCCTAGGTGGTGGAAGGACGGGAAAAATCAGCACTGTTTAAATGCTGGTACTGAATTATACAGAACAAAGTACGAATTGGGCACTTGTGTAATGCTGACTGTGTCCCCAGAGACTAGTTCGCAGAACCTCATACTGGTATCTAAAATGCACTTTAGGTTGTTTTATCTTTAACCCAATTGCTGCAATTTCTTTTGTATATACTTTCACAAAGTTTATTTTTTGCTCTGAGTAAAAGTTAACAGGGGTGTGCAAAGATGAGCACTTAACTTGGTGCAATACTTGTAGCTAAAGATCATTGTCCCACGTGGTGGCTCTGTCTGTCTGTCTGTCGAGCTGAGCCTGTAGGAACTCGCTCAGTGACACCTGCCCTTCCTTCCCCTCTGTACCCGAGAGAAATTATGCATCATTAGCAAACGTCCAATCTATGCAAAATACTCCACTGAGAGCACTGTGCTTGTTGTGGGCCTTTTCTCTCACGCTTTCCGGTGGCGCCGCTTGTCAGTCCCGCGGGACGCGGCGGTGGGTTCGGTGTGTTCCTCTGCCTTGTCCTCGCTCCGCTCTGTCACTCGGACAGAGGTGACGAGCTGGTCTGAAACGGGCATGTCACACCTTTACAATTTGTCTTTGTCACGTTACCTGCCTTACCTCCGGGGAGGGTGGCACTGTTTGTGTAACCGCTGTGGGAGCTGTTCACAGGACTCGGGGCTGGGGAGCTGCCGGGGAGAGGAGGAAGGAGGAATTGCCCTCGGAGTTGGCTGGAGGTGAGAAGCTGTCCCTGATGGAGGGGGAGAGCGGCTGGTGGTGGGTGCAGGGTGTGGAGCAGGGGATGGGGTGTCCTGGTCCCTGTCCTGGCCCTGCCTCCCCATCCTCCTGCCGCAGCGGAGCTTGTCTTTGTCAAAAGCTTTGGGATCTGCAGGTGACAAGTCCTTGGTGTGAGTGATCTGAGCTGCTGGGCAGAACCTTTAGAGTCGATTTGGACTGTAAGGCAAAAAAAACCCAACCCCAAAACAAACCCAAAACCAACCACCAAACATGTCTTTAAGAAACCCTACAAATTCCTGATTGCATAGTTTTTAATTGGTACACTATTTTTTTCCTCAACATATTTTGGTAACAATGTCAAGTTTTTCTAAGTGTTACCTGTAAGTTGATACTCATGGACAGGGCTGATCTTTTCACTTTTTTTTGCGTCTCGTCTTGATAGAGATCACGTGTTCTAGAAGTTGGATTCTGTGTCTGCACTGAGAAATGCAAATTAAACTGGATATTTATGTAGTAGTGTACGTAGCCTGAGTGTGTGTGTGTGTGTGTTCTTGGAACTAGTTTAAAATCCCACACCATGCTTTTGGTGGTGTGCAAGCTGGCCAAAATTTGGTTCGTTATGCAGTGTACACTTTCTCAAATAAATGCAGTTTCTACTTTTTCTTACAAGGAATTTTTTTCATATGATCTTTTTTCAGCAAAACCAAGGGTCTGTTTTTGCAGTACCGTAGTGGCAGTAGCTGGTATTTCTTGCTGTGTAGCTTTGTGTCCTTCCACTCGCTCGCTGACCCGGAGCTGTCTGTCCCACCTTTGTTCTGGAGAGTTGTAGCTGCAGCCCCTGTGACAGTCGGGCAGGGACATGGTCCCTGGGGGGGGGACGTAGCCCCCACGATGGCCCAGGGCGTCCTCGGCACCGGGGTCTGCCCGAGGGGGAGCAGCAGGGCCAGGACCCAGCTCCTCTCACCACTGCTTCCCTTCCCTGCTCTTGGGCACCCACGGGGAGCTGGGTGCTGGTCTTGGAGATGATGGAATAAAAGAACCCCAGGTTTTTTGGGTTTTGTTTGGGTTTTTTTTTGTTTGGTTTTCTTTTCAAGAATGTGTGTATGGTGTTAAAGGAATTTATTTAACTATGAAACTTGGGAACAAATGTGCTTACATTGAGCAATGTGAAGATGTTAGTTACAGGTACAGTACTTCCAAAGGAAGAGCATCTCCAAAACCCAAAAAAAGAGTAAATATGAATTTGTATTTTTTGAAGAATGTAAAATGTGAAATAATGGTGTTTGCTTAATTGCTCATTTTGTATGAAGTTAATATTGTACTTTGAAATATCTGCAAAGAAGTGGAAATTAACTTTTTTTGGAATTGAAAGCAATATTAATACTAATGGAATCCTAATTAAATGCTTATTTAAACATTGTGTTATAATAGTCTTTCCTAGCAGTAAATTACTTGGGTGCTGAGTGTCCTTCCCCTGCCCCTGAGGAGGGATTGGGCCAGGAAGGTGTTTGCTTTGGCACCCACCTCTCTCCCACCAGGGGCTTCAGCGAATGAACTCCCCCGGGGCAGGGACTAGGGGGGATGCTGTGAATCTACACCTTGTTCTTCTGAACGTGGGAAATGCTGGTGGGTCCCTCTCCTGCAAACACCAGCCCTGGTCAGCGCGGGTCCTAGCGAGGAGCCAGGTGAAGCCTCAGGGGAGTGAGAAGGGCACAATTTCCTGTGTAAAGAGGGTCGTTTTAGTACCTAAAACCTTCCAAGCAGGGATGTCACACACTTTCCACTAAAGAGACTGGGAACTTCGAGGAAAGCTACTGGAAATAAGGGAAACAGACTGAATCTCCACTCTGAATAAATCAAGATTTCAGTGTAGCGAAGCACTCTCAGGTGGCAAAAAACCTCCCCCAGCAGCTGAAGGCCATCTCCCCCTCCAGCACGGGGATTCGGGGAGCGCAGTGATCACCGCAGAGCGATCGCTCCCCGCGGGCCCAGGCGCAGCCGCGGAGCTTCCCCAGCCCCGGCAACGGCCCAGAAAGGGGGGCCCTGTGAGGCTTCCGCTGCGATCCCTTCGACGGCCGTGTTCCCTCGGCAGGCAGAGGGGACGGGACAGGGACTGAACCAACACTGCTTTATTTTAAAGTGCAAATGGAGTGAGATAAGGGAAGACAAGAGAAAGCAAAGTCCAGGGCCGCAGCTGAGGGAGTCGGTAACTCGCTGGTTCATCGCGCCGGGCTCTGCGAGGGCCCCCGGGCCGCTCCGGGCAGACTCGGCCCCTCAGGGCTCCGCGTCGCCCCCGGCCGACGCGGGGAGCCGTGCGGGGCGGGGGCCGGGCCCGCCTCCCGCCGGCCGGGAGCCAACG
>VXBJ01006250.1:53568-84567 GCA_013400055.1 Nycticryphes semicollaris | reverse complement strand
GGAGGGGAGCGGAGCTGGGGCCGGCGCGGCGGGAGGGCCGGGGCGTGGGTGCGGGGCCGCCCCGCTGACTGCTGTTGTCCCGCAGGCTGGAATGAGGTGGTGTCGGCCGCCGCGGGTGCTCTGCAGGCGGGAGGGCTGGTGGCGCTGCCCACCGACACGGTGTACGGCGTGGCCTGCCTGGCCCAGGACTCCGGCGCCGTGCGGAGCATCTACAGCTTGAAGGGACGGAACGGGGCGAAGCCGCTGGCCATCTGCCTGGGCGACGTGGACCGGCTCTACAGGTGGGCGCGGGATGCCGGGGCCCCGCAGCCCTGGTGCGGTACCAGCCGCGGCTGCCGGTGCCGGCGGTGGAGCCTGGGGTGAAACGGGGCCGGGTGAAGCCGTGAATCATCTCTGACGCGTTGCCTCCCGCCCCGCAGGTACTGCCAGGTGAACGTGCCCGACGAGCTACTGCGGGACCTGCTGCCGGGACCTGTCACCCTGGTCTTAAAGCGTTCGGAAGAGCTCAATAAAGACTTGAATCCTTTCACATCGGTAGGTCTTTGCTACAGGATGAATCTCTGGTTTTGAGGATCGTTATGCTGTTTTTGTGTTTCTGCTGCAGTAGCTTTTGTTCTCACGTGTGCACTGGGTGTGCTGAGCAGCGATGGGTGTTCTCCTGAAGCCAGTCCCGGTGCTGTCTTGCTCCCCATGACTTATTTGAACTAGGGACTAACTTAGGAGAGCTTGTCTGTCATCACAGTTCAGCAGGGGCTGATGTATGATTCTCAGGAGGATCAGCTTTAAGCCAAGTGGGCTTTAGGCAAGACAAGATTAAAAGCAGTTACTGTGTGTAAAACCGTCCTCTCTTCTTCTTTGTAGCTGGTGGGTGTTCGTATTCCAAACCACCCTTTTGTTAGGGAGCTGGCACGAGCTTGCTCTGGACCCCTGGCTTTAACAAGTGCTAACATCAGCTGCCAGGCCAGCACGCTGACAGTGTCGGTAAGTCTGCTTTTGCCCCTGAGTGACCTTATCGTGGTAGTTTGTGAGACCCCCAGCCTCTCAAAACCAGAAGCCAGCTATTATTCTTTTAAAAAAATAATGTTAATCACTAGTTTGAAAGATAAAGTGCTGTGGGGAGGGGGTGGCTGTGGAATGAGGCTGCTGCTCTCTGTGCAGCTCCCAGTAACTAACTGTCTTTTTGCAAAGCTTGTCACCCTGGTGATGGTGTTGCTGAGTGTAGCGCCACATGGTCACCCTGTCCTCGTCCCCAAATGCTCGATAGGCTTCCAGCTTTTGTTTTTTGTGTGCTCCTTGGTACACAGGGGTGCAGTTAAGAGGCCAGAGAGCCCCTGAGGCTTTCCTGCATGTCTGAGATAAATCTGTTCTCAGAAATCACACCAGGGTGTGTTCATGACAGAAAAGGGAGCAGACCTGAAGGAGCACCTCCCCTGGCAGCAGAAGGTCTGGCAGTGTCTGGTAAACACGGTCGCAAACCATCTCAGGACTCTCAGCCACATCTCTCTCTTTCAGGAATTCCAAGACCTGTGGCCTCAGTTGTCCCTAATCATCGATGGGGGCCCGATTGGGGATGTCCAGAGCCCAGAGTGTCGTTTGGGGTCAACCGTGGTTGACTTGTCTGTGTCAGGGAAATTCACCATCATTCGGCCCGGCTGGTGAGCGCTCTTTGCTGGATATAAATGTAGCTTTTTATTTACTTTCAATGAAACAAAGCTTTCAGGGTAGGGTGAGCTGTGTATTGTTTCTTTTCCCTGTAGCAGTTGAACCTTAACGTTAATGTTGTTTAGCTGAACTGCCAGCACCCTCAGAAATCCTGAAAAAGAGCCTCAAATTGCGAGCCCAGTAGATCACAGAAGCTTCTGTGCGAAACACTGGTTTCTGGAATTTGTGTTGTCCTTGGTCCAAAAGGCAGCACTGTGGCTAGCTGATTGCTCTTTCCCAGACAGTTTAATCTTGATCCCTGTGTTTTTGTTTATTTTTTTCTGGTGGTTTGTTTCCCCCCCTCACAGTGCACTGACGTCTACGGTGGAAATCCTGAGGCAGAAGTACGGCCTGACACCGGAACCACCATGAGGCCAGAGCTCTGAGGGGACCCTGCAGAGCTGGTGGAGCTGGGCACCGTGTGCCCGTGTGGTCAGGAAAGGGACGTTTGTGGCCTTGTTTAATAAGGTTGATGGGTTATGTCCAGGTTAATAACCAAAAGATTTACAAAAAAACCCCAAAAAAAGGATAAAATAGAGCAACAGTTGATGGGTGTCTGTTAATTAGTATCACATCTGCTGTAGTCTGAGGAACCAACCCAAACTGTACTCTGAGCTCTTCGTGCTGCTGCACCATTCCCACATACCTGTTTATTAACGTGGTCAGCCTTTGAAATATGATTATTGGAATGTCAGACTCTTCTCAGGACAGGATGAAGACGACAATGTCTGATCCACCCTCCCCTTCACGCTCATTCCACACCTTTGTTTATTGTGTCTGCACTGAAAGAAAAGCAAAGATGGAGAAGAGGTTTTTTCAAGCTTTCACGGCGTTACAGCGAAGGTGTTCTCTGTCTGTTTTTTTCTGTTCTAAATGTAATCAAAACTTGCTACTGAGATGAAACTGTAAGTGCTTTTGAAAATTAACAGGTGGTTAAATGATCCCTATCTAGACAAGAGCTGCTCAGAAAGGCCTGGCTCCCTCCTAGTACAAAGAATGAAAACAAGCTCTTACTGATCTTTTTTTAAACATACACTTCCCTGCTCTTTATTCTGTCCTGAAACAGTGCTAAGCTGTAGCTGTAGTAAATGGGGAACGGACGAAAGTTTCCTCTGGTGTTTATTCTTCATTGAAAAGTAAAGTGTATGGAGCTGCTATTAATTTAAAAATTGTTAAGCCACTTGCATGGTGTTGTTATAAATGCTTATTGGCGTTGTTGTCCATCGCTGTCAGCGGACATAGGTGCTTGGTAAGAATGTCTGTGGAGTCATAAATAGAATCTTGTTTCACATCCAGAGCTGCTGCTTCTCATTTTATTGATGTAGACAAGTATAAATTAATTTTAGGACTAAAATTGGAAATAAAGGGAAAGCTGCCAGGAGCTGAACCTCCCTCAAAGTGTCTCCTCCGGTGCTTTTTCCGCAAGTGCTGCTGTGCTGGGCTCTGTCAGCCGGTGGCCCCGAGCCACTGGAGCCAGGTCTCCCACCAGTAGGTAGTGCTAGGCCACCGTGGGGAGCCTCGGGGGCCAGTGGCCCTATGGCTGGTGGTGTGTCTACACTTGCTTAATAGCATTAACGAGCGAGCGCCGTGCCAGGGCCGTGCTGCCACGGGCTTGGCTGGTGCAAGGTGGTACCACGGATGGTGGCCGATGTGCCGAGCTGCCGGAGCAGGCTGGACATGGGGTTGCTCTCCCACTGGCACCTGCTCCTGGCCAAGTCAGGCTGGGCTGATGCCTCCCCGTGTCCAAGGGCCACAGTGTCCTTATTGCTTGTGAGTGACTGTCCCGGCTGTTGCTGATGGACCGAATGCTCAGAGAGCTGTCCCCAAGGTGGTGTCTGTGCAGGAGCTGCCCCTCTGTGGAGCTCTGGCTGTAAGAGCCCAGACCCACCAGTCAGGGCCAGTTACTGTCACCTGCAGAGTGTGTGCGTGTGGGTCTCTGGCTGCTTCCCCTTCTCTCAGTCCATGCTCTGGCCTTGTCTTTCCAAACCAGGTGTCCCACAGGACAGAGGGACCGAGGGGAATCAAGGAGGGATGGCTTCCCTTTGCCCGCTCGGGACCCTCTCCCTCCCTGGCTGTGCCCTCTGCGGGTGCTGCTCTGAGCAGGGGTGTGACCTGGTGGGGGGCACAGAGAGGGGTTCTTGGCGGGCGAGGGGTGGGGGCAGTCTCCTCTCTGCCAGTCCCTCGTTTGTACCAACACTGAGCAGAGCTGGAACCGCTGCCCTGGTGCCTGGCGTCCCCTGCACATGTGGCCTGGAGGGAATGGCTCTGGGGGGCTTTCTGACATCTCCTCGCAGCAGGCGATTTCCCTGCTGATTCTGTTCCCTCGGTATTTGTATGGAGACCCCCCCCCCTCCTTCTCCTTCCACAGCTCATCAGCCATTCATTGATCTCCCAGTGATGCATTTCCCTACTCAGCTGAGCTGATCTCACACCATCAATACCCGGGGTGCAGCTCCTGACCTCTCTGCTGGCACGGGCAGGGCACGGGAATGGCTCTGCCCTTCAGGGACGCACCGGCCCAGACACGGGGACACCAGTGCCCGGTGCAGCCGCTTCCCTGGTGCTGGGTCTCTGCGGCAGGAGCTTGTCCCTCCCCTTGGTGATGCAGGAGCGTGGGAATGGGGGGGATGCCCTCATGGCCAGGAAGGGCTGTTTTCCCATAGCTGGGTGGGCAACGGTCTCCGAGAAGGTGAGATGAAGCCCTGAGGAAGAGCAGCCCTGTTTGCACGGGGCTGGCTTTGTGGTCTGCTCTAAGGTGACAAAGACTTGTCCCTTCCCCAACCTGCCGGCGCTGATGCGGCAGCCTCGGTAGGCAGGAAACTGGGGACACATCGGCACCTCCACTGGCTCACTCCGGGCTGCTGGCGTTCTGTGTCCCTGCAAGTGACAGCTTTATTTGTGCCACCAGCATTGAGAGGATGAGCTGTGTGTCGCGTGTGGGTGAAATGGGTGGCTTGCAGGAAATGCAGGCACCATAAATTACTTCTTTCCTCTGGCTCTGGGTGTCTGCACCCCCTGTGGCTGCCAGGGCGACGTGCTTGGCACCAGCCAGAGGGACTGGCCCCTGTGCCAGGGTTTGGGCACTGTCAGTGCCTCTGGAATGCAGTGGCATGGAGCAAACCCGGCCTTTCTTCCTTATTCAGGTGTTCTCAGTGCTTTCCCAAATGAGGACCCTGCTGCTGCCCCGAGTGACTTTGTGCCAGGAGCCCCGTGTGCTGTGGGCAGGGGGACACAGTGTGGGGACTGACAGGGATGGTGAGTGCTGGGGACACTGAGATGCTCTGTGAACGCACACTCATGGCCAGCTGGGACCTGCTGATTAGTCAAACGGCTTCTGCTGGGTTGGGGAGAGATGCCTTTTTAGATCTTGTAGGTGGAACTATAAACACATCCATAAGCCAATTCACAGATCAGGGTGACTCTTGTGTTTGCAGCCCTTGTTGAAATCACATTGAATCCACGAGCACTTGGAACAGGAAATACACGGTTTGCATTTTAATTAGCGCTTGCCCTGCAAATAAAAATGCATCTTTAGAACCTCATTAGAGGAGCCAGTTCAAACTCACAGAGCGATGATCCAGATGAGCTGAAGCAGACCCAGCAGGCTTGGCCCACGCTGGTGTTGGAGGTGACGCTGCTGAGTGTCCGACCCTCTCTGTCCCCGTTGAAGCCATTGGGGAAAAAACGCTACCAGGGGGGTCTGTTTGGGAGCCTTGGCCAAGTGATGGGGTCTGGCTGATGTCGGGCAGTTGTTGGGTGGCTCTTGCTTGTCACTGATCTTCTCTACTGATGTTTATTGAGTGCTTACCCGTGCCCAAGAACTGCGTGGTTCTTGCAGCTGCAGTTGGTGGCTAAAACCCTGGGGCTTTTCATACCCCTTTGTATTTTGTGCAGCCGTTAATGGCAGATGTGGTTGTGCTGAGAACTTCTCACAGGTGCTGTAGCTGGAGCAGCCTTTATTGTAGACCTTTGGTTGTGGTGTGGAGTACTGTAGGAAGCAGGGCATAAATTAGAATAACTCTTGTTACAGGAAGGTGCCTGGGAGAATGTAATTGCTTTAATATTTTTTACACGTTTTTGGCCATCTCTAACTATGACCTTGGGTTTATTTCCTCATCCTTCCTCGAGCTCTGCAGGTCTGTGTGAGCACATAGGGCTTCACCCCACCCTAGTACGAACACGGTCTGTCAGGGCAGGTACAGCTCAGGTCCTGACTTTAATGACTTTAATGGGGCAGTCAAGAAATCTGTGCCAGAGCTGCCTGGTGCGGGCATAAGGCTGAGGTGCTCTCCCTGGGGCAAAGCAATGAAATCCTGCTTTGGTGGGCACAGAAGCAACTGGCAACCGAGGCACCACTCTTGCTGCAAAAAGCAGCCTCTCCCCGAGACCCTGGTGTCTGAGGCCCCCCCTCCCAGCCCCTCCATCACCGCCTTCTGAGGTCTGCAGCTCTGCTTCTGAATGCCCCCGCTATACTTCACAGTGCAGCGCAAAGAAAACCAGGCTTGGGCTAATTAAGCTGGAAACATAACATTGCAATTTGTAGCTGATTAAATCTTTCAAACAATATTTATGTTAATCTCATTCTGATTTATTTTCTTATAATGCCTTGACTAGGAGATAGTCCAGTGCGTGGGGAAATGCTTCCAGATGGAGCACAGTCCGCCTTGCCAGATGCTGGAAGCTCAGAGTGAGGATTTTCACTCCCTGTGGTTGTATCCAGGAGCGATGATCTTGTCCATCTTGGCCATATCTGTACGTAGAGGGGGATGCTGAGCCACAGTTCTTGGTTTTGCTGCAGGAATGAGTCCGCCTGTGACAGGAGAGGGTGTGAAACAGCACGTGGGAAGGGGCATCCATGAGACAGTGTGTGCTTCTCTTGCACACACCTTGTGCCTCTGAGCCAGGGCTTTGCTGTCTGGAGGGGAGGCTGCTGTAAAAGGCTGCTTTGAGTTTATCTCTGGAGGTTATAGAGGCCTGTTGCAAAAACCCAGTTTCCTTTTACATGCTGCGCATGAATATCCACTTACACTGTCCTCTAGCTCTTCTTCCAGCTCCAGGGCTGGCAGGGTGCCTGGCCACTTTCCACAGGATTGCTGATTTAAGGAGTTAGCCTGTAGAAGCGTAGACGATAGAGACAGAAGGGACCTTGAGGCCATCTGGAGAGTCCCCTTCCCCAGACAGCACCTCCTCTCCCCAGTCACTCCAGACACATTTGTCAGATTTGCTCTCAGCTCCCTTTACTGGAAGAAATTCCACCCGGCTGCTGCTCAGCTTATTCCGATTTTTTCCGCTTCTTAACAAAATATTCAGTGGGGCTGCTGTCTGTGTATGCCTGGCTCTTCTCTTTTTATCCCTTTTTTCAAAAAGGCTTTAACTTACCCTTTCTGGTGCTGACACCCTGGAGATGCTGCAGGGCGAGTCCCTGGGGGCGGGGGCTCTGGGCAGCACTGGCCGAGGTGACAGGGGACCAGAAGGTGCAATCACTGCCAGAGCCAGATTCTGGAGCGATGAACAGTCCCTGCTTGCAGGGAGGGTAGCTCCAGAGGTCGAGGGGTTTTCACTGCAGAATTGTTAAATTAACTATTAATTTAATTATATTTTGATTAAATTAGATCCTCTTCTTTTTTTTTTTTTTGCTTTTAATTTCACCAGCAAATGATTCTGTGCATAATTAATGCTGGCTGATTCTGCTAATTCACTTACTGCTGCTGAGGGGACAGAGGTTTCGGTTGTAGTCTGAGCCACTGGCTGGTTCCCAGGGGCTGGTGCTGCCTGTACCGTGCCAGGAGCTGCCCTGGACGAAAGCCACACTGTGTCCTCAGGGCCAGGGGGTCTCTGGGCCAGGGGAAGCACTGGATGAGACCCCTCATTGCAACAGAGCTATTGACTTTTGCTCCTGAGCCTGCTCTCCCCTGGGTCTGTGATGAAGCTCCCCATTAACTGTGTTGTGGCTGGGAAGGGCTGGAAGCGGCTCCTGCAAGTGGAATTACTTCATTATGCTGTGACACAAACTGTCATTAGCCACAGCTCGTTTGGATGGGATTTCTGGGGAAGCAGAAGCTCATGTGGACCATCCATGCATCATGCACCGACAGGTCTTGTGGCATGTGCCCACCAGGCCCGTGGTGGCCACCAAGAGCTGGCCCTACCAGGTGCTGGAGCTGCTCTGGGGAACTCTGCAAGAGAAGCAAGAGTTTGGCACAACTTGATCTTGCTTCTTCTTGTGCACAAACCCCAAAGCATCCCCTGCATCTCGGGGTCGTACAGGAGCCTGTGGAGCTGTCATTGCTGCGGGCTGAGTTGATGAGCTGTCTCCTGGTGAGAAGCAAATTTAGTTAACCTTAAATTAGTCAGGAGAATGGGAAACTCTTCTTTGAAACGATGTCATTCAAACCACTGCACCTGAAATTATCCCCACTAGAAATGCAGCTGGAGATAGTAATTAATTCGTCGTGCTCCCATATTAATTCTGCAGCCGCTCTGTTCCCGTGTGGCTCTGACGAGCCGTGACCAGCAGCCAGGCTGGGCAGGGAGCCCGGGGACGAGCCACCCAGTCCCTGCTGGTTTCTGCATAGCTGACCATCAAAAGACAATTTTCAGGTCTTTCCCCTTGGTGTATAGTTGTACCCTTTAAATACCCTTCGGACTCTGACAAGCTTCCTGAGGTGTGGAGAGAGCAATTCCCTTGCCTCCAGGTGTCTGAAGGCAAAAGAAGTGGTGAGTCCACAGGGATCTGGGGTTTTAATCGTGACAGATCATCTTTTGAAAACTGCACTGTGAGCAGGACAATTGGTTTAATTATTCTAAGCATGTTTGGCCCAAATCCCCTGCCTGTTACAAGACATTCCTGCCCCTCGTTGCTGCAGGGGGGGACACACACAACACACAGTGCATTGCTGCATTACTGGGGAGGTGAGCGGTGGGGCTGGGACAGTGGTGGGGCTTGGACCATCGTCTCCTGGCTGGCCTCCACACCCTGGGGGCTGGTGGCAGGAGTTGGTGGGGTCTGTGATGCCTGACTGGGCAGGGATGGCTTTGGATTGAGGGCTGCAATCCCCGGTAAAACCCAACTGGGCGCCGAGCCTGTCCCCAGAGGTGACACTGCCAGCACGGTGCTGTGTGGGCCGGGAGCCGGCCGGGCGATGCTGGCAGCACCGGGCACCTCGGTGGCCGAGATGAGCATTCAGTGCAGAGGCTGCGTTGGGCTCCACTTGTGCCTTCCGTGGTTAATGCTTCTGCGAATAACCTCTTAGAAATGATTCCAATTAGGCCAGCGCATCGCTTTGTAATCTGGATCCCTGTTGTGCTGTCAGGCTCAATTCAAATTTAATTTGCAGAAGGTGTATATCGGGCAGCTTTTTTACTTAGCACAAAACTGAGAGGAAGATAACATTGATGGAAAAAAATAATACAAGTTCATATTCTTCTTACCTTAAGGAAGGAAAAGAGATGCCAGAAAACTTGGCCAATTTACATTTTAATGGGAAATGTTACGACTGCCTGCTCCAGGAGGCACAAATTGCTTTCCGGATGGGACCCTGACTCTGTACCAAAGTGCTGGGAATTAAATCTAGCAGCCTCTGATGAGATGAAAGGGATATCTAGAACGGCAGCCACTGACACCAGCCAGACGTGGGACTGGGGCCAGGCGCTGCTGGTGGTGACAGGCTGCTCGTCCCCACCACAGGGATGGAGCGGAGCAGCCCCTGGCTCCAGGGATGGAGGTCTCTCAGGGGCTGGGGGGCTGTCTGTGGGGAAATCCTCTGTGTTTCAAACCCTGGGGTAGCCCTGCCTCTGATGTACCCCCTGAGGTGCAGTGGGTGATGGCAGGGGACAGGCTGGCTGACCCGGTCTCTCCTGGACCCCCCTGGCTGCGGTGGTCGCTCCAGCAGCATGGATGGCACTTCCACAAGTGACACCTCAGCCTCTCCCACTGGCAGCCACCACAGAAGCCCTCCGAGACCCCTGCCTGCACCAGCTGCTCTCTCCAGGGCTTCTCTGCCTCTTGTCTAATTGTTCCTCATCAGGGTGGCTCAAGCTGGCAGACGGGCTCCGGCAGCACGTCTCGGTGATGCCAGCCCGGTGTCTCAGACCTTCATGCAGGGACAAAAGCTGTGCCCAGGAGAGGTTGCTGTTAATTTCTCAGCATCTTAAAGCTCTTTGAAGATGAAAGCGCGGCGCGGTGCTGCGTAGCCTTATCTCTGGCAGTGCCTGTCACCTGCAGCCGTTTCTGGCACGTTCAGGAGCGCGGCAAAGGCTCATCCCTGCTGGGACCGACGCTGGGGGAGTCGCAGGGCCGAAATTAGGAATAGTTCTTGTGTCTCCGGCAGCTCTGCTGGGCTTGGGCAGACCCCAGCCAGGGCAGGCTCTGCAGCTGAAGTCCTGTTGGCTGCCCCTTGCACTTGCAACAAAAGAATTTCTTAATATCTCTGGGTCCCTGCTGCTCCTGGGGGTGTCTCGGGTGTCCCCCATCTCCCCTCTTTGTGTGCACAGTTGCCCCGTCCTGGTGACAATGACACAGCCTGCACTCAGGATGCATTTGGGGGATTTGCCAGATTCTGAGCTTTTTTTTCAGATCATTTTTCTGCGCTCAAGGGTAGCTGGTTTTGTATACATACCAGATTTTTTTCTATATTGGCAGCACGATAGGCAAAGTTTTATTGGCAACAGATATTCTTGTTAGCAATGACCAAGGTGTCTGAACAGTTGAACTGACCATTAATAATTCAAGTGTCTCAGCTCACCAACTATTTATTTACTTCCAAAAGTTGCTGGTAATTATTTTTCCTGCTTCTAAAGTGAGGGGTTGCAGCTGCCAGCGTGGACTGGCAGGGTCTTGTTGCAGGTAGTGCTTGTCTGTGCCCGTGTCCCCTCCCCAGCTGCGCTGGCTCTCCCAGCCCTGGGAGAGGTGGGATGGGAGCCTGGAGGAGGAGAGCCTCAGGCAGGGGGGCACAGGGGTGGGCTGGGGGTGTGGGCTGGGGTCTAGCTTGTGGTGGCTGGTGGGTTGTGTGGGGTTGCAGCCATGGATGAGGTGGATGGTGGGGGCTGCCAGGGTGGTCCCCAGTAGTGCCAAGCTCTGCCCGCACTCGCTGCCACCCACTGGGCTGGCAAACAACCAGCAAGCAGCAGGCTCTGTGGGCAGGGGTCTTGTAGCCCCTGTGGTGCTGCTGAAACCCCACTGGCTCAGCTGGGCAGGATGGAGGTCCGGGGGGGGGGCGGCACTACAGAGAGTGGGAGTGCCTGTGGGTCCTGGAGTTTGTCCTCTCCTCAGATGGTGCTTTCCCAGCTGTGGGAGAGGTTGTGCTCAGCAGAGGGGATGTACCTGTGCGGGGTTGTATGGCAAAGGCATCATCACTCACGCGAGCAGACAGCGTGCTTACTGGGGACGCTTCCAGTCCAATAAAATAAGCAAAACCATCGCTGTTAGAGGCTCAGCCGGAGCAGATGCTCTGGCACCCACAAGGCTGCTTCCCCGGGTGAAGCAGTGTCACTGTCTGGAATCCAAAGCAGTGATAAATCATAGGTGACCTTCAGTAATTTATTACTGCCTTGTGCAAAACGCTGCTGTTTCTCTGGGCCGGCTCCTGAGCATCTGCTGGGATCACAATAATTCCAATCTTTAGCATCGTAATGGCTTTGTCATGGGTTAGATAATGATAAAGGGCTGGGGTTGCGGGGGAATGGTGGGTACAGAGCAGCGTGTACCCCCGTGGCAGCTACTGCCAGTGGCTGCTGGTGTGGGAAAGGCTGCCCTGGGCTGCAGAGCCCTGAAGATGTCCCGCGATGCTCCGGCACAGGCCAGTCCCCCAGCGCAGGGCAGGGGTCCAACCAGCTTCCCCCGTGTCTGTGGGAATAACGTGGGCTTGGCTGGAGTGAATGCTATTTCCCCCCTAAAATGTCACAGGGAGAGAAAAGACTTTCTAAAAGCAAAAACTTCCCCTGATACTTCAGTTGCAAAGCAAAATTTACGTTTTGATTTCGGAAATCAATAGCAATTCACAAATAATTCTCCTGGGCTGCTGCAGGTCATCCATCAGCTTTGGGTCGCTGCTCGATAGAAGCCATTATTGGGTTTTGTTTGTTTGTTTGTTCAATATTAGTGGTTTGTTCAGCTGTTCTCCAGGTCTGTATGATAATGACAAATTACAGACTTGGGGGCTTTTTTTCCAAACAGTCTTGACAAATGCAGATGGATGACATCATTAGGGTGCTACTGAGCCAAGGCTTGCCAGCTGTGAACATCTGGGGTGACGTGGACCTGAGGAGAACACAGCCCTGTGCTGGCAAAGACAGGCTGAGCAGGTCTTGGTCCTGTTCGTCCTTCCCCTGGCATTTGTCCTTGTCAGGGGATGGAGTGGCCACACAGAGCCCACAAGGGCACAGGGGGTCCCGAGCTGAGGGGGCAAGTGTCACTTTGGGGAGTGTCTGTGAGCCCAGAGCTGGGGTCGTCCCTGACCCGCTGGGCTCTGGGTGTACCCTGGGGGGTATGGGGCTGTTTGCCAGCACTGGGCCTGTGATATTATGGGCAAATTACCTGTGAAATGCCTTTTTAATACTGAAAGAAATAACTTGATTAGTGATTATTGGTGCAGAACACTTTGGGGAGTCTCTGCAAGGCGAGGATGGGCGGTATTGCTGGAGCTACCTGTCAGTTTGTCATCTAATTATGAGACTGTTCAGTGCCAAGACTCTGGACAGAGAGAGGAAAAAAACCCTCATTGTAATTGTATTGGCTGTATTTTGTAGCCACTAATTACTTGCTTAGCAATTAACGTTTCTCTGGCTCGCTGGGGAGCTGTCATGGCCTTGGCTTGGGCCAAGTGGCTTGGTGCTTCTCATTGCAGAGCTTTCAGACCTTGTAAACCAAAGGTCTGGGTGGGGAAGGGGCTCAGCCCTGGCTTTGACCCCCAGCAGCCCTCCTGGGACTCCTGTGCACCAGTGTGAGCCCCTGTGTGCTGGAGTGGGGATGCTAGTAACGACCCCTGTGCTCCCACCTCCGTTACAATGGGAACAGGCTAATTCCTGATCTGTGTGTCCTGGATTGCCTTCTCCAGCACGTGTCTGTCACATCCCCCGGAGAAAGATGGACTGGGGCTGGCTCTTCCCACCAGGGAGGGGGAGGCTGGTGCCGGGAGCGGGGGCAGAGCTTGTGCAGTGGCAGGTCCCACCATGTCTTCTGCAGGGACCTCACTGCAGTTGCTTGTGAAGCTCCTATTTTATTGGAAACACGTGTGGCACCTCTGGCAAACGCAGCTCCTTCCACCCCCTCTCCAGTGCTGGGGGTTGGCCTCGGCAGAAGGAAGGGGCTGGGGGCTCCATTGGGGTGCCTGCTCCCAGGGCTGTCCTGAGCCAGTGCTGCAGGTGCCCCAGGTTTGCTACCATCCCTGTAGGGAGCACCCCTGTAATCCCCCATGCAGCCCAGGCCCCTAGATGCCCTAAGACCCTCCAGAACCCCTAGGACCCAGCCTGGGTGCTGCAGCTCCCACCAACACCATTCATGGCTGCTCTGCAGGCACAGGCGAGGCTGGGGAGAACGGCCGAGTGCGAGCATGACGGAGAGGGGTGACAAGCACTGAGGTTATTTATTGTTTACTGTTTGCTTCTAACAAACATTTTCAGCTTATTAATTGTGGCAGGACGTGAGCTGGGTGAAAATTGATTTGGACCCCACTATCTGAGTGGTCAAACAGTTAAGTACCTATTTTACGCTCTCTAAACAGACATGGTAATTTTTCTCTTCACACACTGTTTTACACCAGCTTAATTCCAACAGTAAATTGAAATCAAATGAAAAGCAGCTTCCCAGCCCAGAAGGCCTTCCTGGTGCACGTGCGTGAGAACACCAGCCCCCATCAGGGACATGTGTCCTGAAGCACCAGGTCACATCAGTAGAGGAGCAGAGCCAGCGGATGGAGGGAGAAGGGCTGTGCCTGTAGTTGCTCACGTGTCTGGTCTGTGTGAAATGCGTGGTGGAGCTCCTGCCATCGCCATGGTGCCATTACAAATGAGACGATGTTCAGCGTTGCAGGTGGCCAAGCCATTTTTAGGTCTCTCTTGGCATCCCACAGCCAATGTCTCGGTGTCTCTTGGCTCTCAGCTTTCTCCTCCAGCCCTTCTCCCTCCAGCCTGGAGCTCTTGGCGCTGGGTCTGTACCAGTTCTGTGCCCCAGTTCTGCAAAACTTTAGATGGTCCCAGCTCACCCCATGCTGATGTCTGTCCTCTTGCAGATCCTCATGGAGAGTGAAGAAAGGGTGTCTGCAGGTAGAGACAAGAGAAACAGAGAGGCAGGAGAAGCCCCACTGGAGAAGGATGTGCTCTAGATGAGGATGAACATCCTTAATGCACGGAAAGCAACCCTCCCACTGTCCTGGTTGTCTGCAGCATGGAGGTGAGGATGGCAGGAGCTGGCATGGGAGGCAGAAGCTGTTGGAGCTCAGACACATCTGCAGTTGCTTGGCTGTGGTCCACGGGGACCTCCATCCCTGCAGTACAGGAGGGAGATGGGGCTGGCAGTCACAGAGCAGGTGAGGGACTCGCTGCTCTCCAAGTCTGGGACAAGGTGCTGGGCCTGGGGCTGATGGTTCCACCTGAGTTCAATGTGCTCGTAAATCAAAATCTTGATGTGAACTTTAGTAGCATCCGTAAATTCTTCATTTATCATTATTAAAGATATGTCAACAGTCAAAAATTGATTTATAGCTGGTAATTTAGATCATGGATTATCTCTGATACAGTAAACTATTCCTATCCAAAGCCCATCATGCAGTTTTTTACTTATTAGGAATTAATGACTCATAAAGCAGGGCCAGAACAGGCTGTTAGTGTGAATGAAAGGAAGGCTGTGACTGTTGGGGTTTCCCTCCTGAGTAAGTATGAAGGAACCCCTGATAAAATGCTAATTGGGTCTGCAGGGCCTTTTGAAGACACCCTGGGCTGGGCGTTGTGGTGGGTCCTGGCCCTCCAGAGCGGTGCCAGCCACAGTCCGGCTGCCACACCAGGTGTGTTCCTCTGAAATTTTACAATACATATGTTAAATCTCCAGTTCTCTGCACTGGCAAAGCTTTGAAGTCCTTTATCTCCAGGAAAGACCATCTGCTGCTTCAAAACCATGGAAACGGCTTTCGGCAGATAAAAAACTTTATCATTTTAATTCAGCGCCAAATGCCATAAAGTCAATAATTTATCGTGCAGTTTAGAAGGTATTTCTCTAAGTCTCTAGTACGGCTGTTGTTTGTTTCTGATGTTGTAGTGATTTTGCATTTGTGTAAGCGCCACAGAATTGACATTACACAGTGAGACAGATTGTCCTGTCTGAAACAGCACCTCACGGTAAAGCAGCAGCAGCTGCTAAATTGATATGCCGTGTTGACATACCTTCATAAATAACATATTAAGTCCTAAAATAAAACTCTTCTAACATCTAAATTAAATGGAATCAAAGCTTAAATTGTCAGCTAAGTACATCTGCAGGTGCCAGGCCACGGGGCTGGTGGTGGGCAATGGGGCTGGGCTCGGCAGTGGGAGCTGGACCAGGCTGCCAGTGTGGCCGCCACAGGAATATGGAGATTGGGGTGAGGTTTGCTAACGAGGCTCGTTAAGTGAAGAACATGGTGCCCTGCAAATTGTGTTCCTTGGATGCTAGGAGAGCAGGGGGTGGGGTGGTGGTCTCGGTGCGTGGGTGCTGTGTCAGACTGTGGTCCATCAGGGATGATGCCTTCTCTGGAGGGGGTTGACACCGCTCCACGGCTGCAGCGGCCACGTGTCCTGCCCCGTTTTGGAAGGGGAACTGGCTTTGAGATGGGTTTGTACCGGTGTGCTGGTCCCTCTTGGCTTTGTGGAGGATGTTTCGCACCCTGGTGCCTGGTTAGTAAAACCTCTGCTCACTCACTGTGACAAAAACTATTGTATTTTGGTTAAAACGCTACAGAGACACACTGGTGTGATAGAATGTGCAATATCGTCTCTAATAAGCAATTATATTTCATAATAGGAATTAATTAAAATCTTACACTTAAACCAAGTAGCTAATTACAGACCTTTTAGCTTAATAAAGATAGACTGTGGAAAGGGATAATATATACGGTAATTATTGAGTTAAGCAGAATGTAATGTGCATCCGGGGCTCACTTAGGATGTTCTCAGTCAATACTTAATTACTGCTCTCTGAAGTCTATGTGGCATCTGGCTGCTGGGCTCCTGCTCCCCTCCTGAGGCATTGTCATTGCTGAGATTTACCTGTGGCCACCCTTCGGTGGTGGCCGGGGATGAGGGGGATGCTAGGGGAAGGGGATGTGTCCCATGGGGTGTGTGTGGTCACAGCCAGCTCTCGGTGCGTGCCAGCAGGGTGACTGGCCACCATCCGTCCTGTGTCGGTGTCCCAGCTCTGCCTGGTGCTGTCCCATGGGGTCTCTGCTGTGGACCCCACTCGGTGCCGCTTCCCCCTTGTCACTGTGGCCCCATGTCCCGTGGCCAAATGGGACCCTGCAACACTTGGGTTTCTGCTATTACTGTGTTCTGTGGGGAGGCAGAGGTGCTGGTCTGGGCATTATGAGGTGTGGGGTTGTGCTGGCAGAGCTCCTTGTCCCCGCGCAGCCTCGTGTGCCCCCGCGGAGACCCTTTGCTTCTCCCGCTTGCCTTGATTGAGCGTCGTTCCCAGCATTGCGCAGCCCTTACCGTAACGCGGAGGACAAATGTATTTAGCAAGGCTTAAGGTCAGATTTTGAGAGTCAACAGTTGCAAGGTCAGGAACGGAGTTAACAAGGAAAAAAAACCAAAACATAAACCGCATCCTACGCCAAGTGCGAGGGCCAGGCTGCTCCCTCGGCTCCGGTGCTGTAGGGCAGCACCAGGATGTGCTCCCTTCCCCAGGGCTGTCTGCAGACCCTTGTTAATTACAGTCACTGCTGCTGGAAACCAGGGCGATGCCCCTTCCCATGGCGAGGGGACGGACGGGATGGCATCTCAGACTCGACTGCCGCATTCCCTTTTGGGGACTAAACCTCGTGTCAACTGCCCCAGAGAGCTGTCAGCTCTGGCTGCAGCCATCCTGGCTGTGTGTGAAACGAAGGGCCGACAGCTGATGGGAGCTTAATGACTGGACTTAATGACTGGCCGGCAGTGGGAGTCGCTGGCTGGGGGAACTGGAGCTTGACTCAAAGCCAGAGGTGTCTGGCCAGAAAATTCTGGCTTGTTTGGGAAAGGCCACTGCGACGCTGCAGCATTTGAGCTCCAAAAAATCCAGCAGTAACTGGAAAGTGGGATAAGATGTACCAGGGGTTTCTCGGGAGGGGATCCGGGTGGGCTGTCCCGTGCCCTGTGCAGCGTGGCCACATCCCAGTGCGCGGTGCAAGAGATCTCTTTCGCACACACTGCACCCAGGTGTGAGAAAAACTGGGCTAAACCACAGCAAACGGAGATCAGAGCAAGAATGGCTCTAAGCGAGTAAGGATTAGTAAAGACAGCAGCCGTGGGGTGGTGGGGATCTGGCTGGGGGACCCCTCAGGGCTGGGAAATACACAGGGTGCTGATGGCTCAGGACGCTGCAGTATTTCAGAGGAAAGAGCAGGAGTAGGGCAATGGTTATGAAATTTGTTATTATGAAGTGTAACACGGTGCTTCAGGGCTGGTGAGGGGAGTTCAGCAGCTGCAAACGGCTGCGCTGGAGAAAGACCTGTGTTTATCAGTGCCTCATGCGACGATTCCCTCTGGCCTTCAATATCACCATCCTCTTCCCTGTGGAAAATGCCCCAGCTGCCACACGAGGAGGTTTTTTCAGCAGACCCAGGGTGGTCTCGTAGGACTCGAGCATCGCACTTTGCGTCGCAGGTGCCCCTTCATCCTCTGACGCCTCGGGGCTCGCTGCAGGCAGGGGGCTCAGTCCCCTCCCACTGTGGGCACGGCTGTGGCCAGCGGGACCCCCCTGTTGATGATGGTGGTGAGGGTCCTGCCAGCACAGGGCCAGGGTCCTGCTGGCATCTGCCCCCCCTCATCCCCGTCCCCCTCTCTGTCCCCCCGCAGCAGGAGGTGGCACTGCCTCCTCCCCTTCAAAGGTAAAATGCTAATTTCTGTCTGAGCAAGAAGAGCCACTAATTGTGTGTAAGCCCCTTCCGTGATGTTTGATTCGTGCCTCGTGCAGCACCCCTGGAAAGGGTTTGAAGGAGGATGAAAGCCCCCTTTTAGGCAGAGAGGCTGTGTGATTAAGCAGCTCTCCTCGCTCAAGCACTGTGCTGGTTGGCAGCTGCTCTGTGCCTGCGATAATTATGTCAAAGCCTGGGGTGCCATCAAGGGTCTCCGACCATCTGCAAGTGAAGAGCTGCTTTCCAATTACCAGCACTGGCATCTCGTGTCCTCTTTGGTCCGAGCTGATGTTTGCTGAAGGATATTGGAAGAATTAGTAGATATATTTCTCTCTAATCCTGTCCCTAGTGACAGCAAAATCAAACTAAAAAGCACCAGATCGTGTGCTGTTGTTTTAGGCAATAACCCAGTGGTATTAATGAAGGTTTTTATCATTCTGGGGGCTGCATTGATATAGAGGAGGAAATATCCAAGGTAACAAAGCGGGATAAATTAGAAGCTTAACAGCATCAAGAGGTATTATAGCCCCACACATTCTTTGGGAACTTGCCTGGGCTGTCCCGCTCCTTCTTGAGGCCACGGCGTTACCCTTCCCTTGGAGGTTGTTCACCCACGTGGTTCCTGGGTTTCCTCTTCCTGGGGAGGCAGCAGGAGAAGGCAGAGGTGGGGGTGCCACTGCCTGTCCCCTCCCATGCACGACCTGGGGTGCCTGGCTCAGAGACAGGCTGGGGAGCGGGCAGGGTGGCTGCCCTTTGTATGTGGAGCATTGGGTAAGGACGTGGTGTCAGGGGGGCTGCTAGGGAGGTGCTCAAAAAGCCAGGAGACCATTTGTCACAGTCTGTGATTTGGCTTATATTTGATGAGCCAAATAATATATATATAAACCAAAAAAGGACTGTGTTTGCAAAGGTGATGCTTCTGCATTTCCAACTGGCATGAACAAGCAGCTTTGGGGAGGGACGTCAGGGTGTGGATGTTTCTGAGAATCTTCTCCAGTCTTTGCTCTTCTTTCCTGGCAGTGTCTGCAAGCTCTCAAGCACCTCTGCTCTCTAATCTAATCAGTCCTGGGGAAACAGGCTTTGCTGCAGTGTCTGACCACTTATGTACCCACCAGCAGAGTAAATTCCAGATGTGTTTTGTGAGATTGGCACTGGAGCAGGGGGTGCGCGGCTGAGCCCAGTGGATCTGCTGTGCCATGGGATGGGGATGGGAGGCAGAGGCTGCTCAGCGAGGACTCCCTGGTCCAAGTCTGGCTTCCAGGTGCCAGGGAGAGCCCTGAATTACTGCTGAATTGCTACTCATTTTCTTAGGGACCTGGTCCAAATGCCACTTTCCTGACTACACCACACGTGTTTTCCAAGCAGCAGCTAGACCCTGTGGTGAGGCGGGGAGATTTGATTAGTCCTGTTAACGCTCTCTTATTAAAGCTCAAGTGATGGGAGGTAATGGTCCCGCAGGGTCTGTCTGTCTGTCTGGGGAGTGTGAACCTGGCAAAGCTCTGGCTCTGAGTCAGCCCCTCATCCCGGAGGCAGGAGAAGGGTTTCTGCTGGATCCTGGTCTCTGCTGGGCTGGGTGGGCTGGTCCAGGCGGGCAACTCCACAGGGGCACAGGGCAAGGGGATGCACAGCCAGTATCCGTCCTGGCACTGGTGCAGCCCAGGAGCCCTGCTGTCCCCCGAAGGATCACTTGGCAGCGACTGCCCACCCTTAGGCATGGTGTGACGCTGCTGCCTCCAGTAGAGGTGGATGGATGGCTGTGGGTCTGTCATGTCCTATTATCCAGCAGATGCCTTGGGCTGACTGACGTGTTGGTGGGGTCAGTGCAGGAGCTGCTGCTCCAGAACCACTGCTGTTGCTCCAGGCTGTAGGGCTGGGGTTTCCCTGGGGATGCGTAAGGGGATTTATGGGTGTCTTCCAAGGTTTATGATTCTTGATGAGTAGATAAAAGGCCCATTTCTTCTTTTAATGGAGTCTCTGATGTTAATGGCCTCCCTCCAGTCAGATTAAGGTGCTTTGGCCTGTTTTACTCTAATAGAGGATGATTGAGAAGCGTCTGGCTGCTTCACAGTTGGTTTCCTTGCACTCTTGCTGTACCAAGCTGCTGCCACCCCTGCCCAGGAGAGGCTTCCTGGAACTTAAGAAAACCCCAAGGCTGGAGGAGCTCATCCCCTCCCCTTGCAGGGGCTCCCTCCTCCTCTCCTTGCTGTGGATATGGCTTGGGACCACCCCAGGGAGCATGCAGGCGTAGGCTGGGATCCTGCTGAGTCCCTGGGGCAGTTGATGCTGCCCACCCTACCTTACTTGGCCACCTCCTGCCGTCCAAGGGCAGAGGGAAGTGCTGGAGCCTGCAGGATAATCAGAGCTATTAGAGGCAGTCGTGTGTGCAAGAGGGTGTGAAATGCAGACGGATGGAGGACCCTGGGGAGAGGGAGAGAACAAGTGGGGACGTGCCCAGGTCCTTTCTCAGGCTGGGAGGGGAGCGCAGGCTGCAGGAGCTGGCATGGGGACCTCGGTGTCCCTGTGCCCTGGTGTCCCTGTTCCCTGTGTGGCACTGGCATCTCTGGATCATCAAGGAGCAACTCCCCAAGCTGCAGTCTCATTGTATTAACAAGGCACCATTCCTGCATTTTAAGTGCGTGCTCCTTGATGTTGTCCTGCCTCTAAATGATCCTGGAAATGTATTGTCTACTTAACTACCTTTTAATTAAAAGTCGGGGATATTAGAAAAGAGAAATCAATTCCTGTCACAATTAAGACTTGGTTTGAACAATCGCAGTGTGTTTCAGCAAAGGATCCTCTCTGGACTTATTGATCTGTATTGTCATAATGTCTGCTTTATTATCGTGGCTCAGACGGTCTTAAATGAATATTTTGCCTGAATTATGCCTGTCATCTGGCAGGCAGAGGGGGCTGCGGGCTGCCAGTCACACTCTGCAGGGCTTCCTGGGCCGGGGCTGGAGCTGGGGTGAGCAGCCTCATCCCTTACAGCGTGGGACCCCTCTGCGAGCATGATGCTTGCCCTGAGGTCCTGGCACCTGCTGGAGACACCAGGGACTCTCAGGGTTTGAAGCCCCAGGACTGTCTCAGAGCCTGGCAGCAGCCACAGTGAGCGGCACGGAGGGAGCAGAAACCACCCACCGGCAGGTGCCACTGGAGCATCCTGCATCCGATGTGGTGCCACCTCTCCCTGCTGACAGGAACAGGAGCAGGGCTGGGACCAGGAGGGACGGCTGGCACCAAGGCTGGAGCCTTTCCCACATGTGGCCATGGCTCTGCCAGCCGCCAAAACCTCCCTCTTCCTCTCCTTCTGAGAGGGGCCGTGAGGAGGACTCGGGTGCTCTCCCCTGTGGAAGTGACAGGAGAGTAAGAGGCTGATTAATCAAAATCTAGCATGATGAAGGACCTTTTTAAAGGTAGAAGACATCCTGGTTATAGTTTTCCTGCCCTTTAAAAGTTCTTTAAAACTAGGGGGTCTTGGAGGAAAGAAAATTGATTTCTCATGGTTTCTTTTGTACCTCAGGGGCAGAAAGTAAATTCAAAGGGGCCCTGACATGAAGTGTCAAAGTCTCTGCTGCTGTGGCTGATAATGAGATCTCTCACAGACAAATCAAAACACCTGGATTTCACCACAGAGGAGCTACTGGTTTGACCCAAGATATTGGGGTTGGGAAGAAGAGCAGGCATGTGCTAAAATCCTGTCTGTCGTGGAAGACTTGGCTGCAGAAACACCGGAGCTGAAGTTATCCTCGGTCTGGGTCCTGCTGCCCTGTGGTGCCTCCACCAAGGTGCTTCCTGCACTGTCACCGCTCCTCCTCTTGCTCTGGGCTATGGCATTGACTCCTGTGGCTGCTTCCCCTGGTCCCCCCATCCTGCAAACTGCTGGCTTGTCAGGGGTTGGGGAGGGAGAACCCCCACTACCTTGACAGCATTTCTTGTAAACTGATGGCCATGGCTCCCAGGGCTGCAGCCGGCCATATACCCTCTGCTTTGTGGTACACGGGATTCACATAATAATTTCTGTCTCTTATTAATGCTTTTAATCTACAGACCTCAGGAACGCTCAGGCAGAGGGAGGTGAGCCAGAGGAAACCGGGAGGGGTGCTCAGAAAGAGGAAAGAAGCAGAGGAAAGCGAGTGGGATGAACTCTTTACCTCTCTATCCCATTAGCACATTTACCGCAGATTAAAAATCCTGTTGGGAGCCGGCAGCTGGGGGAGCTGGACGGCAGCACGGGGACGGCAGTGGCTTCAGCTCGGTGGCAGTGCCCATGCAAGTGGATGTCGGGGACGGCTCCAGCCCCCTCAGTGCCTCCCCCTCACCAGGATGGCCCCCAGCTCTGGTCTTTGCTCCTCTCAGTTGTGAGTTAAGTGACTCCTGGGCTCCACGATCACGCCTTTGGTGTATGACTAATTGGAGAAGTGTCTAATCGTGTCCTCCACCGATGTTACTGTTACACAGCCTGTGATTAAACATGCTGTCAGCTGCTGCTGTGTACAGATGATAATGCTGCTTTCTCCCCATTCCTACACTGTCAGCCTCATTAGGAAGGTTTACAGATAAATTAGGCGCTCTGGGATTGAATAATGTCTTTAACGCATCCACTGAGTGCTGCACCCTCAACTCTGGCTGTTGGGGGATGACTCTGGTGACCCCCAACCACTGTGTGGGGCAAAACCCTGGCCCCACATCAGGGTGACCCCCAGTCTGGAGCCCACCTGCTGTGCTCATGTTGGCTCTCCTCGTGGAGACCCTTTTGGGGGTGCAGGCCCCACTTTGGCTGCCAGACTGGAGACGGTAGCAAGTGTCTGGTTGATAAAATTCTCTCTGATGCTTCATTACAGCAGAATCTGCAACTCATGCAAAAGGATGCTCTTTTTCACTCTTGCTGAATGAAACATTCATACATTTCCAGAGAAAGCTCCTGGTACGGGTGGTGCGTGGCCTTTCAGATACAGCAGGAACAAACTGCAGCTGCAGATGGGAACAGGTTGTGTCTGCCATTTTTTTTTTATTCTTTCCCCTGATTATAATGCAGATTGGACACTCTCTCCAGCATTTCCTCCCTTTCTGTTTGTTTAAGCAGTATTTTTGCGAGCCTACGTGGCCGTCTCGCCCTGAGACATGAGTGCACTGTTACACTGAAACTGAATTTATTGCTTTTCCCCCACTGCTCCTTCCACCGGTGGTCAGCTCCAAGCCAGATGTGCTGGTGGGGATGGTCCTTCTCCATCATCAGGATGGAGCAGGCAGGACCCCCACGTCCGGTGGTCCCTCTGCAGGGGCTGCAGGAGGAGCAGGTCGCAGGAAGCCATCTAGTTCCTCACTGCACACCAAGCACTCCCTAATTACCAGGGAGCTTTAATGGAGCTGGACACACCGTGCCGGTGCCTTATTTAGAGTCTGCCCAAGTGCCGAGTCCTGGAGTACAAAATGCATCTAGGAATTAGCCCCAGCTGGAGTAAATTGCTAATTATCATTTGCAAAGTATATTACCCTCTTTTATCATGGACAAATGGAAAAGACTGGCGCTGCATGACCTTCCTGTCACCCTCGCCCCGTGACTAAGGGATAATTGGCGAGTGCCTTGTGGTGATTGAGTTACGGAGCAAGTCCTGAAGTGTCTTTCTTCATCAGCCTGTCATGCAACTTGCATCTCTGATTGCCTAATGAAGAGGAGCCAGAGCCGTGCTCACCCCAAGGAAACCCGCCGCAGCTTCAGGGCCCTTGATGTTAAGGGACATTTGCTGCCACTTTACTGAGGGGCCAGTAAAGCTAGAAAACCCGGTAATTGATTCTAAATGGTAATCAGCACAAAGACTTAAATGTAAAAAAAACCCTCTTAACAAATAGAGGAAACACTGTAAAACAGGGAAATCCATGCCGAGGCATGCTGGCACTTTGGGGTCCCCTTGTGGGTGCATGTACAGAGCTATAGGTCCCCTGAGGAGCAGCATGAACCAGCCTGGCATTTATGCAGTCTTCACCTTTACAGAGGTTTGGGGTGGAAATTCCACGCAGCCCTGCTCGAACCAGTGGAGGGAAGAACCCTGAGCTGCAGTCAGAGCTCGGCAGCGGGGCTGCTCCGGGGCATCCCTCCCGGCTCCTGAGGCCGCACGACCAGCAGGACCTGTCTGTCTGAAAGGTGTCTGACCATGAGTGATGGCCACACGCTGCAGATCCCTTTGTAAGACATAAACAGCCTGCTCCTGCTGTGAAATTATTTCCAACGCCACTGAAAATGAAACTCCAAATGACAGCACTTCAAACAGAACGGCCGCAAATCTCTGTAAGTGATTTTAATGAAACCAGCCAGGAATACAAGGAGAGCAAATCAAAGCTGGGATAACTCCTTTGTTCAAATTATGTGTAATTGGTATCAAAATTATGATAATGGTTGTTTGCACCATTATACTTGAGGTGTATCATCATTTCTATCACAGACACCAGCTCTCAGAGGCTCACACGCCTGAGCCCTCAGTCTTTAGCCAGAGCCAGAGGAGCAGCAGCCGAGGGGGTCCTGGTGCCTGTGCCATGGTCACATTCCTAGTGCTGCAGCTCAGGAGGGACTGACTGGGTGGGGCAGGACACAGTCCCAAATTCAATGTGTTTACTTTAAGTAATTGCACCTTAATTAGCACTAAGTTACAGCTGGTTTCCTAAGGAGCTCTAAATTACTGTTTATTGGCACCAAATGGTTTCCTTTTGATCAATGCTGCCCAGGTGAGTGTCAGAGTCCTGGCCAGTGACTGGTGGTGGCTGCCAGGATGCTCAGGAGGATGTGCCAATCCCTTGGCTGGTCCCCTGGCTGCCGATGTGCAGGCTCTTTGGGGAGAAGCAGTGCAGTGGCTCAGTGGCTGGTGGCCCAAGGGCTGGTGGCCGTGCCAGGCACCATGACCGTGGTGCCGGAGGAGCTCCCTGACCCCTCTCCTGACAAGCAGCAAGTCCTTACTGCTCCATGTGAAATGCTGGAGCCACCAGGATGAGTTTGCTGTGGTTTTCCCTTGTGTCCACCATGAGGAGGTAACACAGGTCTCGGTGCCTTCGTGATGTGACCAATGCTGAGGCTGGAGTGGCCTCTGAGAGCGGAGCCAGAAGCACTGGTTTTCTCAGCAATGAGCAACACGAACTGAATCCTCCTCATGCTGGGACAGAGCTGAGAAACTGCAAACTCTTGTTTTCTCCTAGTAAAATGAAAAGTAATCCTTTCTCCTCTGTGCATTCCAGCCCTGTGTTGTCCCTGCACAAGGCTCTGGGGTCATTGTGGGCTGGGCTGGACTGGGATTTGTTGGCTTTGTTACAGCCTGGGCTCCCTCAGCTCTCGCCTCAGTAATTTATATGCCATTGTGTGACTGATGAAAACCCACTATCAGATAATTGATTCCCTTTGTTTTTTTGTAGTCCTTTGGAGTCTTGTTTCTGATACTAATCACCTATACGATGCTCTTGCCTGGCCAGCCCCCCACTGCGGGTGGGTTTCTGCCCAGTCCTACCTGCTGAGCCTGCTTATGGGGGCTGGGGGAGCCTGGGGGTCTGCAGGGGCTGTGCTTGCCCCAGATGCCACTGAAGAAGAGCCCAAGGGTGCTGGGCTGGCCTTCCCCTGGCACCCAGTGGCTTTTCTGGCCTTGTGCTTTGGGCACTGGCTCCTGATCTGCCACTCATCTCCATCGCCACATGCCACTGACACGGAGCTGCTCGTCTGTGGGTCTGAGTCCCCTGGGAACAGCACAGGGAATCTAATTAATGCGTGTAATAAATCTGCAGAATTAGGTGGCCCGTCTGCCCTTGTGCATCCGTTGCTTCCTCCTCCACAAAGATAATTACATCAGACAGCTCTTAAAATAGGTGCTTTTTCCCTTACAGGGTGTTTGTGAGTAGAGCTGATGGCAGCACCAGGACCTGCCTGGGCTGGGCACCCAGGATGGCTGGGTCCTGGGGACAATGCTGAGCCCGGACCCCTCCATACCAGAAGAGGTGAGGCCATCTGCCTCCGCGAGAATGCCCCTTGCTCCGTGTCCCTACCACATCTGTCCCTGCTCTGGGGGTTATGTGAGCAGGGGTTTGGCTTCTGCTCATTCCTGGGGCTGGGAGGGTGGGAGGCTTTTGGCCTGTCACAGGCAGTGAGAGGATGAAGGTCCCAAGGATGAAGGGCTGTCCTGCACAGCCCTCCCAGCAGCTGCTCCTGCACGGCTGCTGCGGCTCTCGCCCTCACACCAAAGTCCCCATTGCCACTGGGGAGGGGGGCAGCTGGACAGGCTGCGTGCAGGGCGAGGGCAGTGTGGGCACCCTGTGCTGCGGGGCAGGACATGGAACAGAACAGGGACATCTATGGCACCTGGGTGCAAAGTGACAGCGAGATGAAGCACCAGTTTTGCCCAGGGACCGTTTACTCGATGGGGTTATCAGCGCTGGGTCCTGTGGGGCTTGGGGTGCAGGGGATGCACCAAGGAGGGGACAGAGGTGCTGCCTGGTGGGGTGCAGGGCTGTAGCGCTCTGGGGGGAGCAGAGCAGGCAGAGGGACAGGGAAGGTGCAGGGCACGAGGGGAGACCTGCTTCTGCAAAGAGACTCACACGCACCTCTGGCCACCGCCAGCTGCTGGGCACGGTGTCACCCCCTCCTGTGGGGTGGTCGGGGTGTGAGAGGGAACATTCTCCGCGCACAAGTCCTGAGCTCAGCCGGTGCCATGGCTTGCCCTTCAGAGCCTGACACCAGACTGCTGCCCATGGATCCCTCCCGTCTGGCTCCAATTAATAGCAGGTGATAATTTGTCTCCAGTTGAGCTGGAGTTTAACACCAAATGGATCCTTGCCCCCAGTGAGAGGCTGGGTTTCCTTCTGATGGAGCCAGAACGGAGCATTACTTACATAAGTGTAATGATCCTGCGCTGCCTGGAGCTCTGGATTTTCTCAGGATATGATGAATGTGAGGCGTTTAAGAAAAATTAGACACTTAGTATATTTTACATTATTTTCTAGAACATAGATCTCCGTGGGTTGGCTAGAAATCCATTAACAAGAAATGTAAAGATGCTTAAAGGCATTTACCCAGATTAGCTGCCTTTATGCAGTCAAGGATCTTTTATGTGATTACCTTAAAAGCTAAAGAGCTGCTGCAAAATATTTATAGTACAGACATCCTGAAGCAAAGGGTACACATCTGACAGGAAAAAAAAAAGCCATTAAAAACAAATGCAGAGCTCTGGTTGCTTTTATTTTCAGACAAACAACATGGAAGGTAAGAGGAGTTAATACACAGAGTGTTTTCCTTTTGCAGCCCGTGACGCAGGGCTGGGCAGCTTTGATGGTGAGATTTATGGGGAAGCTTTACGTTAACTTTTATTTTCACTGTGATTTCTACCAGTTCACGGCGAGGAGGTGGCGCGGGGACGAGACGGCGCTGTGGGCAGTGGGCTGCGCTGGCTGCAACGGAGAGTGATCCCCCCGGTGATGAGCTGGGGGCAGGGAACTGCCTGGGGTGGGGGGTGATGGCACCCGCTGTGGATGGTCTGAGCCGCAGGAGCTCTGCCACTGTCCTGGGGCATTTACTTCATGCCAGATACGTTGGTGCCTTATTTGTGCTGCCGGCGCTGAGCACAGCCCCGGCACAGCACAACCAGCAGAACTCCTCCCAGAGCATGTTTTTATGACATGCCCAAAGCAGCACGAAATTGCACAAATCCCTGGTTTTCTGTTGTAAGAAAATCCTTTCAAGTGAAGAAGAAGGAGAGGTGCGAAGGCTTCCGTCAGGGTTTCCGCCTGCTCCTTCGTTCTTCAAGGGCAGCTCTTACAGCCTCTTACCGTGGCCTCCTGGCTCCTTTGTCCTTTAGCCTAAAAAGTCATTTGTCAGCAAAAGAAGCGAAGTTTTGTTTTTCAGTCCAGATCTGGCTGTCCTCCCACTGAGACTTTCAACTCTTTATCTCAGGAATTGATGGTCTCGGATTCTGATCCTCTTTCCTTGGTGTTTGTATTGATTTTTTTTTCTTTTTTTTTTCTTTCTGGGAGGGTTATTTTCACTGTGGTTTCACAACTATCTTTCTGTCCCCACTTACAGCAGGTAATAGCTCAGCTCAGAGAATTACACGTTTTTCTGGCCCCAACATGTACTGAAGCCGGGATAACCAGGTGTCTTTGCTTTCCCTCTCCCGTCTCAGGCTCATCCTGTGGGGGGACAGAGTTCGGGGAGCTGCTGCTGGGCTGGACGGGAGTGACAGCAGTGACCAGAGAAGGTGTATCCCTCTTCCTTCACTTGCAGAAGCCGCCCCCTTGGTCACACTGTGGGTGCTGGGGGAGGCTTGGTGTCTGGGTGCTGTCCTGGGGTCTGCATCCCTCCGCCCCGCTCGCTCCCTCCTGGGGCCGAGCCCCTGGTGCTGCTGGGCTCTGCCTCAGCCCATCCCTGGCCATCGGCTCTGCCTGATAATGAATAAATCCAATCGGCTCGACTTAAGAGGCTGCTCTGTTTCCTTCACCCCAGCAATAGCTTTTAAGTCCTCCAGTCTCGCCAGAGAAAAATTCATGAGATCATTTCCCCAAAACAACATGATACTTCAAAATCGTAATTAAAACACCTCTGGCTGTTCTAATATTAAGCTTTTGTAAGTGCCTGGAATAATATTTCAAATAAATGGAGAAGCTTTGTACTCTATTAGCACCCTTCTCCTGATGAAATGTCTCTCTAACATCATATCCTCCACGTGCACTGAAAATGCTCTTCCCTCTTGGCTCCTCAGTGACGGGGATGCGTACGTCTCCCACGGGCCTCGGTGGTGTCCCAGGGGGCTCTATCAATTTACTTCACGACATTAATACCATCAAAGGGACCAGCAGCAGGATCCCGCACGTGAATACTAACGGGGAGGATGTTGTGCCCCAGAGGCTGGTACGTGAGATCCCATATATTACACCACGTGAGTTGTGTGTCATATTAGAGCAATCTAGTTTTAAAGGGCATCTTTCAAGCACAAACTAGCTTTTTCCCACACTTGACTGATCACACAAATAACTGTGATTAAAGGTCAAGTGCCTGGGTTTTTCTGTTTTCCTCCTTAAAAAATTTATATGCGAAAGAAAACCTAGAAGTTAACATAGCGTGAAATTGTTGTGCTGTTATGAACCTTTAACGACAACTAAATATCACTTTTCTTCCCGGGTGGCTTGAAAAATCTCCGGTAATAATGGGTGACTTCTTCTGGTTTCCACTCGAGGAAGATTAGAAACAAACCCTGTCTTTTGCTTCCCTGCCCTGTGATGTGACGGAGGGAGAGTGTTAATCACATGAAGTTGTGACCCCTGTCCCTGGGCTGTGACCCCTGACCCTGGGCTGTACCCTGGGCCCGCCGGGGACTCCTGGGGCTGCAGGCGTGGGGTGGGAGCATCGGTGGCTCGAATCTCCGGTCGCTGTGGGCAGAGCAGCCCGTGCCGAGCTCTCCCGGATAGAAGCAGGATCAATAAATGGACAGGGATTTCCTCACGGGTCCGGTTAACCCAGGGAAAAAGGCAGTGGCTGCGTTTCCAGACACACAGAGAGACAGAGGGTGAGGTGGAAACACCCCCTGGATTCGAGTGTCCGTGACAAATGTTTTCTTCCATTTCTGCAGAACGGCCACGGCAGCAGCATCTCCCCCTCACCTGCCAAGAGCCCCAGATTTCCAAGAGATGGATACTCAGATGCAACGCCTCCTAAACCTCCCCAAAGCCTTAGGTGTAAAAAAACCCCAAACACTTGGAAAGGCAAGATGCCCGAGGAACGGGTTGAAGGAACGTTGTGGTGGGGTTTTGAGCAGGTACCTGGGTTGCTCCTGATCCTGCAGGGACCTTCCCGTACGGTTCAACGCGTTCCCGTGGGTTTGTCTTATTGACTCTGGGAGGAGATTACTTAGAAGGTGGAGCAGGAGGCAGACTAACCGCAATCACCATCTCTAATTAATCTCATTATGCAACGTGCGAGCCTGAGTCTGACTTGGCAGCAGGCTGCAAACGGGTACCTGCCGCAGGAAACTTCTGCACGTGTGAGGCACCGCAGCGCTCGGGCGCCGCGTCTCGCACCTGGGGGTGCAGACACACCGCCACCGCTCCCCCCCAGCTCCACCGGGTGCCCTGCCCTGATGCCCCCCAGCAGCCCTCGCCGCACCCTTCATTTCGTGTGTGTGTGGGGTTTTTGGTGTTGCTGAGCAAGTCGTGTCACCGGCGTGACCCTCAGCTCTCCAGGTCCGGGCACAGCCCTTGCGCTCCGGGTGCTCCCACGCCTCAGGGCTTGCATCACCCTCACTGGGGTGGCCACCTGCAGCCGCGGGGACCCGTCAGCGGCGGTGAGGGTTGGGGGTACCCCTCTGTGGGCACCCCTGGCTGTGCCAGAGCCTGGCTGGCATGTGTTAGAAGGAGACTCGGTATTTTTATTCCAGACTTGCAGCGTTTTACCTCTGAGAGCACATGATCACAGGGCAGGGTACATCCCCCAGAAGGAGACTTGCCACGTAAGCAAGCGCTTTGGCGTCACCGCTCCAGCCATCAGGTGGGGAGCTGTGGGGTGTTCAGCCTGACTCAGTGCCGGGGGGGTGGGGGGAACACCCGCAACACCTACAGTCAGTGACAATCAAACCTCACCCGGTTCCTCCCCCGGTGCTGGAGGCGGTGGGCCTGGTGACACACACCTCGTCTCCCCCTGGCCCAGCCAGGCTCCCCGTGCTGTGCTCTCCACCACTGCCCGTGGGGCACAGGGCTGGCAGGACCCCCCTTGTTGGGGCTGCCTTTTCCTGGGGTTTCTTTCTGGCTGCTCGGCCTGTTACAGCAGCCGCTGGGTGTGTGAAGCACCTCGAGGTGAAGCTGGGAATCAAAGTCCAACCCAGAAAGGCAGAACAGAGGGACCGACCTAAACCTGGCGCCCCCCGGGGAAGGGGTAGAAATGAGACCTGCCCCACTGCTCCCCCTGAGCCCCACGGTGCAGCAACAAGGCTCTGAGTGGTCACCGCCTGACTGTGAATGGCAGCGGGGAGCAGAGGGCTCACGGGGGGGTGACACACAGCACCGTTGGTCACGGCCATGACCCCAAGGCCGCGCTGTCCCAGCACCAACAACGAACGCAGCCGGTGGGAACGACCTGCCGCTGCCATCATTAGGCTTCAGAGTGAACAGCGCTCCCGCCCTGGTCCCGCCCCTTCTCCCGGCGGCCGCCGCGGATTGGCCGTGCCGTCCCCCGGCCCCGCCCCGCCGGCGGGGGTTGGCGGCGCGG
>VXBJ01006250.1:0-51036 GCA_013400055.1 Nycticryphes semicollaris | reverse complement strand
GCGGCTCCGGGGGGCAGACGGGGGTTGCGGTTCGAGCCACCGGACTCTGTGAGCGCCGGGGCTGCGCTGCCGGGAAGGGTGACATCTTCGGGTGTCCCCAGGCTGGTTTGCAAAGGGGAGCGACCGGGGATGCGGTGTCGGGAGCCCGAGAGGAGACGGCACTCGCCCGTCGGGGATGGCTGTGGGAGGATCGCGGAACTGTGAATTTGGGCGAAATGCCTCATCCTGGCGCGCAGAGAATTAGCTGGTTTGGGGGGAAAAGGATGTGGACTCCTTGTGGGTACCTTTCAGTTCCAGGAGACGCGCAGGCTCCGGGCACCGTGCAGCTNTAGGGCTGTCCCTCTGCGCTGCCTTTTGTTGCTCAGCAGCATTTTCTGTCCCCACATGGAGCTGGAGGAGGAGGAGGAGGCGGCTGGTGGCCGTGGGGTCTCCCCGCACTGGGGGCGGGTGGCAGTTTGGTGCGAGCTGTGGGGTCGATCAGCGCCGGGCACCCCTGGGAGCGGGGCAAGAAATGAAGCGCTGGTTGTGTGAGCGGCACAAGCGGTGTGGAACACTTTCCTCTAAACGAGTTTTACACCCCTGTAACGAACAAACGAAGACCCCGCAGGGAAGCCTGAGGATCGCAGTTTGCAGCCAGCGCTGGCTCCTGCGGGTTGGATCTCGGGAGAGGCTGTGGCTGGTGGGGGATCCTGCGGGATTCGCCCGATCGGATCCTTGCTTCGCTGCCAGGGTCGGTCTGTAGCTTCCTTCAGGAGACCGTGCTGGGGAACTCCGAGCTGTGCTCTTTCCTGCTTTGGATTCATTTTCCAGAACGGAAACAAACCGTTCAGAGGGAATAGCGATAGATCCTGGAGTCGTCTGTGTTGCCCAGGTGTTAGTCTGCAGAAGACGCTCTGTTTTGGGTACATTTGGCAATCTTGCATAAATTTACCCCCAGAAAGAACAGCTTTGGGAGGTTGCCAGGTCATCCTTAAGGCTGTGAGGGGCTGAATCATCTTTTCACTAATCAGAATCTCTGCTGGTAACTTCGGGGAAATACCGTTTCACTTGCAGCCAGAGGATTTGTCCTGTTCTAGCTAAAACTTCTCCTGACAGAGAAGCTGCTGCTGCTGTTCATGAAGATACTCATGATGGTGCGACTGCCATCATATCTCCTTGGCTATCTTTGACTTCCCTGGGTAGCCCAGCCCCACTGGCGTTACGCTGGTGTTGATGCTGAGCAGAGGCACCTTCTCAGGGACAGAAAATCTTGGGGGGGGGGGTGTGGGAGGTGAAGGCTCCAGCTGCTCAGCAGATGATGTGTCTAGTTTCGTGTTAGACTTTGGTTTAGAGGGTCTGGTGCCAATGCTTTCTTTCTGGCTGTGTCTCCCTGGTTTGCAGCTCTGTGGCTAGCTCAAGTGGTGGGTGGTCCAGCAGCACCATGAGTTACTCGGCTGTGGTTCTGGTGGGCTGAGGACTTTCAGTGCCAGCAACATAATGGCCTGTAGGTGGAGAGGCTTGTGCTGGTGATATTTATGCTGATGGGTGTGTTATTGCCGGGGTGGCTGGTTCTTGCTCACGGCAGCTCCCGAGCTGTAACAGCCCTTGTGTTCTTTCCCCAGTGGGAAGAGATCAGTGGTGTGGATGAGAATTACAAGCCAATACGCACCTACCAGGTCTGCAACGTCATGGAGCCAAACCAGAACAACTGGCTGCAGACAGGCTGGATTGCCAGGCGCGACGGCCAGAGGATCTTCATCGAGCTGAAGTTCACCCTGCGGGACTGTAACAGCATCCCCGGCGTGATGGGCACCTGCAAGGAGACTTTCAACCTCTACTATGTCGAATCTGACTCCGACCTGGGCCACAGCGTCCACGAGAGCAAGCACACCAAGATCGACACCATTGCTGCTGATGAGAGCTTCACGCAGGGGGACCTGGGTGAGCGCAAGATGAAGCTGAACACGGAGCTGAGGGAGATTGGGCATCTCACCAAGAGAGGCTTCCACCTGGGCTTCCAGGACGTGGGTGCCTGTGTGGCACTGGTCTCCGTGCGGGTCTATTACAAGAAGTGCCTGGCCACCCTGCAGAACCTGGCCGTCTTTCCGGACACGGTGGCGGAGACAGCCTTCGCGACTTTGGTGGAAGTTAAGGGCACTTGTGTGGCTCACGCTGAAGTGGACGTGGATAATCCCCCACGGATGCACTGCAGCGCGGAGGGCGAGTGGCTGGTCCCCATCGGGAAGTGCACATGTGGTCCCGGCTTCGAGGAGAAGGACGGGGGATGCAGAGGTAAAAGCAGCCGCCGGTGTCCTCTGGCAGTAGTCTGTGTCAGTCTCTGTTGCTGCCAGACTGCTCCTGTCTGCCGGGTGCCCAACACGGCTCAGAGAAGAGGAATTGCCTTTTGTCAGCAATATTGTTCTTTTAGTTGATTACAGCCTTAATTTGACGGGTGGCAATTGGGTAAACGGGGGTGTGTTGCCGGTGGCTGCTCTGCAGCACGGTATTGGCTGGGCAGAAGTGCCAGAGCCCTGAATACCACCAGGCCTTTCCCACCGCTTTATCTCTAACTATAAAATTACTCTAGAACATGAACGTCCCCATTGTCACGCTTTAGACACAACTGAATAATTCCGTGACTTTACAGCTCACAAGGTTACGTTTAATGATAGCTGTAAAAATGGATATAGCCTCTACCTTAGCAGGTATCTTAGCATTCCTTTCCCTCTCCTGAACCTAGTGCTGTGGCCACTTCAGTCTCGATTTCAAAGGCAAGTGAGAGCCAGGCGTGGGAGCAGCCCTGGGAGCACAGGATACGGGGTGCTGTGCTGCTTTTCTTGGGGTGTGTGAGCCTCTAAAAGGAGAGAGATGCCTCCTCCTGTGCACCTTCCTGCTTCGGGAAGTGGCCAGGACCTTGTCTCAGCTGCCTTTGCATCCAGTCAGGTGCCAGCAGGAGCTGGCAGCAGCGCCCAGCATGGGGTGGCTGCTCTGTGTGTGGGGTGGTGATTGTGCATCTCCCACCCCTGGAACCGCTGTTCCTCCGTCCTTCAGCACCCAGGGGCTTTTCTGCTCCAAAAGGTGTAATTTGCTCTCAATTACCTGGAATTGTGCAGGGCTGCCCTAAGAGCAAAGCTGCTCTGGGGCAGAGGAGAGGTCAGACCACAAGCTGGGATGTGTGAGAGATGTTTTCTTCAGTAAGATATGGCTGAGAACAGCCTTCGCTACCCGTGGCTGGTGTCCAAGTGATGCCTTGGACCCTCTGGTAGAAAACGGATTGAGAGGAAATAAGCTAAAGAGGTCCCAAAGAGGTTCAGTTCCCCCGTGTTTAGGCAGTGTAGTGTGGTAGGAGCATGAGCTTTTCCTGAGGAATTGGGTCTGTCCTTCAGGCTACTTGAGGCTTTTCAGAGTTAAATTGTGCCTGACGCGCCGCCTTCATCCAGCGCGTGGGGGGCCTTTCCCACCGCCTTGGGTAGTGGTTATTTGCTGGGTGCTCTCCTTAAGAAGACCTTATTAGAACTATTGAATTGAAATCTCAGGGCTGCTCGCTGCTCCAGTGGCTGCGTGGCAGCTCGCCACGCTTTCCCCATCTGTTTGGAGTGGGAATTTACATAGCGAGTCCCAGAAGGCTTGCGCTAATGTTTCAGGTTTCTCTGTGTTGAGTTTAAATAATTCATATCCTCTAAGGAAAAATATTTGAAGTAATTTAATGGACATAATTAAGTTTTTTCCCCCTCACAGAAAGCAGGTCATTAGTCACTCTCTGTGGAGCAGTGTCTGATGTCTGGTCAAGTACCAGAAGATAGTTTTTAAGGGTTGAAATGTTTTTTTGGTTTTTTTGAGCTGCTGCATTAGCGTAGCACTCAGCACAGAAAAGATTTCTGATGAAAGCATCTGGGGCTGTGAAATTCTTCAAGAAGGACAAAAGCCCTTGAGCTGGAGGCAGATAAACATGGTGGGAGCTTGGGGAGGTTGAAACAGGCGGGTGATGGCACAACGATCCTGGCTCTGCTGCCGTGGTCCCGTGGCGGTGGCTTTGGAGAGCTCAGTGGGTGTCAATCTGCTGGGTCCTCATCCGTGAAACTCCCCGGTCACAGTCGCTGTCACAGCTCTTGTGGCCATGGGAGGCTGGACTCTGTGTTGGTTGAAGATGCTTTGGGGTGCGGGGATGACCTGGGGGGTCTCCAGACTTTCCTGGGTCCTGCTTCCCAGCTCCTGCTCCCCCGTCCTTTTTCTTCCATCTTCTCCCAGGATTTGCCGGCGCATGGCCCTTCTCTGCAGGAGGAACAAGCTTTATTTCCCACTGCACTGGTGAAGCTGTTTGAACTAAATCACAAAGCTACCGTCCCTGTAACTGTGACTGAAGTGCTGAAATCCTGCTGCTGAGAGAGCGTTCGTATCCCCACACTGAAATTAGGAGAGTTGAAAAGGGCTAGTAGGATTTATGGCACTGCTAATCACTGCTGGGAGGAAGCCGAGCCTTTTCCCGTCCATCCTTCTCTCACACCCCTTCGGATGGAGCCCACCCCGGCGGCTTCCAGGGGCTCGCACGGCTCTGATGAATCACGCCAGCAGTGGCTGAGATGCAGCCATCTCTGGGGTGGAACTGGCAGCTCTAGCGATCTGTTTAACATCTCCTCTCAAATACCAGGAGAGATCCTGTCACTGTAAATGCATTTAGGCCGCGTTTCTTGTCTAAAACCTTCTGTAGCCCGATGCGGGTCTGTGCTTACTCTGATCGTAAAGCCCATTTCCCGCAGATGCTCGGTGGGCGGGTGAGAAGTCCCGTTGCCCTGTGGATGATCATCCCCATTTTGTCTTTGCTTCTTTACCCTTAATTTTACCAGGCGGGAGCTGCGGCCCCTTCGTGCCGTTTGCTTTGTGGTGCATTGCAATGGCTTCCGTGTAAATGCAACGGGGATGGGAAGGATCTGCCTGACATTGGCTGTAAAGTTGTCTCTTTCTACTTTGTCTTTTCCGTCCAATCCCTTGTAGGATCTGCAAGGAGAATTTCAACAAAGCCCAAGGTTAATATTTACCAGCCAGATTTGCTGCACATGAGACGACTTCAACCAGAAGTTGAATTAATATGATGGGGACCAGTTTCCAAAAATAGCTGCCAGCCGCTCTTCTTTGACAGAAACGTAAATTTGTGCTGTGGCAAAGTTTTCTTCTCAATTTATTTCCTTCCTGGGTGTTGGTGGCCGGCTCAGGGTGGCCCAGTTCCCACACTGTGAGCCTCTAGTGGGTGATGGTCTAATTAGTGGGGGGGAAGGCCTTGTCTGCGCAGGGTGACACTGCTGCAGCCGGGCTTAGGGAGGAAATGCTGGTGCTCTGTCAGGATTTTTAAACAAAGTTTGGATTCAGTGTGGCTGGGTCTGACACCGCGGGGCACGTCCCGGCTGCGGGTGCTGAGGCCGGTGCCAGCCCAGCACCGCTGGATCGTGGCCCACAGCACGTACAGGAATGTCTCTTCCCTGGCAGTGAGCAGCCAGCGTGGCTGTCTGTTGGGGAAGGAAAAACTCACACGGGAAGTGGCACCGGTGAGTTTCTGTTTGCGGCAGCCTATGGGCACGAGGAGCAGCCACCAATGTCCACAGGGGTGTTTGAAAAGGGGAATAAAAGAAATCCCCCCTTCTTTCTGCATGCCTGAAGGGATTCGGGAACAGCATGTCGGATTCAACATCCCATGGGCAGGACACAAGGAAGATCACAGAATCTCACTTAGGGAGAAAGCCAGAGAGAATGATAGCCCTTAGACTTGTTCCTATGTACCTTTGGGCTGTTCTTGGGCTGGGGGGGAGTCTTCATCTCCACTGGACTCATCCCTGACAGTGTCTGTGTGAAGGACTTCAGGGGGGTTTCACGAGGCGAGCTGGCACCACTGCTGGCCTTGAAACGGAGGGATGAGATGAAAGGCACAAGTCAACGCTAATTAGAAGAAAGCAGCCTTTGCTAATGATAACTGCTAGTGCTACGCAATGTAACGTGTGCTTGATGCTGTGCAGGAGGCAAGGAAAGGCTTCTCTGCCCCACTGTGGGATTTGTCCGTGGTCTGCTGGAAAATGAAGGACACCAGACTGCAGGTCCGCTCTGCCTGTCAGGCTGGTCTGTGCTATTAATGGCTGTGACTGCCTGACGAATCTAACACTGTGTGTAGCATAATTACACTTCATGGCAGCTTATAGTTGTTGCTGTTAATGAGGAGACAGGGTTTGTGACAGCACAGCCTGGATTCTGTTGTGGCCCTTCGTTGCTGCTGTTTTCTGACCCATTTTCAGCCTCACCCCCCGTAATTCCATCAGAGCTGTGCCCATGTCTGTGCCCGTGCCCTGGCAGTGGCCGGGCTGCTCCCTTCTCTGCTGGCCGGGGCTCTGGGGGGCTGCAGGTCTCCCCGGACTGGCTCTGAGGGGGGGGGTTTCTCCCCTCAAATCCCTCCAGTGTTGCTCAGGCAGGCTGTCCTACCACCGTGCTCTCCTCCTGTCTAACATAAATCACCCTCGCAGTCACTTCAGCTTATAACTTCTTGTCCTCGTGCCAGCGGGCACAGAGAGCACTTCTCACACAGCGGATCCTGCCGCGCTACAGATACCTCGGGAAAGTCAATATTATCTTTCCCGTGCTTGGCTGCTTGAATAGTAGGGGAACAAACAGATAAGCAAAGCCTTTGAGAAGATCATCCTGCCTGTTGTGGGTGGTAGGTTTGTGGACAAACCACAGCCATAAATACTGTGAAACAGAGTAGTTCCTTCATTGCTGCCAGCCATTACTCGGATGTAATCTTGGTAATGTTCTGAGCAAATTTAAAAGGAAGCTCTGTAAAACAGAGGGTTTGGATGACATCCTTGATTTTTATTTTCTGAAGGGAATTGCTATGATAAAGTACTTGCTTTTTTAAAAAAAAAAGTCTTTCCTTTTGTGTCTTGCTGTATCTCCCCTTTTAGTGCTTGCCTTTTCGCTGCTGAGCATCCCGAGCCGAACATGGGGAGAGAGGTCCTGTTGGACATTTATGCTCCTTTATTGAGGCTGCCATGACCAGTGCCTGTGCCTGGCTACTGGTGCTTCCCTCTCCCCTTCCTCAGGAGAGGGAATTGGCCCGTTGGGTCCCCATGTGGGGGGGCAAAGCAGCATCCTCCCTATCCCCTGGCCGAGGCTCAGCTCCTGCCTGGGCAGAGCACGGAGCATCCTCCTGCCTGCACGGTGCTGCCAGGCTGGGCTGGTCCCTCCCAGGGGGGTGAAGGTGCCTTTTCCTTCTGCCAGTCAATTGCAAACATCGACCTTGACAGAAGATAAAAATAAAGTCCCAGAGCAGTGGCCTGGCCCTGAGAGCTCCTGACGCCGTCTTTCTCTTAGTGACAGCGAGCTGTGAGTGAGGCTTGTGTCCTTGTAAGGCTCAAGGGCTGCCTGAGCCTGGCGTGTCAGCCGCTCTGCTGCGGCTCGGCAGGATGGGGAAGAGCATCTTTGGGGTGAAGAGCGAGGCCTCACTCACCCCAAGTCCCTCCCCTTGTTCTGAGAACTGTCCACTTTATATGCCCGGTAGCAGAGAAGGAGGAAGGAAAGCCCCTGCAGAGCGTGTGAGCTGGAGCCTTCCCCAGCGGGTTGTCTCCTCCTGGAAGGTGTTTCAGGAGATGCTGTGCCCCTCTGCTCTGCCTGGGGCTGAGCAAACCTTTGGGGCAGGAGCAGGAGGTGGGGTCGGTAAGAAGCTTCCCTGAGCGTTGTGTGTCCCATCATGTCACTGCAGTGTCCTTAGAAGGGAAATAATTGGCTCAACTGAAAGTTAGAGAAATTTAGAATAATAAATTACACTCTTTTGTTGTTTAGTGCAAAGATACTTGCTGAAGCCTAAGGTCTGCTTTTCCCTTTATATACAGAAAAGATGGATCCAAACGTACAGCGCTTGGGGCTTTTGATTTGTTTCATCTTTTATACATTAGCTTATAAACCTGTGTGCGCTTCTGGAGCTCATTTTATCTTCTGAGTGATGCTTGAGTATTACGCATAATAAGTTTATTTTGTCTCCTGGGATTCGGTAAGTTGCAGAAAGGGGCAGGTTTTACTTTCATCAGGGATGCGGCCCCCGGCACCTGCAGAGAGACACCGGGGCTGGTGGCAGGTTTCGCAGCACTTGTCAGGGCAGGAGCTGCACCGGGTGGTACCTGGGTGGGAAATGGGGCTGGGGGGTAAATCTTTGCCTGTTGCTGAAGGAATAAGCACAGGGGCAGTGTACGCTTCCGTTTCCTTTCTGAATTATGGTTTGCCTTTTCCCCACCTGGGTCTTGAGTTCTAGCAGAACCTGGCTGGGGCATCTCTGACCTGGGCAAAGTGACTGTTTGAGGACGTGGAGAGCTTTGAACTGGAGGATGTGCCTCCCCCAGCCTGATGGCAGCCTCCCTGGCAGCCGTGACGCCGTATGGAGGATGCTGCTTTCCATCAGTCGCGCTTATAAAACGCCCATGTAAAATATGCTTTCACTTCAGTCTCTTTTTAGAGTAATGACCAAGCTTGGAGATATTTATTATTTGGGATTGCGTATTATATTGCTATTTTACAGTGTGTCTGAAATAATTATGGCTGTGGAAATTGTGGCAAAGCCAGACATAAGTTACTCCACGACACTTAATTTTAGATCAAACTACTCAGAAAATTACAAGCATCACAATCTGTTTGCAGGATTCTTGTCAGGCTTAAGGTTATAGACACCTGGCCACTAGATGGACGTGCTGGTGGTTCTGCTGGAATATGGGAGGAGGCAGATCTTTGCCTGTGGCTGAGGGGGTTTGTGCCAGATGAAGCCCTTGGCAGGAGTCGGGTGCATGGAGGTGCAGGTCGGTCAGTCCTTCGTGGGGGGTGGTCTGTAGGTACATCAGGGAACTGAAAGAGACAACAGTAAATTGCAGTTGGCTCAGTGGATGTGTCTGCTTTGGTGTGTCCTTGAGGAAATTCCTGCAAAAATAGAACAAGGTTCTGTTCAGTGCTGCCGTAGCAATGGATTCAAGCAAATGCATTCTTTTAGATATTTCAAGACCATCTTACTAAATATTCTTGGGTATTTAATTTTCTTTTGGACTAAATCATTGAATTTAATTTTGGCTATTAAGAGCTGATTGTTGGAGATGCACAAAGATCTAGCTTCTGGACACAGGGTTTCATTTCAGTGTTCTTCAAATTATAGAACAAGGACAGAAATTATAGAGTAGCGTTGTCCTCAAGGCTTCAGAGATGCTGGGAGCGTGTTGAACTGCAGGCTGCTGAGAAGCATAATTGAAAACCAGTTATAAAAAAAAAAGAAAAAAAAAAGTTTGTGGAAGACAAGCTGCCTTTGAATCCTCTCGGGTGTTGCAGCCTGAAATGTCGGTGCTGGCGGGGGGTGCTGAGGGGCTGGGGACCTGACCCGGGGCTGGTATCGGTCGCTGCCTTGTGCTGACCTTGTCCCTCTCGCACGAGCAGGGAGGTTGAACGTGATTTCTCTCCCTCACGGTGGGGCTCTGTCGCGGCGTCGCTCTCTGCCTGCAGAGTATTGATTACAGGGTTTGCAATAAGACAAGGCGAGATTGCAAACCCCAGCGTGTAAGGGGAAGAGAGGAGCCTCTCTATTACCTGAGGACATTTGTAGACAAGGCTCTTTCACCGGCTCAGTGCACCACTGGGACTTTATTCTCTGGGAGTGCTGTGCACAAGGTGCCCTGGCTGGTTTTGGGCAACTTGCTCTTGCCTGCGGGCGCTCGCCAACAGCCATCCTTCTGCAATACCCACTCCCATCCCCATCCTTCCCTTCCACTCTCCCTCCTGCTGTCACCTCTCAAGTGCTGATGGAATGTTTGGAATGAAATAACCGATGACTTGCTTGGCTTGGTAATGGAATTAAGGAGGGGGGCTGGATGTGCCAGCCTGGTCTGGGGAGGGGGCAGCAGCAGCAGTAGCTCCTCTGAGAGATGTGTTGAGAAGGACTGCGTGTTTGATATGACTGATGATAACAGTGAGTTTGCAGAAACAGGAGAAGTGGAGTGTGCCATTGCCTGGTGGCCTGTGTTGTGGGGGTCAGAGGTGCTGGTGGTGCCTTTCCCCTGGCTGCTGCCTTTCCTAAATAGTATCCTTATAAATGCTGCTTCGGCAGAGAAAATTAACACACATTAAAAGCAGATGAACTTTGTCAAAAACAATTTCATGCCGAAAAGTGGAAAGGAATTGATTTTGGAAGACAACTGAGTTGTAGTGTTAATTATAAATGAGTGTATAGGCGTTTTGAGTGAAACTGCAGGCGTTATTGATTGAGGCAGGCACACGCGGCTCCTCTGCTCTCTGCAGGAGCCCAGCAGCACCGACAAGTTCAATGGTGCTCACGCAGGCAGTGTCCTTCGTGGGTTTTTTCTTTCTTCAAAGATATCTGCAAGGTGTGTGGGTCAACAAGCTGACCTGAGACAGATTGGTGAGGGGAAAAAAGACAGGCAGAACTCAGGAAAAGCATTAGGAGTAAAAGCTGAGGAGAGGGTGTAAAGAAACCAACAGGAGGAGGGGATGGGAGGCCCTGGCCGAAGGCGAGAGGGAGCTGAGCTGGGTCTGTCACTGGTTTCATGTGGGTGGGCTGAGAAGCACAGACCCTGAGGGGCCTCCTGGAATGGTCCTTAAAATGGTCCTCCTGAACTGCCCCACTCCTTGTCCATCGGTGGCACGGTGTGACCAGAGAAGGGAACGCACATGTGCACACACATGTTTTTCCAGCTATGGAGTGGATGGGAAGTATGTTTGGTGGGTTTTGCCTGATTTTGGTATTAACATTAACATGAAGTTGTCTGGGTTAAGTAGCTTTATTCCTAAATCCATGTTATGAAGCAATTTCACCCTAGTATTTAATCTTCCATCTGTGCTCATTCTCTTAATATTTTATGCTAAGCTTCACAGTGACATAGGTCTCGGCCCCTTCCTCTCTGTAAAACGATGAACATTTTTTAATTAGAAGAGGCTTGTAAGCTGCAGGAAACGGATTTTTGGTTTTACTGGTCCTTGCGCTGCGTTTGGGCAGTGTTGATGGATGCTCATATTGAATCCCACGGCATTATTCACAAACGTTCTGTGGCTGATGCAGAGCAGGGTTGTGGGGAGCAGCCAGACACTGGCACGGGCTCAGGGACAGAGGGACAGACCCACAGTGGGTGCAGGAGAGTCACATTGGCTTCTGCTGAACGTCCTGGAGTGGCGTGGCTGGGACGGAGTGGTGAGGTCCTGCTCCAGCTCCATCCCTGGAAGGGGAATTTGGTTCCGCAGCATGTCTCCCCTGGGGCATGGCCACAGCAGCATGAGTCCTCGAGGGTTGCCTTCTGTCCCTGCTTGTGTGGCTGTGGTCCTGGCTGGGCCTCCAGGGACCCTGGTCCTGTCTCTCTCCTGTGACTTTGTGCCAATCACACACTTGCTCTGTCCCAGTTTCCTGCTTGTCAGGGTTCGTCTTTCCACACGTCACAAAGAAAACAGAGGTTCACTTAATTGTCGAGGTACCCATCACTGCAACAGCTGATGTGAAAGGCTGCTGACCAGCGGGTAAATACAGCTGGGTGATCAATAACTTCATGTCACTGCTGCATGCAAAGCCCTGGCAGTGCTTCGCTTGCACAGGGACTGCCATCAGCCATGGAGCTTGCACAGCCCATGTCCTGCGGTCGGGTCGTCCTACTTGATGCACTCAGCGAGTCACTTCTAATCACCGTTCATCCATTAACAAGATAAAGCTGCTCAAGCTCTGGTGCCCTTTTGCTGATTAATCAGAATCTCTTCTGCCATTTTTAAAGCCAAAACTTGATCAGGCAGCTGGCTGTGGCTTAGGAAACGTTGAGATCCTTGCTGTGAAGGAGAAGCTTCAGTATCCTTGGAGCATCCTTGGAGCATCCTTGGAGCTGTGAGTCCCCGGCTGAAGAGGGAGGTGATGCCCAGGAGCTGCCGGTGGAAGAATCTAGCTGTTGTGCTTCATGGTGCTGTGAGATGGAGTTGTCTGAACTGCTGGGGAGGGAAATTCAAAGGTGTCCCATGCCAGCTGAGTAGGAAACCATGTTTTTTTTGTCAACTCTGCATCCTCAGTTGCCCCCACTCTCCCTACGGCACAGGCTGGGCATGAGGGAGGGCTTGCCCTTCCCTCTCAGTGGAGCATCGTCTCCTGTCTGAGGGGCCACGGCAGATGGGTGGGAATGAGAGACCACCCTTCCCGTGGGTGCGTGGTGCCGGGTGATCTGCCAGGCTGTGGCACAGATCCATGCAGCTTGTTCTGCTGTGAGTTTGGTGGTGTGTGCGTGCGGAGCGATGTCACGGGGGGAACACGCGCTCGCTCTGTCAGTGGAATAAATGCGGGGCGGCTGGTGAGCGGGGAGCAGCTCGTGTGGGCAGCGATGATGGAGCTGGAGAGAGGCAATTAATCTGTCTGACCCATCCAGCTGCTGCTCTTTGGCTCTAGGAGAATGTATTATTGAATTTTATTATTTAATAATTAAGCGATGGTAGTACCAGGGGACAATGAATAAGATAGAAAATGGAGTACAAAAAAGAGAATTTCATACTATAAATTGATGGCCTGATCTCGTGGGAGCTGTCATGTACCCACTGCAGAAATGAGCACTGAGAAGGAGCAGGGACACCTAAACCAGCTGGGGACCAAGAAAAACACTTGTGGGATGAGGTGGGAGAGGGTGGGAGTTTATCCAAGAAAAGAAACGGGGGTGCACGCGTGATGCATCACAAGTGCTGGGGCACCTTTGTTCTCAAGTGTAAGATTCAGACAACCATGGAAGAAGGTGACCAAGTAACACCCCCCTGGGCTGAGCTGTGCCTGGGCCCTCGGGGGACGTGCTCCTGGGGAGGGTCGTGGTTCTCTGTTTCTGGGAAGTGCGAATTGTGGCTTTTCGTACGCTTCCTGCCGTACCTTCTGAGAGATGGGTGTAAACTTGCTTCTGGCTATTAGAAAACAGGGAGGAACAGCCTGAGATATGCTGCTAATTGAAAACACTCAATTTCCTATGATGTCAAATTTCTGTGACTGTCAGGCTCAGATCTGAGGAACTGGGGCGGGAGGCGCTGGGTTTAGTGCTCAGGTCCCATCAAGTTTGTAAACAGGATTGATTTTTCTGTCCTGCCTGACAGGGTGTGAGTGGGAATCTCACACCAGCGTTCAGGCTTTGATGCCATAATGAGACGGGGCTTCTCCCCGCGGGGCAGGCTCCTGCTGTGCCCTGCGCCACTGTTGGGACCTTGAGTGAGCCGCTGGTGGTAGCTCTGCCCTGCGTTGTGGCCAGTGCTGCCTGATGAAAGGAAAAAGCAAACTGTGTCTCCATTATACAAAGGTCACAACAGTTTTGGTTTGGTTTGTCAAACAGAAAGAGGAAGCTGGAAGATTCGGGAGTAATTTAAGCACTTGCTACTTTTTCCTGTTTTATCTGGCCCCCTAGGTAGGGAATGACATTTATTATGCATTGTGGCTCGCTGTCTTAATCTTACTTCTCGGTTGTGTTTGTCAAGTCCCTGTATTTAAAGGTCTGTGTCTGGGATGGGAGATGTGCAGACTGAGGCAGGAGCAGAGAATGCGGAGCCACGGGATCTCCGGTCCCACACTGGCAGCAGCTGTTGCTGAGAGTTTGCAAGGTCAAGGAGCAAACATCAATAATTCTTCCTAGGAACACACGGTTTCCTAGAAAACCTCCTGGATGCTCGAGCAGCCTGGCAGACCCTGACCTGTTGGAGGTGCCGGGGCTCCCCTCGCAGGCAGGGAGAGCAGCGGGGACATGGATGGTCTCACCTGGTGTCAGCATCACGGGCAGGTTGGGCAGACAAATGCCTCACTGGTCACCGCTGTGGGGTCCCCGTGTCCAGCTTGGCCTCCAGCTCAGTTGGCCAGAGGCCAGAGATGAGGCTGCTCTTCATGCCTGGGCAGTGGCAGCGTATGCAGAGATGCTTCATCTCGCCCAGGTCAGGTAGAACCACAACCAGGAGGGGCCCAGGAACAGTCTGCTCGTCTCAGTTCCCTCATTTTTTAAAAGTTTTGGACTCTTATTCTCCGTTTTAACAATTTAACCCTTCAATTTTGCTATAGAAACATAAAGTTGAGTCCACATTGGTTGGAAAGTTGCAATTTTCATTCCAGATGCAAGGAAGTCTCTCGTCATTATTTGGGCATGACTGGAATAGGCTTGAGGGGGCCAAATCTGCTGCTTTTCTTGCGTTGGGTGACACGACAGCACAAGATCTTGTCTGGGAAGGCTTTTAGGGAAAAAGCTCTTGAAAGCTTTTCTGTGTAATGTAAGAAAAGCAAAAATCTCTGCTCCTGGCTCTGCTGAGCCCCTGGCTGTCCTGTGCCAGTGGCAGCCAGGACACGAAGGGACCTCACCCTGATGCCACGCTCCCTCCCGCCTCTGGCTGCAGGTGATGAATTTCTAAAGATCTTGCGGCAGATGAAATAATCTCCCCTCAAATGTTCACCCATTTCCAACATCCCAGGGAAGGATCTTTTCCACCCTGTGCAGTGTCTAGTGCTTTGTCCTCAGATCACAGCTGTAGCTGCCAGTTTTATATCATGCTAAAAATTAATGAACCAGAGTGCACTGGAATAATCTGCTTTAAAAGGAACAGTCTCAGCAGCCAGCTCCTTAAAAATGATAAGAGAGGGGACTGCATTAGTGGAGCTGCTCATCTAGGAACTTTACGACTGATTAAGTTTAAATATTCAGGGGCCTGATGAAGGGGTAGCAGGCAGCAGTGCCACACCAAGAAGATGAAGCAGCCAAACAAAACGTGAGTGGTTCTGTTTGGGTCGAAAGCCGTCTGAGACAAACTCCGTGTGTCCCCTTGTGACCAAAGGCCCATCTCTCTTGGTGCCAGGATCACGCAGGTGCTTGGGGAAGGCAGCTTGGGGGGTGATGTCTGCTGGCCAGTGGCAAAGGATGCCCTGAGAAATGCAGTCATCAAACGTGTCCCCCATTTACCTTGTGGTGTCCTTCCCATAACTCACTCTCTCTCTTTTCAGCTTGCCTTCCTGGGTTTTACAAGCTTTCCCTCCGTCTCCCTCTCTGCTCTCCTTGCCCTGAGCACAGCTTCACGCATGAGGAAGCCTCCACATTCTGTTCGTGCCAGAAGAACTACTCCAGGTCCCCATCAGACCCACCATCTGCCTCCTGCACACGTACGTCTCGCTGAAATGCTCTCTCTTTGTGAAGCGGGGAATCGGGGATCCAGACACTGGGTTTTTCCGTGGCACGGAGCCAGTGAGTGCCCAGGGCTGTCCCCTGCCAGCCCTCGGGGGCTGCGTCTGGTCGTGTCCCTGGGGGTTCCAGGCTGGGCGAGGCTGCTGTCGTGGTGGGGAGGGATGGGGAGCCGTCCCCACGCCATGGGGCTCGCAGACTGAGGCTGCAGTCTGATGAGCCAGACGTGCAGCCGGGCTTGCAGGCTCCCCCTTAAAACTAGAGCACAAGTCATTTAGTCAGTGTAGTTCACAGATTTTAATTAAATGGCCTCCAGTTAATTGCGTTGGACCCCAGCTACTCCAGTGATGGATGCTGTAGAGCTGCCTGCACAGAGATGAGAAAGCTCTGGTTTTGCCTGAGAGTGAGCATCCTGGGCAGTGTCTGACTGGCGACGGGGCTCCCGGCTGCTTGGCCACCAAGCTCCGAGGAGGTGACAGGTCTGGCTGGCTACTTCTCACACGCTGTGTGAGCTGTGGCTTGCTGTATGCTACACGTCCCTCCAGCAGGATCCTCCATGGTGGTGTCCCCACCATGCTGCATCACTGCCTCCATGTCCCCACATGAGATGTGACTGCCGGGACCGGCTCTCTTGCTCGGCCACTGGTGCCTGCGCTGCTGCTTCAGGGGACCTGTCGGTGCACAGACACTCTTCTGCTTCCAGGTCCACCATCTGCCCCAAGGAACCTGGTCTACAGTCTGCGACAATCCTCACTGGTCCTGGAGTGGAGTGCCCCGGCTGATGCGGGTGGCCGCAGCGACCTGACCTACAGCCTGTGGTGTGGCCGGTGCCCTCCGGCCCTGCGGGGCCGCTGCGAGCAGTGTGGCAACGGTGTGGGCTTCCTGCCACAGCAGACGGGGCTCGTGGACCGCACCGTCACCCTGGTGAACCTCCTCCCTCATGTCAACTACACCATCCGTGTGGTGGCCATCAATGGCGTCTCGGCTGTCAGCCCGCTCTCAGGGCAGCAGTACGCCGAGGTCAACGTCTCCACCGGCCTCGCAGGTACGGCTCTGGGTAGCACAGGGAGCTGCTGAGGGTGAGCAGTGCCCACATCGTGCCAAGAAAGCCATTACCTGCGCTGTCCTGTGCTCACATGTCACATCTGGGGTGTGTGGGTCTGCTCAGTGGACAGTTCCATGGCTTTGTCCCCAGGAGGAGGTAGGCTCTGGAGGTGGCATGGGCACCTGGGCACCGGCCTCGGGCTCTGCCTGCCCAATGCCCCTACTCCTCTCAGTTTGCTGCGGTGGCACCAATGTGGCACTTGGTGGTAGTAGGGCAGCATGGTGGCAAGGACAGGAGGGGAAGATGGAGACCAACCTGCAGCACTCCCCGGGTGGTTTGGGTTGGTGCCATGCTGGGCAAGGAGCTGGCTGTGTTGGGGCAGCCCGTGGCCCCATTGGCTCACAGCCGGGTGGCAGCGAGCATGGTGACAGCGAGCATGGTGACAGCCTGGGCTCTGAAGGGACAGGTCTGCTCTGTGACCTGGCCGCTGTTTGAATTTACAAATCACAAAAAAGCACCTTCAAAGAAGCAACATCTTGAGGCCTTCACAGAAAAAAAACTACCTTAAAATATTGGCTATCCTTTGGAAACAGACAATACTGATTTCATCTCTTCTGTGCTGGTCTGTGGCACGATTTCTCACTCTAAGTGTCTCCTTCCACTCTGCCTCACAGTTCTGTTCCCGTTGGTGAGGGGAAGGGAGCACCCAGTCTGTGCCCATGGGGCTGGAGGGGTTTGGTCTCTCCTTGGCTGTCAGCTGTGCCTAAGGAGGATGAGCTCTGGCTTGTTGTGTCCTTGTCTGTTCCTCCGTGGTCACGTTACTAATTTGCATGAAATCCCTTTGCCAAACCACAGTTAATGGAGACAGATGATCCTCACATGCCTCGTGGCAGGAATTGGCCAACAATTTCATCTGAAGAGATTAAACTTTGATCTTGTTATAAATAATTTTCCCACCATTTGATCAAATGGTTTTGTGGTTTGTGTTGCTGCTTTCTCTTCCCTCGTGTAATAATTTCTGTGAATCCGTTGGGTGGATGCTGTGCCCGCAGACTGCTCTTCAGCGGAGGTGTCATTCCTCGTTAGGATCTTTGCTGTTCAAGGATGGATTTAGCCCTGGGAAGTTCTTCTGTCTCCTGCGCTCAGGCTATTCCTGAGCCAGCACGCAGGCAAGGGAGGGGTGGGCTTAACGAGATCTCATAACGAGCTGTTTCTCCGGAGGCTCGTGTTGGGCAGAGGGACTGGTGCTCGGCAGCTGCCTCCTCGACTGGAGTGCGATGTCTGAGCTGGGACAGGAGGCTGGGAAAGGCAGCAAGTGCCTTGTCCTCTGCAGGGAGTTGGAGCAACAAGTGTGTGATACCACCCCCTGCCTCAGCCGTTTGTCTGTTTAATGCAGCTTTTCTCCTGGCAAAGTGGGGAATCTCAGCCCTTACTCCACACTGCCTGCTCCTGAAGGAACTGAAAAGCGCATAAAGAATATGGCATAATTAATCTTGTAATCTGTTCAAAATCAATGTCTCTTGTCGAGCTGTCAAGTCTCCGGATGCAGATGGTGGTGCAGAATTAGCTGAGCAGCTGAGGCTCGGGAAGTTTCGTGGAACACTTGAGTGTTTTGCTGCTGAAGGTGTCCCCTCCAGGGGCTGCTCCTTTCCCGGGTGCCCCCGTTCCTCTGGCTTTGGCGCTGAGGGCAAGAAGTGACCCTGATGATTGTCCTGTGCCTGGCAGCAGAAAGGGGAAGGAGGACATCTCCTGGGGAGACACTTCTGAGTCTGGTTTGCCTGTAACACCCCTCTGGGGCAAGGAGGGTGGTGCTGGGAGGGGGACTCTGTGCTGCAGGATGCAGAGGCACATCTGGCACGGGGGGCTGACAGAGCTGCTCTGCCAAGCATGCCATCTCCAGTGAGTCCTGGCCCTGCAGACCTCGGCGTGGAAACCTATCGGAGAGGTACCCGATGGGGCCAGGGATCAGGAGGAAGGGAGATTTGAGGGGATGCCTGAAGCAGTGGTGACACCCTTGGTGGCTGCAATACGATGGCCTCAGAGGTCACCTGCAGATATGCAGATTCAGAGGAAAAATTAAACGTAGAAACAAGACTCTGTTTAGCTGTCAGGTCCCTGCTCCTCTAAATATAGCTCTGAGTGCAGCCCTCGTGCTGCCCTTCCCCTCCAGCCATTGTTCATTGTATTTGCAGGCAGAAAGGAAAGATGCAATTTAGTCTGCGGGATGCAAAATTAATACTGTGTTTTTTCTAATCCAGCCCCAGCATGGAACTAAATAAAAGTGTTTGAGGAGAGAACGGAGCTGTTTACCTGCAGGAGCAGGTCTGCATTAGCTATGTAAATGTACACTCTGGAACCATGTCATTTATATTCCCGGCAGGGATCGGCTCCTGTCTTAAAGGGCTTTTAAATCCATTGCAGATTAATAATGCAGCCGGTGCTGAAATGCATTCTCCATTCTGAGACTGGGGAGAGAAGGAGTTTGTGCTGAATTAGGTCCTCCCAAGCAGATTTCTCCGCGTGTGCTTGTTGCTGGTGCAGTAGCACCGTTAAGGGGGGGGCACAGGATGAGCCGATGCTGGGGTGAGGGTCCACACTCCAGGGGTCTCTGCCCTCCACACAGTGAGAACTGTGCCTGGAGGAGCTGCAGAGTAACCTGTGAGCCACTTCTCTGGTTTGGGAAGAAGGACCCTGGGGCAGGAGTTACCTGGGGCAGTGCCCAGTGTGCTTTCCATGTTTGGGGGGGTTAATAACCAGGCTGGTTGTCCCTGGTGTGAGTGGTGTGTGGGGCAGGGTGGCAGAGGGGCTTGGAGATGAGGGCAAGCTTTGTCCCTCCCATTGCAGGGGGCAGTGAGCAGCACGGTGATGGCTCATGGTCTGCTCTCGTTTGCTCCCCCAGCTCTGCCAACGTGTGGGGAGAGGGTTCCTGCAGACGCTGGGCACCAAAGAGGCTCTTCCTGTTGCTCCAGCTCTTAAGTGCTTGTTTTTGTCCCTCTCTAAGGAACCCCTTCGGGTTTCGGGTCCTTCAGCAGAGGGGCACAGTGCCCACATCTAGTTTTATGGCTTTTCTGTTTGTACACTGGTTAATTAAGAGGAGTAAACCCACGTATAATGGAGGGGAGTTTATAAAATCAGGCAGAGTGGTGAATAATTTAATGTTTGCTTTTTTTCAGAGTAGAGGCAATGTTAGGGGAGCTTAAAATATTGATAGGAAACACATTTTTTTCGCAGTGTGAAATGCTTTATAGTCTGTGTGATTTTTCTTTAATCCCTTTTAAACACGTTTGAGGCTAGTGCCTGCCTGCTTTTCTGGCTTGTACCATGGGTTCTGCTCTACAGCCCTTCACTAAGTGAGTGTGATTTGTCCTCGTGGCTCTGTTAACAGTCAGGACACTTGTTCAGGTTTCCTCAGTCCGTTTGGGAGATGCAGAGATAGAGGAGTGCATCAGTGTGATATTTTATTGATGGGAATCCTGTAAACCAGCAAGGAGCACTTAACCTTAGTTTACAGGAGTGAAACACAAGTTAAGTGCCCGTCTGGCCTCAGCTGCCCGTCACTTGTGGTGTCACTAACTGTGGGGTGACACGCGTTCGTGGTGCAGCCTCCTGGGGGGTTTGTGTCCTGCTTGGCTTGGTGGAAGCATTAATAACCTTTCTGCTGAGCTCCGTGCTGCTGGGGTGAGCTGTCTACCCCTTCTTTACATGTGGAAAATACAATATCCCTTTAAAGGCCAGCTCTGGGGCCAATGTATTTACTTGGGGAATGATTTTTGGGAATGTTGGATGACACTGCAGGGGAGCGGAGCAGGGGGTTCCCAGCTGCCTTTTGGGTCCTCTCGCTCCTTCAGCAGAAGCCAAAGGGACTTGGAATCAAGGAGCAAATAATCATGAATAAAACATCAGCAGGGCTATTTTTCTTCAGCAGAGATTAATGAGCAAAGTAATAAATACAAAATTTGACAGATACTTAAGTTTGCTTTCCAGGGACTTGTTCCTCTCTGCGGGAGTCTCGGTGAGGTGGTTGGGGTCCAGCCGATGTCCTGATGTGACGGAGCAGAGGGACAAGATACAAGTGGTAGCTTTCCCTGTGCCTGCTGCAGCACCCCTGGTGTGAGTGGGGGCATCGGTCACTGCAGCCCCTTCACCCTGGTGGGTTCTGGCCTCTGGTGCTTTCGGGGATGACCTGGGACCACCCTTCTGTGAATCAGTCCTCGTTTTCTCTCTGATCAACCCAAAGCAGAGCAAGAGGGTCCAGTAGATGCTTTTATCATGGTACCAGGTGCAGTTTCTTTTCCCTACTAAAATACTTCGTGTCTGTCGTGAATGGCATCCTCTGCAGCAGACACTGATGTCCAAGCCTCTCCCCAGCAGCCGCCACTGCCTTGCTTGGGGCAGTCAGGGGATGCCATGTCCTTGGCTGGCTCCTGAGATGCTGCAGACAGTCTGGCAGGTCCAGCTGGCTTTTCTGCTGGTGCTTTCAGAGGAGCTGCTGGGGCACTGTGTGCGGGTGGGAAGCCCATTGCGGGCTCTGCTGCTCTGGGGTCTGAGCGGGCACCAAGCTGCTCGGTGGCTTGGAGGCAGGAGGTGGTGGTCAGAGGAGGAGAGGGTACAGAAGGGGCTCTGGGGACGTGGAGATGAGCCCAGCAGGATGGGGCAGGCAGGGCCTCCTCCGCTGCCATGAACAGCACAGGTGTCACCATCCGGCTTGGAGCCTGGGGACAGCTGGGGACAGCGGGCTGCCTGCGCCGCACTGGTTAAGTCAGCTCGTGTGGAGCCAAACTGGGTAAAATGGGAATAGCTGGCAAGTGTGTCTTGCATGGTGAGATGAACTGAACGGGGGCACACGTGCCAAGGAGGAGAGTGCGGTAACTAGAAATTATCAGCCAGCTCCTGGGGCAGAGCCGGCGCCTTTGGCAGTGAGCAGGGCAGGCAGCTCTCCGTGTCCCAGCTCCCCGAGGTGCTGCGGGGCAGATCCTGTGCCAGAGTGTCTGGAGAAGCCCTGGGATGTCCTATAAGCCTTACTGCTTGGAGACTGTGTTTTGCGTTTCCCTGAAATCCTCAGCAGCAGGTTCAGAGCACTGGATGCGTGCCAGTGCTCAGACCCCTCCATGGCGCTGTGGGTGGAGGGTGTAATTAGGGAGTTTTGGCTTGTTTTTGGACAGAGCATTACTAGCTGCCCACAGAATACAAAGCTGTTGTATTTTTACCAACATCTTCTCCCGTTGGGTGATCACTGGCTTGGAGTTTGCCCTGTTTTAATCCTGATTCAGAGAGAGGGAACTGGTATCTGCAGAAGAAGCATTCTCTTCAGCTGGGTAAATTGTTAAAAGTTTTTACTCTGCCAACCCAGGGCAGAAGCAGAAATGGAGTGACCAGTGAACATCTTCATGCTGGTGTGGGATTTGCAGCCAAGATAAACGTGAGCACAGAGATAAAACACCCTGCGAGCTGTGATCTCCCGGTTGCACTTACTTGGCTGTTCAGTACCAGAGCAACCAAAGCATGGTGGCATGGAGTGTCACTGGCTGTGTCCCCAGGGCTCTGCCCCTGGCCTGGCCGGCTGGGCTGGGGGGGTTTGGGTACCTCTGGCCACAGGGAGATCTCGGGGATGCTCTGCCCCAGCACCACCGCGGTCACCACTGCTTTCCTCTGCTTTTTTCAGCGCTGACTCCTGTCACCGACATCCGCACGGATAAAGTCGAGCAGAAGAGCATCTCCTTGTCGTGGCAGGAGCCAGGCTTCCCGGCCCCCAACGGCACCGAGTATGAGGTCAAGTACTACGAGAAGGTAGGCTCAGGGTCTGGCTCAGCCCCGGGGGCTGCCCTGGCCAACTGGGTCTGTCCCAGCAGCGCTGTGCTGCCGGTGCCACCAGATCATCGTCACGTTCAACCTCAGCCGTGGGGAGGGGGTGGCACGTGGCTGGGGACGGTGCTGCTGTCCCTGAGCTGAGAGAGCGAGAAGCCCTTCAAATGGGGGCCAATAACGTCTTTTCTCTTCTGGCAGTGTTACGCAACCTGCTTATGCAAGTTATAAGGAATTTGGATTATTTGTAGAGTTTGTTAATTAGTGGGTTCCCCCTTTCCCCCCACTCCCCAATCTGTGCAGCAAAATTTCATCCAGTCCTAACGTTGACATCTCCCTGGGAGAAAGAGTAAAGCTAATAATTTTCATTCATTCATTCTTTTTTTTTTTTTTTTTTTAATGCATTGGATGGCTTTTTTTCAAGGACACCAGAAATCTGAGGTTTGGGTGTTTGCCGTTAGCCAGCCAGCCAGGCGCTGCTGATCCGTACGGGGTTTCTCTGTCTTTGACAAGATGACACCTGTACCCATAGACTGCTCTGGGAGAGCGTTGGACCTTGTGGCCTTCGCTGGTGCAGGGCTGAGGGCCACCAAACCCATGACTTTGGTGAGCTGTGAGTGGTCTTCCACACAGGAGGGGATGCAGCAAACACTTTTATGACAGTCTTCTAATTTTAAAAATAGCTGCTACTTGACGGGTGCGGTGAGCTGAGAATTTTAGAAGAAATACAGAGGGCAGGGAGAGAGCAGGGACAATGCTCTAAATCAAAATAAATGCAGTTTATGACACAGTTCCGCAGATTACCTTATCTGCGTGTGCTCAGGCTCGTTATGAAACTGATTACATGTCAGGCAAGCTGTGCAGGTGACATGTTGGTGTTCTGTATTTAGAAACAAGCTACCTTGAAGCTGATTCATATTAATGTGATTTTCAACATCTGATAGATATGAAAGGAGGAATCTGTGGGTGAGGGCGAATGCTGAAGCCTGAAACAGTAATTCCCGTGCAAATGGGCTGCAGCAACGAGATACTTGGGGTATGTGAAATGAGGAAACGTCCTGCTTGGGTAGGGAATTCGAACTATAATTTGACAATTATTCACTGAAATAAGGCTCTTGATGCTGACATGGAAACCAACCCAGTTCCTAATCTTTGCTTTTAAAGATGTACTTTAACTATGGAGATTCAAGGGGAAAAGCGTATCAAATAGAAAATACGTTTCCCAGTGATGGCCCCGGGAGCAGGGTGATGAAGGGCTGATGCCAGGTCCTGGGGCTGGGACGCTGGTCGGGGCCAGTTCCTGGGCACAGCACACGGTCTGGGATCTGCTGAGGCCACGGGACATGACCCAGCCCCGCTCCTGGGGGAAAGTGGTCTCAGATAAACTGGGTCCAGGACCATGGCAGCACCAGCCGCCTCTTCTTGCTGGGGAGTTTCTTGGGAAGTTCCCAACCCAGCTGAGGAAATGTCTCCGATGGTGGCTGTGCAGTGGTATGGGAAGTTTTTGGGAACTCATGAGAGGGCTGGGGTTTGTTCTGCTTTGCCAACTGTGGGAAGCAGAGGTGTGGGGGCTGCTGCTGCTCTAGCACGTGAAAGTGGGGTGAGTCACCTGGTGGTCCCACTGGCCTGCCCTGCCTTCAGCGGCTGCAGGAGAGGGGCTGCTCCTCACCCTCTCCCTCAGTGGAAGCAGAGGGAGCTGCAGGTCGCTGGGCAAGTGAAGAAAATCCCAGGCAACAGGACTGTTGGCAAACCCACCTGCCAGCCTTGATTACTCAATGTGTGCCAACACCCGTGTATTTACACCAGGGGAGGGAGTGGGATGGGGCCGAATGAAGCAGCCGAGCCCCCAGTGTGTGGGGAGAGGATCCGTGCAGGGTGACACAGCTGCTCCCCACTGCCTTGCCCCCTGCCTGCCTTCACCAGGCTCCATTTCATGTGACCTCTCTGTGTCATTTCTATTAATGAGACATCTAGTAAATGTATTCTTTCTGTGAAAGGTGTTATGTTCAGATAATGCCCTGGTGGGGCGCAGAGCCAAGGTGAGGATCCAGCCGTGCTCTGCCCGCTCCGTGGCTGTCAGCCCCGCTCCATCTCGGGTATCTCATTATTTCACAGGATCAAAGAGATCAAAGTTACTCAACTGTGAAAACCACATCAACAGCCGTGACGGTCAATAACCTGAAGCCTGGCACCCTCTATATTTTCCAAATCCGAACCTCCTCCTCACTGGAGTATGGGAACTACAGCCCCAGTATTGAGGTGGAGACGCTGGCAGAGCGTAAGTGCTGGCAGGGCTCGTCGCTCACACCCACAGACACGAGCTGAGCTGAGCCGGGGGGATGCTGCTGCTCCTGCCCCAGATGCTCTTGGTTTTGTGGAGCAGCATCTGTTCCTCTGGTTCTGCCCATCCAGGTTTAAGAGCAGGTGCTTCCCAGGACTTGCTTTTAATTGCATTTTTCGTATTTGATCTCAATGAGGTTGGTACTGCTGGCCTGCCTGTCCTGGGGGTGTCTGTCCTCACTCCTCTCAGCGCAGCGTCAGGGAGGATGGCCACTCTCTGGCTGCTCTGTCACGTAGAGGCTGGGGACAGAGTCTCTGCTTTTTGCCTGGGATGGCCCCAGAAATGGCTGAGCAGAGACAGAATGATGGGGGTAGGGAGGGTGGGTGGCTCTGCCTCGGCGTGATGATGGTACAGGTCTCACCAGGTCCCCTTCGTGGGGCTGGCAGAGGGTGAGTGTCAGTCCCTGAGGGTGTAACTGCTGAGGGCAGGGTCCCACGGGGTCTGTGAAGCTGCACAGCCCAGAGTGGGCACTGCAGAGAAGGGGGGGCAGTCTCCCCCGACACAGGCTGGAGCTCTGGGGATGTGTGCCCCAGCCAGGAGCTGGCTGCTCACCCCCGCTGTCCTGGCTCATGAGGCACTTGGCTTGTTGGCCGCTTGGCCGGGTAAGGTCAGCCAGCGTCAGTGCCATTTGCTGGGGCTTTTCCTTTTCACAGCTTCCATTCATAACTGTATCCAGAAGCATCTTATTTCACTGACTAAAGAGAGCTTGGAGAGATGGTTGAGCTTCAGCTTAATAACCCAGCCTGGCTCGGAATGAACGCCCCGAGATGGCTGGCTCAGTGCTACTCTCACAGATTGTGTTTAACAGGGCTTTAAATTGCATCCGTTTGCCACACAGAAGACATTTTCAGAATGAATTGAAGCCAATAAAAATTTTATATAGAATGTAGCTTTCTAATACTCTTGTTTGCAAAAGCAGGAAGGAAAGGGATTAATGTGATGTAGGAAAACTATTTGTAAGCCATAAATTTTAATACGTCCCTCTGATAAACGGGAACCTTCCCTCAGTGCTGGTGTCACAGCGCTGGGGTTGTTCCATCCGTGCCCCTGCGCTGCCCAATGCCTTGGTCTGGTTGCTCCAGCTCTTAAAACTGATCTGGAATGTGAATTGCTGTGTAGCCTGGCACTGTGGGTGACCTGCCCTTGCTGGGGGGCACAGGCTGGCATCGGGAGCGGTGCCTGGGGCTGCCCCGACTCTTGCTCTTGCCCCAGGGTGCGTTGCTGACCCACTCTGTGTCCCTCCCGCAGTGACGGTGGCCTCCAGTGAGCAAAACCCCATCCTCATCATCGCGGTGGTGGCCATCGCGGGGCTGACGGTGCTGGTGTCCATGGTGATCGGTGTGATGGTCTGGAGGAGGTGAGCGGGGCTGTGGCCGAGCCGGGGCACACACCAAGAGGTGTGGGGCTGGGCAGGGGAGGGGGTCAGAGCTGGGGCTGTGGGGAACACGGGGTGGCACTGGGCTGAGCTGCCCTGCCGTAGGGCTGGCTCTGCCCCTCAGCTCACAGCCCACGAGAGGCTGCTGCCCTGGTAATGGTGTGTCTTCCTTCTCCTTGCAGGCAGTGTGGGTACAGCAAAGCCAGCCAGGACGGGGATGAGGAGCTCTACTTCCACTGTAAGTGAAGCCTGGCCACCATGGTTGGCACAACTGTGTGGGGATCCTATATTTATTGCTATTAATAACCCAGCTCCCCATAAAGCAGGGCTGAATCCTTGCTTTTGAAGGGCTGTCATCCTGCATTATCCTGAAGAAGGGGCTCAGCTCGGTTCAGCTCCCCAGGGACAGTGGGCTTGACAGCTCCATGAGCCAGTGCCCGTCCTTCCTGCACACAGGTCACTGCCCTGCCCAAGGAAAGGGGGATGCTTTCAGCATTCCACGGGGTGTATGAATTATTCCGTCAGCTTCGCACAAGCGGCTACACGAGACTACGGCTTTGTTTTCTGGGGCTACTCTTGATTAGTGAGCAGCAATAATTTTACAGACAACCGTTGTCAAAGGAAATTCAGGCGTCAGGATTGATGAGTTTATTTGATTCCTGGCATATGCCCGTGGAGCTCGCACATGCTCTTCTGCTCCCTGAAGCATTTCGGAAGCGGCAGAGCCCACGTGTTTCTCAGATGCAGCTCAGCCGTTTCCCCTGGCTCCAAAGGGCCTCGGGCTGCTGAGCCCCCGTGGGAGTTTGCCGAAGGGCGAGGGGCCGCAGCAGGCGCTGGGGCTGGGGAGGCTAATGGAGGGTAAGAAGGGAGCAGTGTGTGGTGTGACCCTGACCTGGAGCAGCCTGGCTCTGCCCTCTGCCATGGCGCTGATGTGGGGGCTCCTGAGAGCAGGTCAGCCCCTTTCCTCGCCGTTCTCTGGACCTGCTCCCTGGGCAACATGTGGCAGCCACCTGTGGGAGGTATTTTGCTGCCCGTGCTGCTAATTGAGGTGACCTGGAACATAGCTGCTGTTCATGGTTATAATTCTCTCTATAGAGGTCTGGGGAGCAGAGATGATCAGGGTACTTGAGGCAGACAGGCTCAGTCCTGGAGGGAGCTGCACTAGAGTGAAGGAGTTGCTCTCCTTTAACCCGGAGGTTGTGGCCGTGGAGCAGAGCAATTAGGTTCATTCACTCCCACAGGAAATTTCCCAGCAACCTTAAAGCTGAGTCTTTTTGCTTTGCTTATAAAAAGGTGTCAAGTTGAGTCCTGCCAGCAGACCTGAAGATGAATGACCTGTGAGAGCATCTCCCGGGACAGGCAGGCGGGAGCTCTGCCGAGCCTTTCTCACACGTTCCTTGTGCCTTTTCCTTCCCTTGCAGTTAAAATACCAACCAGGAGGACATACATCGACCCGGACACTTGTGAAGACCCCATGCAGGCTGTGCACCTCTTTGCCAAAGAGTTGGATAATGCTAGTATTAAAATTGAGAGGATCATCGGGACAGGCAAGTTCCTACTCGGTGGCTGTGTCTGTGGGTTGGTGGCCGTGCCGTGGGCTGTGCCTGTGCCCAGACGGAGCGGTCCCCTCTCACCCTGGGGCACACAGGGCTGGGTGGGTGAGTGGTCAGCCCTCCCACCGCTGCCATGGGCTCTGTCCACCTTGCTGGCAGCTCCTTGTCCTCTGGTACCATCAGCGCCACAGACCTTTGCTCTTGCTCTTCTTTTTGGGAGGGGGCACACGATTGCAGGAGGGAGATGGAGTGGGACTGGGGAGTGTTTTGTCCGGGAGCTTGATTTTTGCATTCCCATTTGTTTTTCTGAGGCACCAAGTACATCCAGCCGGGGGAGGCAGAAAGCATCAGCAATTATCTGCATCTGGGCAGTTTGACAGCAGCATGAAAACTATTTATAAATATGTGAACTTAACGATTTATTGATTTTCATCAACTTCACTGCCTAAAACTTAAAAGCAAATTAAAATCTCCTCACTGGGCCCTAGAGCCTTAATTGCTAATGTGTGCCAGAACATGGGAAACACGATTATTCTTTGTCGTTTTTTTTTTTCCTAAAGATAAATTCAGCTGCAGAAAAAAGGAGGTGGAGGAAGGGAAGAGGGAAGGGCTTGTGCACCAGCTTAAAGGACAGTGTTGAAGGGAAGAGGACACTGAAGAGCAGAGGAGGTTATCTTTATAGCTGCCGAGTGGAGCAGCTGAGATGCTTTTCAGAAGCAAATTGTTTGTTTGAAAAAATAATGAAAAATCAGTCAGGAATACATTTAAATATAAGGAATTTGGGAGTGCATTTGTCTTACTGCTGACCTAACAAGTGCCTGGCTTTCAAATCGTTAAAGCTTTTAATAGCTACACATTTTTGGCTGTAAAGCCAATATTGGCCTTTTATGCTAGGAATTGGGTAGCTCCTGTTGCCGGGTGCGTGGCTCTGTGTGTGTGGGGATGCTCTGTCCCCAGGGCTGCGGGGACCCCCGGGAGGAGCAGACCCTGTTTGTGCTGAGTTGGGGAAGCAGAAGGGGCCAGGCCCGGGGAGCGTGAGCTCGGTGGCTGGGGGCTAATGGTCTTTTTATGAGAAAAAGAGCACAATATGCGCTTGAGCAGAGCGTGGAGGGAATGGCTTAGAGGTGTAGGATGAGGAAGAAGGAATTCCATTGCGCCCTCACACGATTCCAGTGTCCTGTGCTGATGCCAGACGTGTGCGAAGGGTGGTGTGTTCAGCAAAGGTGGGGGGCAGTGGTGCCAGACTCCCTCCTCAGGGGAAGGCTGCAGCCACGCAGGGCTCTTTGTCTTTCTGAGGCTACAGATTGGCAAGTCCTCTGATTTAATAGTGGGAAAAGTCACCCATCGCCTCTCCGACAGGAACACGCTCCCTGGTCCCAAAGCAAGGGAAGCGTCCCTGGAGGGAAGGTGTGAGGGACACCATGCCCTGCATGGGTGCTGTCTGACTCCTCTCTCTGCCACCCAGGGGAGTTTGGAGAAATCTGCCGAGGGTGCCTGAAGCTGCCCAGCAAGAGGGAGCTGCCGGTGGCCATCCAGACCCTGCGGGCCGGCTGCTCCGAGAAGCAGCAGCGCTCCTTCCTGGCTGAGGCTTGCACCATGGGCCAGTTCGACCACTCCAACGTCATCCGCCTGGAGGGAGTTGTCACCAGAGGTAGGGGGTCCCAGGCACGGGGTGGAGGGGTCCCAGGCACGGGGCAGCCCGAACTCCTGCACAGGCAGCGTCCTTAAAGCTGTTGCTTTGGAGTGATGACCTGGTCCTAGAGGTGTGATGCTCTTGCTCTCTGGTAATCAGGTGTTTCCTCATGTAGTAGCTATTTTAGTGTTCTGATGATTAATAAAATGCGTACAGCTAGGCTAATGAATCCAAGTAGTAGGACTGGCTTAGCAGCAAAACTGTGCACTCTTAATAAAAGCAAATTGAAGTGAGGTTCTGTCAGTAAAACAGATGACTCCGACTGCTCCCGGCTCTCCTGGGAGAGTGTGCGCTGAACTAGTCTGTGAATGCTGTAGTTAAATGGATGTTCATGTAAATCCAAAGAAACATGAGCACGTGTGCTGATTTTAACTAGCCTTTTTATTAGGTAAGGAAGTATTTCTGTCCTGAGTCTTAGGTTGAGGTGTTGCCTTTGTTCTCACGGAGCAGCGCTGTGCTCTTTTGTGAAGTGGTTCAGAGTCCTGGTAAAAGGACCATCTGACACTGGGATCCAGATGGTTCCCAGCTGGGAACAACAGGAAAGTTTTGGACCCACTGCTCATCACAAACCACCTGAGATAAAGCCCTTGGTCTCCCTTAGTGGCCGAGCAGTCCGGGCTGGCCAGGCTGGAGCTTGACGCCCGGATTTCTCACCCCTGCAGTGTGAGAACTGCCCAAGCAATGGGCAGAGCTCACACAGTGCTCCTTGTCTGTCTGTGCAGGGAGCACCATGATGATAGTGATGGAGTACATGGGGAATGGCATGCTGGATTCCTTTCTCAGGGTGAGTGCTCTGGGAGCTGCTGGAAACTGCGGGGGTCTGTTGGTGGTGCCCCCTTGGACTGGCCATTACCTGTGGCTTTTCCTCCTCTCATTTCACAGAAACATGAGGGCCAGTTCTCAGCTGCCCAGCTGGTTGGCATGTTGCAGGGGATTGCCTCTGGCATGAAGTACCTGGCAGAGATGGGTTACATACATAAAAGCCTCGCTGCACACAAAGTCCTGGTGAACAGCAGCCTGGCGTGCAAAATAACTGGTTTCAGACAGCCACAAGAAGACAAGATGGAGACCATCTTCTCCACCATGGTAAGCTGCATTTACAAATTCTGTTGTAGCTATTTCCTGAAAGCAAAATGCTGACAGAACAGCTACAGAACCTCCGCAGAGGTGGGTGTCCCTGGCTGCAGGCACGGCCATGGCCGGCAGCACTTGGTCTGGGACCTGGCATCACTGGAGGGGTTTGCAGGCTGCTCAGAATGCGGAGTAAAGGGTCAAATAAATCCAAAGCCAGGCAGCTTCCATGGGTGGAGTTAACATGACACATAGCGATCCTCCTCCAGAACCAGTATTTTTCCTAGGCTCCTGTTTCCTTCCTCATGTATGAACCTGGGCTCTGCATCTTAACAACTCTCTCAGCTGGAAATGGAAAGCATTTGGCCAGGGACCCACACGGTAGCCATCGGGCACCGCTCCTTGGCCACAGCCTGGCCCCGTGTCTGCGCAAGCTGGCAGAGAGGCAGCCCGAGGCAGCTCTGGCAGCCTCAGGGCTCCTTATGTCTGTTTTATCACTTGTAATGAAATTCATGGTTTGCAATTAAGAATTTAAGTCCTACTTGATTCACACTCATGCCTTGTCAGCTCTGCCAGTGCGTCTCCCCGCTCAGTGCCAGCATCTGCATGTGGCAGAGCTGCCTGGGAGCCCCTGCGTGCGGAGCTGGGGGCTGCCCGCACACCCTGTGCCCCCCCCGAAGCCCTGCAGCCCCTCGTTCTCCCTCCCCGCTTCCTTCACACCCTGCTTTGGTGCGTTTCCCCTCAGGTGCATCAGTCCCTTTCTGACTGCAGAGCAATAGGACGTACTTCATGTGGTGCAGCCACCCCATGTCAGCTGGGGCTGTCAGTGCATCCTGTTAACCAGGCATGAATATTTTAAAGAGCATTGATTCCTCAGTCAAATGAGCCCTTGCTGTCTGCAGGGAGCAGCAGGCAGCGCCGAGGAGGCAGCAGCTGCCTGCAGGGACCCAGTGCCCTGTCCTGGTGCAGGGAACGGTGGTCCCCATGGGGAAGAGCCTGTTGGCAGGGTTTGGTACAGGCTCTTGCAGGAGTGTCTGGTCCAGGCAGGAAGAGTCTGGAAAACTCCTTTAGACATCATCAGCTTTGGGAGGTGAAGGCTCAGCGCAGGGAGGGCACTACCATCCTGAAGAGCCCCTGGCAAAGTGTGACTGCACCTCGCTGGCTGTGGTGAGCAGGTCCTGCCAGGCTGTGGCTCGGCTCCTGCCCAAAGCTCCCGAGCTGCCCTGGCACCGTCACTCTGCTGGGTACACAGCAGTCCCCACTGAGCCAGGGGCAGGGAGAACCCAGCAGGAGCCCCTGGCTTCTCCCACCATGGAGCAGCGGGGCTATGGCTTTGGGGTCAAGGTCTCCTCACTGTTAATTACAATTAGCTGCAGTGTCTGTCACCTGCTTCCCCTTGTGTATCCAGAGGGCTTGGCAGATGCTGAGACGGGGATTGCTCACTATAGGAGCACACGCCAGGGTGGAGGGACTCTGTGTTTGCGCAGCTCTGAAATGGCTTTCATTAAATATTAATGTATAAAATGCCATCAGCTCTTCCCAGAGACATTCTCTTCTCGCATTAATATTTCAGGACTCACACTCCCGTGTAGTGTACGGTTGCATGGCCATTTTAAAACAAATTGAGATGAAAGTTTTCTGTTAGTACTAAATCTGCACATGGCCTCGGGGCTGGCTTGGTGTCTGCCCTGTGATGCCAGACAGGACGAATGGCCACCTGGGAAAGGTGTCCAATGGTTGTGTGAGCACAGCTTTTCTCCCTTTCTGCCCGTCCAGCGTGGGAAGAGCCTGGTGCTGTGGTCGGCCCCCGAAGCCATCCAGTATCACCACTTCAGTCCGGCCAGTGACGTGTGGAGCTTTGGCATCGTCATGTGGGAAGTGATGTCCTATGGCGAGAGACCCTACTGGGACATGTCCAACCAGGATGTGAGTCACCAGCAGCTTCATGGTAGATGATGATGTTGCCCTTGCTAATGGTGTGCAAGTAGCTCCCTGGTGCACAGAGGAGCTGCTGCTGCTGCTCCCCTGTGGGGTGTGAGGCAGGGGGCTTGCCCCCGGGGTGCCTGCCATTGGCATGGCAATGCCTGACCCTGTCCCCTTGCCCACTCTGCTGCTGCAGGTGATGAAGGCCGTGGAGGATGGGTTCCGCTTGCCTGCCCCGGTGAACTGCCAGCCGCCGCTCCACCAGCTCATGCTGGACTGCTGGCAAAAGGACCGTAGCCAGAGGCCCAAGTTCTCCCACATCCACAACATCCTGAGCAAGATGGTGCAGAGCCTGGAGCCCCCGCAGTGCCCCAGTTCCACCTGCAGCAGGTGACCCTCCTCTTGCTCTGCTGCCTGTTGTTCTGCCCCTTTCCAGTTCAGCCGTGACCCACTCTCCCCTCACCGCCCCGCTTTGTTGGCAGGTCCCACAGCACGTCCATCCCCCTCACCGAGCGCACCTTCTCAGCCTTCCCTTCTTTCAGCTCCGTGGGTGAGTGGCTGGAAGCGATAGAGATGGGCAGGTATAAAGACAACTTCACCGCCGCGGGCTACTGCTACCTGGAGTCGGTGGCCAGGATGACAGCCCAGTAAGTGAACTGATTTCCTGGCTATAACCTCGTTTCACCGGGCACAGTGTTAGTGATCTCAGCTGGGTGTCACTGAATGAGGACAGATCTCCCAAAGGTCTCGCTGGTGTGGGCTGGGCTGTGTGTGCCGTGCATCTCAGTTGCTGATTTCTGAAGCTGAGTTTTAAACCTGGAGTTTGTGAGTTTAACCTCTTGTTTCTGACAAGGGTAGTGTTGTCTGGCCCTTCCAGAAAGCAAAGTCAAAACCTAATGCAATTTGCTGATAACCTGTCGCACAGGGGTGTGTTACCCCTGGATTCCCAGGTCCCTGTTCCTTTGGCTGGGACAGCAGACGGGGGGGGTTTCTTGCTCTGGCAGGTCCAGAGCATGCTGATGGTCTGAAATCTGCTGCCTTTCCCTCAGAGCAGTTGGTGTCGGGGCATTTCACAATCTGGGCTGGTTTTTCGTGGCTGACGCCGGGCTCGTTTTGCAGAGATGTCCTCAGCCTGGGGATCACGCTGGCCGAGCACCAGACCACCATCCTGAGCGGGATCCAGACGCTGCGAGCCCAGGTGATCCAGATGCAAGGCCGAGGAGTGCAGGTGTGAAGCAGCCCCTGGAGGTGCAGAGCAGGGACCCGTTGCCCCCCGGGGAGGGGGCAGCAGCCAGCCCAGAACTGCACCAAGTCTTGGAAACTTTGCGGTTTCAGGGGGGCCGTGGGAATCGTCGGGCTGCTGCCAAACACGTCCTTCCACGTGGCAAGAGAGCAGGGCTTCCCGTCCCCCAAGCTGGGGAAGCCGAGGATTCCTGGGATGTGTGCGGTGTGCCTGGTGGATGTGGCTCTCCCTAGCACTGTTTTGTGAGATGAGTCAAACTGTAATGATGCCATTTCATATGGTAATTAGGTTAACAGGGTGGATGGACATTTGTGCACTGTCTTAATCCAGAGCTGACAGCATTTTCGTATCTAGCATCCTACTGGTGAGATCCATGGGTATTTTTATACAAGGTGACATGTTCTGGCAACCCCACAAGGAGCTTTTATTGCTTTTATTTTTAGAGACCAGAGCACAGCTCACACCCAGCACCCAACTTCTGGAAGGTGACTTTCCCCATCTGCTCTGCTGAAAGGAAACTCTTTCCCAGCCGAGTCCCTTCCGCTCCAAGAGTTACTTCACTGAGCCTTGACACCACAGGTGGTGAACAAAACCAAATATTCTTCACTGAAGTGGTGCTGAGTGTCTCTAAGTCTTTCTTGAGGAGGCAGTTTCAGAGTAAGAAATGAAAAGCTTTGATGAAGAGACCCATAGCCAAGAGAGGGCAAGCAGTGGAGCCCCCTGGGCTGCCCTGCTGGTACTCTCAGTCTTCGCTGCCTTTTGTGCAGGTCTTGGTCCCTCATTTTACTGCTGGAGCCCAGATGTGGGGTGGGAACTTGTGGGCCAGAGGAAGAGCAGGCAGCGTTCTGCTGTCCATGCACACTGAGCCCACGGGCAGAGACCTGCTGCCCAGGCAGGACTGAGCCTAAAGCATCTGCTGGTACTTTTGCCTCTCTTCCTGCCTCCTGCCTTGCAGTTTGTGGGCAGAGTGTCCCACATCTTGCCTTTGGGCTTCCTGGGCAGTTGTGGTGGGCTCTGAGCCCAGGGCACATCAGCACTTTATTTTGTTGCCTGCTCCGCACCCTGGCAGTTCCCGCTGACGGGAGACATAAATAGCATCTGCTTAATAATACAAGTTTTCTTGAAGTTAGTTAATTAAATGGGTCTTTGCAGGCTTGTATGGAGTTTTGTAGGCCTTTTATTATCATCTGTAAGTATTGCAAGTGAATTATTAATGATGAAAAGGCAAAGATTTACAAAGGGAATGAATGCTGTGGGAGATGTTCACAGTGTGTCTGGGACTCTCTTTGAGTTGGATCCTCCTGTGAACCCGCTCCCAGGGGATGGGACTCCAAATGATGATGGAGCAAAGGGCCCTAGGGCTGCACAGTCCCTGCCCCAGCATCTTCCTTCTCTCCTGGCCATGCAGAGTGACAGAACTCTGGATGCTGGTGTCTGTCCTGGGATTCAGCTTTTGCTGAGTAAACTCACGGTGGTTTCCTTCTCCCTTGGGCTCTTCTGGCTCGGCCCCGTGGCCGGGGTGGCTCCAGGAGCACAGAGCTCCAGCTGGGCACCCTCCGGGAAGTTCTCTGCTCTCCGGGGTGAGCAAGGTCTCTCCTTCCTGCCACCTCTGCAGTTTAAGCAACATTCCCCAATGTCACTTGGTTAGTTTTTCTTTTTAATGGAAATAATTTGTCTCCACGTTTGGCCGGTGTCCAATCGGTCACTTTGCCATCTTGCTGTTTCACACCTGGAAGAGTAATAATGGCGAACCGAAACCTTCGTTTGGTGGAAATGCCAGATCCCAAGGATCAAGTGCAATTTGTATGCTCTTTATGTTTACATTTTATCTATAGAGAAATTATATTGTAGTCCTCTAGGCAGAGAGTTGAACCAACTCCATTCCAGATCCTCTCCCCTCTCCTTGCTCCTCTCCCATCCGCTGGGATTTCCAGCAGCTCCAGCCTTGGGAGGCTGGGATCATGCTGAGAGGTCCCCGCTTTTGGGGCTGGCTGCACATTGGTGCAGCTGCTTTCCAGGAGGTCTGGGGAAAGCCAGGGCTTGGTGACAAGGTGACAGAGTGCTTCAGGGTCTGGGAAGCAGACCTGGCTGTGAGCAGTGACACGTTTCTCTCAAACCCCTCCAGAGTTAGAGGTGTGAGGAGGGGGTGGCACTGGGTGTTTCCACAGCTGCTCTCAGAGCAGCTGGATCTGCTCCTCCATCCTCTGAGCATCTCCTGGCTGGAGAGAGACAGACCTTGGCACGGCTTGTCTGCCCTCACAGCACCTTCCCCAGGGCTGTGGGGGCTGGGGGTCCCTGGGAGGTGCGGTGTCCCCGTGGGCACCGTCCAGGGTCCTGCCTTCCCTCAGCAGCACGGGGCTGGCAGCCCCGCAGCCTCCTCTGCCTCTTGCTGGTGTCACCCTACGGTGCCCGCTCTGGGCTGGAGCCCTCCTAGTAAGAAAGAGACCATCTTTCAGTCTTCTCTTCAGTGTTTCCCCACTGAATCAGGCTCCTGCGCTACGTCCTGTAGGACAATCGGAATCGAAGGCGTAATTTCTTCGTTTGCATCTCTCTAGCTGTACCCAAAAGAAAGCCAGTGTTTAATTACTTTTCCTACTGAACCCTGGTGAGGGATGGGACGTGGCGTTTCGGGAAGCTGTCTCTTGGACAGTGTGGTTCTGGGGCTGGGACTGTGCTCCTGCCCGGCAGAAACGAGCGGCGTTTGCTTTTCTTGTCTCCCCATGAAGGAGAAGCAGCAGCAGCACATAATGGGAGTTTGTTGCCGAGCACTGCAACAATAAACACTTTTAACTGAGCTCCTCATCAACACCGAAGATAATAAAATGAGCAGATTAAGTTCTAGGTTCGGGGTGGGCAGAACACACGGCTCCGCGGTGCAGCACCCCCTCCGTGAAACCAAAACTGGAGTCAAGTTGGTTCATCTCCAGATGCTTTTTGATATTCATTAACCACATGTTATATATTGTAAATACTTACTTGAGAAGTCAATATATATTTTTATAAGCTTGAAACAAATGTAATATAATATCATAAAAGACACTTGCATCTCATGTTTGAGCTACAGTCAGACATCCCCAGGGAATCACTGTTGGTTTGGAATAATAAATAATAATAATAATAATAATAATAAAAATGGTAATAAAGTTCTATTGACATTTTTGTTAATTTTGTATTTATTGAACTATGTTTAAAGAGTGCAATAACCTGAATACCGAAGTAAAAACAACCACTAATTCTGCCCTGGCTTGTCTGTGTGTGGGTCATTTGGGGAGTTCTGATGAGAAGTACGATTTCAATGGGTGCCGGAGGGGTCCCAGTACCAGAGAGGTGTGAAATGGGGTGTTGTTTAATCAAACTGGGGGCCTTTGCTGCTGCTGCAGAGGCGGCAGCGACGGTGGAACTCGGGATGGTGGTTTCTTGCTACTGATGCTTTGTCGGGGGGGAGAATCCCCGTTACTGAGCTGGTGCAGCGTGTTCTGTGGGCAGAAAGCCCTGCTCTTGGTCCCTGGGGGCAGGACCCTTCCCCTCGCCCTGAGGACCCCCTAACCTTGGAAGTGCTCACAGCGTGGAGCCGTCAGTACAGGCGCAGTTGTCAGACTAATCTCCGGGCTGTGTGTGAGCGCGGGGATGCTGCTGAGCAGAGGGAAAACACTGCAGAGTTACTGTGCTCAAGGCGTGTAATTAATTGTTTAATTGAGTAAATGAAAGCAGTGTAACGGCCAGCATGTTAAATGCAAACACTGCACAAATGATATTTAGAAATAATTCACTGTGCCTCTTTCCCTAGTTCATGTTTCTTTTTCTCGGGCTGCTTAATGCCAAAGAAGGTGTAGAAAGGCATCGCTCCGGTGCGGTGACAGCGGTGACTGACAGCGGTGACGGCTGCAGGGAGTGAGGAACCGAATGGGTGCTTAAAACATGGGAATTCTCCTTGCCTTCTGTTGATCAATTAATTCAGCCACTCTGCCCTAGGAGCTGGGCCAGGGCACCGTTGGCTCCAGAGAGAAATAATTTGGGCTCTGAAACAGGGTTACAAATAGTGATTGCAAGTCACAGCACAGCAGATGCATTTTTTTGCCTGGAGTTGTCTGCCCTCCTGCGGGTGGGGGCTTTGTCCCTTGGCTGTGACCTTCCTAGCACAATCTCGGCTGGGGACCCCTGTGCTGCTGGCAACTGGTTATCCATCCAGTGGAGGACGTGGGTGATGTTGGGGGTGATGGGGTTCTCCAGCTGCAGTTGTTGCCCTCCCCCAGGGAAGGTGCCAGGCAAAGGCCACACCATGTAAATCCAGCCATTAATAACTCAGGTGGTGTCAGAGGGAGAGGAGTCTGCTGTGGGCTGTGTGTGGTGGCTCGCAGGGACAGTGAGGCATCCTTAGCAGCACCGAGAGAGGTCGGTGTAACAGGCAGCTGGGATGGGCACCAGCTGTGGCTCCGTGCTGTGGCTCTGCCCCCTCACACCCCCCCCCAGCTCTGTGTCTGTGCCCCATCAGGGCAGGTTTGAGCTCTTCTCACTTGATGCCTTGTGTGAAGAGAGAAAAAAAAATATAAGTAAGGACAGTAATTTCCCAGAAAAGATTTGTTACACACCCATATAATTGTGCTGGCATTAATTAAGGGCACACAAGGGGTTCTCTCTCCTCTGCCACCCAGGGAGCAGCGTTCCCCTGCTGTCCCGCTGCAGGTCACACTCCAGCACTTCATACGTTGCCTGCTGTAGAGGCTGATTTTCTCTCTTACCAGGTCAGGCTGCTGTGCTGAGCGGTGTCAGCGTCCCCCTGCCCTGTCTGAGCTGGGAGCTTTGGCCTTATAACTTGGTGCTCGCAGTTTTACGGCTGCCCTGTTGCCATGATGGATTGCACGGGCTGACACTGAAGCTGCTGCTCCCTCTTCCCCCACCCTCTGCTGATGGAGCTGACGAGACCACCAATATTTTCTGCACAACAGCCCAGAGAAAGCCTCTCTCCATCTAATTCTGCTTCCCTGGTCCAGAGGTTTGAGGAGAAAATTACCTCTGGGTCTGCAACCGTGCATTTATCTTGTATATTCAGCAATGGACCTACTGGCTTCTGACACACTGAGCTCTGGAAAACATCTGGAAAAATCATAGTGAATGGTACAGCCACCACACAGTGTGTGGCTGCCCCATGGCTGAGTGGTGCCAGCCTCAGCTTCTGTGCCCAGAGAGCTCCCTGTGATGGGGAGCACGCGGCAGTAGGGGACGTTGCTCTCTGGTGACAAAGGAGGGATCAATAAGCTGTTATGGCTGAGACGCAGTAGAATGGGAGATGCAGCAGTGATCAGTCAGGGAAGGGCTCAGCACTTGGCAGGTGAGGGCATTTTTGAAATCATTAATTGCGTGGTGCTGATGAGAGCAGCTGGCACAGGGTTTGGGGAGAGCAAAGGAGGAGCCAGGCCTCCTCCTCTTGCCCCTGGCTCCTGCTCTCCGGCCTCAGACATGAGATCCATCCCCTTCTCCGTCTGTTCCGTGTTGGGAGTTTACAGCAGCGTGGCCCCATGTCTGCTGCAGGATGAGCTGCCCTGTCCTCCCCGTGCTGCCTCAGGGATGAGTGCGGGGAGGAGACGGGCAGGAGGAGGGCGATGCCCAGGGAATATTAAAAAGAGACTGGCTCTGGAGGAAGAGCAATGTTTAAATATGAACAACTGCTAATTATCAGGATGAGCCAGTGCCATCTATCATCATAATCAGTGATCTGTCAGTTCAAGTGTCACCAGGACGGATGCACCTTTCCTCCTCGGATTAATCTCCCACCACCTTGGTGCGGGAGAAGGGGCACAGCCAAACCCTGCAGCTCCTCCTGCCCTTCCCCAGCTCTAGGACTTCACATCAAGGGCTGGGTCCCCTCCCTGCTGCAGTGCCACGCTGCCAGCACCGGGCTGGGAGGCCTTGGCAGGGGGCTGGGTGGTCTTGGCAGGGGCTGGGTGGCCACCAGCAGCACCCACCCCTGGGTAACCTCAGCTGCCTTTGCACTCACCATGCCCTGCTGACAACAGACCCGTCCGCCCGGCAGCAAGAGATGCCTGGAAGGCACAGGAGCCGTTTAATTACACAATTATAAATGTCTTTGGCCACCTTATCTTGCCGAGGCTGACAAGCACCTTCAGCGTCAGACAAAGAGCTGCGTTATCGCCTGGCGCAGCAGCCGCTTCCCGGGGCAGCAGCCACCGCCAGCGGGGCACAAACGGTGGCAGAATCTGTGACGTGGGATGTGTCCCAGGCTGGGCACCTCCTCTGGGTGCTGTGACTCCCTCCGGGACCCGGGAGCCTGTGCAGCGCTGGTGCTGAGATGGGAGCACAGCTCCCTGCTTTATGTACAGCCATAAACGCCTCCATTAACTTGCACAGTATTTAAATTCCATAATGGAGCTGAAATAAAGCAGCAGCATCTTATCCCCACTGGAGCCCTCCATCATCTGCTGGAAAGAGGCACTTTGGGGAAACCTTCCACATTTGAATAAGAGCTTGGGACTGGGAAAGTCAGGTTTTTCTTGCCAAGCCCCTTCTCCTTAATGAAGGTTCTTTTGGCTGATACTTTTCCAGGGGAATACTGAGTCGCTGTTGGCTGGATCCTTAATAGCATGCTCAGGCATGGTGGGGCAGTGGTGGGGCAGCAGTGAGGCACTGGTGGGGCTTTTTGCATTTGCTGACCAAAAAAAAGTAAAGGTTGGGGTGGATCCTCGAGGGCCAAACAAGCACCACAGGAAGGACATCACAAAAAAAAAAGCTGCTGGCCTGATCCTTGTGCCAGCCCCAGCTCCAGTGCCATCGCTGAGGGACAGATGGATCCTGCAGGGAGGCTGGTACCTGGCACATCCCATTCCTGCTGTCTCCCAGGGTCTGTCTGGCTGCAGCTCCGGGGTTGGGGAGCTCTGGCAGCCTCTGCTCCCTTGCAAAGACCCTGCGGCTGCAGGGACCAGAGCATGGCAGGGACAGAGCTCCTGGTGTCCCCAGCACAGAGGCAACTAGGCAATCCAGGTGGCCACAGGGGTGGTGCTCAGCCACAGGGGTTCTATGCTGCTAAATATTTAAAAATGAATTCTATTAAACACCTGGAGATGAAGGAATTAATAGGGGAATGAAAATGCTTTTTGTGAGATTTAGGTGCTCTTGGGTGATGGCAATTGATGCGCTGGATAAACAGTGCTTTGTGACTGTAAATCCAAGGTCCCAGGGTAAGTGGTATGTAAATTGCCTGTAACATTTGCCCAGGAAAGGATAAGAGCATCCCTGAGTTTGTTAAAATTACTGGTAACAGAGCATTGTCTTGCCTGACACAGGAGCAGGGCGGCTCAGCCTGGCGCGCTGGCTCTCAGCAACAGCTCAATCTCAGTTTGGACTTGCAGGGGAAGGCAGAGTGTCAGGTATCACACCACACTGCTCCGAACGGGATGTGCCACCATGAATCAAACTTCCAAAAATAAAACTCTCTTCTTGAAATAAACTTGTCACTGTAAATTTAAACTCTTGCCAGAGAATCGTGATTTGATGTGAGTTACTTTTGCCAGTAATTTACAAAAGTGGGTGGTTTTAATTACTATTTATAACATGTGTAAGAATCTAAAGAGCAAGAGAGAGAGATATGAAGGTGTCTGTATCCAAATATGCGTTAGCTGTGCAGCAGAAACCCCACATCCTTAATGTAGCTCCAACACAGCAGAGCTTGAGAGGGAAGGAGTGAAACAACCCCCTCTGAGCCATCAGGTGATGCTGGTAAGTGTCGGGGGGCTCGGTGACAGGCTGCCCTTCCTGCACCATGCTCCATGGAAAAACCAGTGGCAGGAGAAGGAATGGGCCTGACGCCCACGGGGAAGGTGGGGAACCTGATGTCGGGCTGTGGCTGTGGCTCTGTGCTGCCTCTGAAACCAGCATCAAGAGATGAAAGGAGACAGCAAGATGTATGGGCTCAGATCAGAATTTTGTCAGACTTCCCGTGTCAGTGAGGAGCTGGGAATAAAAGGAAATCTGTCAGAGAGAGTCCGAGAACCTGAAATACAAGACACAGCAAGGAGCCATGGTTATTGATGGTGAAATCTCTGAAATTTGGCTGCTATGCATCAATGTCGAACTGCACTGAAAGATTCTGTGTGTTCCTCTGATTTAGTCTTTAAGGAAGCAAAGAGCTATTAAAATTCATCAGCCTGAGGTCCTTTAAGTGGTTATTCAGAGACAAAAACTTACAAAATTCTGCAAGCAGAGGAGGGATCCTGTCTTGTCAACAGACTGCAAGAGAAATTTCAGTTTCCCAGCCTCGGGAAGGGCGTTTGTCTGGGAAAAGCCTGGATCTGTCAGTGATGCTGATTAGCACAGTCACTAATCACAGTGGCTCCCTTGTTGGTACACGCAGCCCTGTAATCATGGGGGAGCGACGAGGCAGTGGCATCTCTTAGACCATTTGGCTGCAAAGCCAAAATTCTTGCAGTGTGCGTGGCACTGGCAGTGCCATCGGGCCCTGGGGAAGGGCTGGCACCAGCTCCTGGCTGCTGGCACCCACTGAGCCCCCAGCCCCTGCCGCCGTCTGCAGCAAACAGACCTCAGGCAAAGCTGCTCCACGTTGGCATCAATCAATCCCATGATGGGATTCAATGACATCAATCCCATCACATGCCAGCCCTCTGTTCTGCCCATCCTCCCTCCTGTCCTTCCTTCCTCCTGTCCTCCCGGCTGCCCTCGCCCCTGTCACCCTCCTTTTGGGATTGTGACCTGTCCCAGATCTGCCCCAGCCTCTGCTGGGACACAACGAAATGCAGGTGACAAAGGAGCAAGGTGACAGCCACCGAGGGCTGGGCAGGAGCGGGGGTGGCTTGGGCTCCGTTATTGATTTGAGGAATGTTTCAAACAGATCATTTATTTTCATTAGACTTCTGCCGACGTCTTCATATCAGTGTCCCCTACGTAGGTCGACATCTGTCCTCGGGAATGCTTTAATTGCATTTTCTCTGCTTTACGCAGCTCTTAGCTAATGTATTCTGGCTTCATTAGATTAGACACCTATTGTCCTGAGGATGTTGTCATGTTTTCAAATGGCTTCAATCAGCACCTCCCAGGCACCAGCTATTTCAGGATATAATAAAAGCGAAACCTCATTCAGGCTGGGTGAGTAATGGAGGTGCATTTCCCACCCCCATCCAGCCTGGCTTTAAATTTGACTCGCTGACATCCCCCTGGATGCCAGCAGAACACAATTAAGCCTCTTGTCTTGTAGGCATCGTCCGCGCGGTTACACACTGCTCCAAGGAAGAGCTCTGCAACAGGAACTTGGTTTCTAATGATCTTGTCATCGTGAACAGCACAGAGAGATTAAATGAAAGACCAGGGGAACAGTCAAGATCAAAACTCAGATTTCAAGATGTCGGGAGTGTGGGGCTCATGGCGCTCTGTCTCCTCAGACCCCATCTGGCAGAACAGCTCAGGGCACATATGAGACAACAAAATATGGGGTGACAGACCTGGTGCCCACCCACCACCAGCAGCACTGGGGACTGCTTTCCTTGGCAGGTCCAGGCAAAGGCCCTTCTTAGACCTTGTTCTGCAGAAGCTCTTTCCTGCAGGGAATTCCCAGGTCCCTTCACCAGGACTCACAGCAGCTCCTGCCCTTGCTGCAAATTGGCCACAAGCTTGGGAAATGCAGGTAGAAGGGACTGGCCAGGCCCCAGGTTGGTGGCCAGGACACATTGGGACAGCAGAAGCTCTGCTCCCCCGGCAAGGGCTAATGGCTTCAGGACAGTCCCTGGCTAGGACATCGGCCCAGCACGTGGGTCCCCAGGTGGGGGCTCTCACTCCCCAACCACTCTGCTCTGGCAGAAGGATTGTCTCAGCCCTGTCCTCTTGGCACGAGCTACCACAATATCTGCATCTATCCTTTTCACCCCACAGGCGGTATTTTGACTTCTGGAATTCATCTTACCTACCAAGGGGCTCTAAATATATCCCAGACAATTTCCTGTCCTCATTTTTAATAAGCTCTTTCAGCATTAAATTAGTTTTGGAAAATATGTATTGGGGTGATAGGCTTTTTATCACAGCTGATAGACAATATTCATCACCCCCGTGTCCTAATCCTCACAACACAGGCACATTCATTGCAGTAGCATCAATTGTAATAGCACTTAATTCATTACAGCTCTGTTACTGGCTGTGCATTGCTCTCCACAACAACTTTTCCAGTCATTTGTAACCCGGGTCCCCCACAGTGCCATGGTTGTTCCTGGAGCTGTGGGACGGGATGGAGGAAGCCATTCTGTCCCCATACACAAGCAGGGCTCACTCTGGAAACCTCGGGGAGGTGGCAGATGGAAGAGCAGAAGTATAAAATCCCTTTTCTTCCCCAGGATCCCTCCTCTCTGCTCACCAGTCCGTGAGTGCAGAGGGTGTCTGCACCCCCATGGGCGCAGGGAGCCTGAGGTGATGCTCTGGGGCTGGGCAGGCACCTCTTCCTGTCCCCCAGCCCTGGTGAGACCAAGCTGGGAGCAATAGAGACTGATGGAGACGGATGGAGCCTCCCTGTGTCCTCAGCTGGGTCAGGCACCCTGGTTCCAGGGGACAAACCAGCTGGCAGAGCTCATTGCAGCAGTGGCTCCTCTAGAAAAAACGCTCCAGAAAACCCCAGGTTTAGAAGAAACCTCTTTATAAGCAGAGGCCTAAGCATCAGGGCAATGAAGAGCCCCGATACCCACGTTGGGACAGAGCTGGAAGTGAGATGAGGGAGTGACATGTTCTGGAGGCTGACCACAATGAGGAAAATCATGGAAGCCTGAGGAGCTCAGAAGCTGCATCACAATGAGGGTGTGGAGATGGTGAAGCTGCAACATCTGCAGCGTCCTGTGAGGGCAGAGTTGTCTACTTGGCAAAAAATAAATCTCCCCAGGCTCACAGANCCCCATGTCAGTGCCTCTCCTTCTGCACCGTGCCCCTGCCGTCAGCCCGCACGTCGAAGAGCAAGGGCAGGATTTATACTCCCCAGCCCACGTGCCGGGAGGTTTATGGCACCGTAAAATGTCTGGGCTCTGAGCAAACACAGCTGAGTAATTCTGCATGGCCCTGTGGTTTCCAAAGCTGCTTTACGATTCCCTTTTAACACGACTAATTCCCTTTTGCTGCACGGGCTGGTTGAAGGCATCACTGGGAGGTGACAGTGCCCTCTTGGCTGGGCCTCAGTGGTGCCAGGGCTCCCACCCAGAGTAGGGGACGTGGGACGATGAGCAGGTCCCCCACCCTCCCCCTTCACACTGGGGGCAGCCAAGCAGTGAGCACTCCCCCCCTGCCAGCATGGCAGAATTAGCCCCGAATCGATTCGACCTGCTCTGCCAGGAAAGGAAATGCCCCGCAACGCTGCTGGTGCCGCAGGTGCAGCCAGGAAATCACAGCCATTGAATACCCACAGAGAAAGATTCATCAATAAACCTTGGAGCCAAAAGGCAATTATGACTGTAGCAAATAATTTCAGCCTCCAAACGGGACAAGAATATCATTGGTGCAGGGAGATCTTGGGGAAAAGGAAAAGCAACGCGGTGGTTATGTATTTAAAATGGTATTTCCACTTCTAACCAAAAGCCAATTGTCTTTAAGCACAGTAATAGACAAAAAGAGCAGAAATGGTCTGACTGCAGCGCCAGGATTTAGCCAGAAAAAGGGGTGAACAGGTAAAGGTGGATCATTAGCAGATGTAGACAGAGAAGGGATTGGCAGAGACCACCCCTGTAACCTGTGGGCCCCTGCCTGGATCCATGAGTCAATGAGTCCTCAGCCCATCCCGGCCATGGCCCAGCCCACACGGCACCAGACTGGGAAGCTGTGGGGTTCTGCTCGGAGCTGATGGGTCTCTCTGGTACCTCCATCCCCCAGCCCAGCATGTCCCCTCCGGAGTGGGCAAGGGACCACTTTGAACCCCCAGCCTCCGAAAGCCCTGTGCTGTGCTGCCTCCGCACTCCTGCCTGCGCTGCCTGCTCTGCCCACAGCTAGGGCTCCTGCTCTGCACCGGGAAAATTCCCAAAGAAAACATCAGACAGGGCAGAGGATGCTGTGGGGAACAGACAACGAGTGCCCAAGTGTCCCAGACTGGGAGATGTTACTACCCAAAGTGAGCCGTGGGCTCCAACCATCCCGCTCCAAATGATCGGAAATTAACTCAGGCTATTAGCATCAAACTTAGTCTCCAAAGTTCCTGCCCTCCTCCCTTTCTAGGGGAGCTGGATATCTGATGGGAAAATGAACCTGTAATTCTTTCACAGCAAGATGCCTGATTCCTCAAACAAATGAGAAACCGCCAGAGGGGTTTATTTACCAAAAATAATGGGATTACTGTTGGTCGGCACCGTCCCAAAGGGAAAGGGAAATTGGTTCTCTCTTGCAAGGGTTTTTATTTATAGCGAGCAGGAGCCTGTCATTGTTTCATCCTGTTTTGGCACATCGTGGGACATGTCCTTGCCAGGGATGCTGTGCCTCACAGAGCTCTGCTCCCTGTGCAGGCACTGCTGCCCTCTCTGCTGCTGGGGACACTCGGCTCTGCCCTGTTTGCTACTGCAAAGGTACTGCTTTTCACGTTTCTGCCCCTTTCTGTCTGACAGGATAACAGCATCCCTTTTTTTTATCTGCAAGAGCTGCTCGGAGCTGGCAGGATTCGGAGCTGGCAGCTCTTGGCAAGAGGTTTCCTTGGCCGGGTGATTCCTACGGAGCTGCATCTCCTGTTGTCTTTGTGTGCAATAATTGAAGCGCAGAAAGAGAGCAGGAATGTCTGCGAGTGTGCACCAGCCGAGTGCTGGCCCTGGCCTGGCCACGCTCCCCTCCTGGGCCGCCCGCTCCAGACAGAAGCGTTTTCAATCGCACCTTCCATCTGGCATTGATTACCGTCCAATTCCTCCTGCCTTCATTTGCAGTCAGCAGCAGCAGCCTGACTGACATTGAGGGGGAACGACTCCTCTGATCCCATCAATCAAGTGTCATCAGGATCCAGCTTCCTGAGCTCCCAGGCCATAGGGTCACCCACGGAGAGGGATCAGCATCCTCCTCGTGCCCGTCTCCCACAGCCCCCAGGCTCGGCCGGGCAGGGGGAAGACCCATTCTGTTTGTGTGGACGAGCCAAAGCCACCCAGCAATGGGGACAGGCATAAACAGGGTCACCAGAGCCAGCTCTTCCCCTGGTCTGTGTGTTCAGGACGGCTGATCTGAGCAAGACACCCCTCCATAGCTCATGCACGCTGCAGCAATGGAAAAAACCCACTTACTGCTCACAGAAGGTATCATTTGCAGATGCTCATCACACCAAATTACTCTGCAATTAGTGTTCTTCATGAAGGTGAACTGAGGCCCTTTGCAGAAGGGAAGGTTTGGAAAAAGAACACCAGTCGTGTTTCCTATAAGAAACCAGAGAAACAATCTCCCGAGTTGGATGTAATTCCCGCAGCAGCAAACACCCAGAGGGGCAGAGGGGCTCTGCTGTCACTGCTCCTGCCTCTCAGCCTCTCACCAGTGTGTCCCTGCCCGTCCTGCCCCCAGACCAACAGAGCCTGGAGATGGGCTGGCTCCTCTTGAACCCAGTGCCACTCCCTGATGGCGAGGCCTCAGCCCTGGAGCTGCACGGCCAGATGTCACCCGGATCCTGCAAAGCTGGCCGGGAGAAGCTGCAATCAGTGCTCAACCCCCTAATGCCATTTTTATGAGCGATGCAGGGTGAGGATAAATGTGCTTTTCCACTGGCTTTGTGCTCTGACACTACGGATCAACAGAGTCCCCCCAGCCCCTCGGTTCGGGGGTGCAGTCACATCCCAGCACTGCTCAGGGCTCGGGGTCACAACAGCAGTCGAGACCTTATTAACATTTCCAGTTACTACCTCGCTGCAGATGAATTCATTTCAAATTGTGCACGAAACACATTGCCTGCGCTGCTCAGTGCAGCCCTGAACTGTGCAAAATCAGCAGGGTTTGTGCTGTGTAAGGAAGATTGACCCATAAGTAGTAACTATTGACTTTTCCCTTGAAAGCTGCTCTCAGCCGGTCATTGCGGGGCCGCACGACACCGTCGGAACAGGCGACAGACACCGCTAGAGCATATTTTCTCCTAATGAAAATCATCATGACTGCCGTTCCAGGTGCTCTCTCAGGGAGGGCTTCGGCAGTGATGGCTGCTGCAAATATGCTGCTGCATCATACAAAGATGCTGAAGGGAGTGGAGCATCTCCCACACGAGGAAAGTCTGAGGGAGCTGGGTTTCTTTAGCTTGGAGGAGACTGAGGGGTGACCTCCTGAATGTTTATAAATACGTAAAGGATGAGTGTCAGGAGGATGGAGCCGGGCTCTTCTCAGTGACAGGCAACGACAGGACAAGGGGCAATAGGTACAAGTTGGAACACAAGAGGTTCCACTTAAATAGGAGAAAAAACTTCTCCACAGTGAGGGTGAGGGAACACTGGCAGGGGCTGCCCAGAGAGGTTGTGGAGTCTCCTTCTCTGGAGACATTCAAAACCCGCCTGGACACATTCCTGTGTGACCTGATGTAGGTCTTCCTGCTCCGTCAGGGGGATAGGACTGGATGATCTCTCAAGGTCCCTTCCAATCCCTGAGATTCTGTGCTCTGGAGGCGTGGGGAGTGGAGGCCGAACCCCTCACACCCTCCCACTTCCCACGTCCCCCCCTCGTGCAGACACGACGGGTGTAACTGCACCCGCAGCAGCATCGCCAGCACGGCCCCCGAGGGACCTTCACTGGTCCCCTTGGAGCAGCCCCCACNAAATGAGATTCACCAGACAACACGGATCTGATTTGCAGCACAGCTGTGGAAGAAATCCCGCCTTCAAGCAAGCTGCCATCTATGAATAAATTGGATATACTGAGGTTGGTCTCCTGACAGGCCCAGACTTTCAGCCAAAACCCAGCTGGACTTGTGGCACCTCTCATGGAAGAAAATACTCCATGTTCACCCCAGGAAAGGGCTCCCCTTGCTGGATGGTGCTCAACAACCCCGGCTTTCTTCCCTCGCAGTCAGAGTGATCTGGACTCATAGTTCCCTGGGCTGTTTGGGTCTCCCCTTTGCTGTCAGACCCCCCAGATCCAGGCAGTGGAGGCTGGTGCTGGCCCTGCCAAAAAAAAAAAACCACCAAAAACCCACTAAAACCCCCCACTGAAAGTAAAAGCCCACAAAGAACTCAGTTTGTGCACACTCTGATTTGTCCTGTTATTAAGTAAAGAATGCCTTTTTTTTTTTCTTGTTATTTCCCTGACCCCCCAGACTTATCTGTGTTTTCAAGAATGACTCAAATTCCATAAATGGATCAATTTTTGGTGTGCAGAATACCTTTGCAACTGCTGCAGACACTGCAACTGAACTGAAAACTCAGAGATGGTGCCCGTTCAACTAAACCCACCAAAACAGCAGGTTTCCAGATTTCACCTTTGAATCTGCAGCTCTCCCCATCTCTTGTTTAGAGAAGATGAATGATGCATCAACTCCCCCATTCCTCTTGCAGTCGTGCTAAGGAGCATTTCCCCTTCTTATGTCTTCAGCTGACCCAGGAAACACTGATTTCTGGTGGAATTACCCAGGTCAGCGGAGGAGTTGGACGTGCCGTCCTTACACCTTCAAATCAAAACCTCCTGCATGAAATAATCACCTAGAGACAGCTCTAATTTGTTCTAAACAATCATCCCTCTTGGCAGCAAGCAGGGAAGCGTTATCTACTTCTTTCTTACAATGTCACTGAATTAGTGACCACCTGCAAGGTGTCCGTGATGATAAACGCTTGCTTTGTACACAGAGCTATTTCTGACAACGCTTGATAGCGCCCATCTATCAAATTGCCTGGAAGAGGCACTCATTATGATCATTATCTAACAGCATCCCTTGGTGGGAGCTCAATGTCAGCACATCCTGGGGAAGGGGCCTCGCTGGCAGTACCTATTCCACTCACTATTTCCCTAGATTAATAGTTTCACGTTTCCTCTATGAATTCGGTGAATTTGACTTTAGAGTTCTTACCCCCAGAGCAAAGCTGTAGCACGGGGGCTCTCCCAGCATCTCCCAGCACACAGAGAACTGCTGCACCCACTCGGCCTGAGAGGGAAACTCCTGTCTGGATCGTTGGCTGTGCCCTGTGCCGGCCAGGGGGAGGCAGGAGAGCTTTTCCCCTGCATTCTGTAGTTATCCAGCACTATAAAAACTCTGGTGAAACATAGACACTCCCTGCTACTTGCTGGCTCTGCACTGCTGGATCTCTCCTGCAGCTTCCTCTGTACCAAGGGAAACTTCCTTTGGAAGAGCTCTGGTTCAGGTCAGGAGTTTTGATCATAAAGTCAAGACTCAGCAACCTTCTAGCAAACCATGAACATTACTCCCTAGATCACCCTTTCTACAAGAAAGCTGCAGTCTCCACTCCAGACAGTATTCATCAGGACTGTAATTACAGCCAGGAAACCCACCAACTGTAAAACACAGGGGGCTTAACTTCTGCAGAACCTCACCTATTAATGTAAAACACAGGCCCCTGAGAGGTCATGTACTTCAGTTCATGGGAGAGAAGAATACAAAGGCAAGATTCTGTGCCTTTTCCCTCAAGGCTGGCTCCATCCAGGATAGTCCCTGAACCTGTAACCCCATCAGATCTGGCAGCAGCCTCTTCCAACAGGACAGAATAGTTATTTTTTATTATTTTCCTCAAGAAAAAAAAAAAGACACAATCTATTCTAATCCCATTGCATAATAAAGGCAGAAAAACTAGTTTTGGAATTCCATTCTGTAAATTGGCAGAAGACACATTAGAACAAGAACTAAAGGCAGCAGTCCCAAGTGTAACCGTCTGTTTTACAGAGGGATGTCAACATTCATTGAGTCTCATCTAAGGGCTGTTGCACCACTGCAAGCTTGTGCAAGACAAACCTAGGAAGAGAGAGAAATTAATCAGTACCCTGAGACACTCCGATATCCCACAACCTGTGGGGCAACCACCCATCATGTTCAGGGCTCACACAGAGCAATGGCGCCACAAGCCAGGGAATGCTTCCACGATGGCGGGTCACCCTGGCAGGGCCCCAAACCAGCCCGTTCTTGTTCCTTTTCCATCTCCAGTTCGGACTATCAGCCCCTACTGAGGCGGAGGCTCAGGAGTGCAGGGCTGTGGCAGGGCCTCACGCTGCTGGCTGTGTGTCTCTCCCAGTCTGACATAGTTCCATCAGTCGCTGCTCCAAGCTCAAAGGCAGCAGGGTCCCCCTGTGAGCCCCACGGCCTGTCTGCAATGATCACTTCCTCGGGGAGGGACCCCTGGGCAGGTTTCCCCTCTGAAAACGTGTCTGGGGGCTGCGTGCCTGTAAGGTGAGATAAAACAAGCATAGAGTGATGCAACTGAAATAACAACATTCAGTAGACAAAAGAATGCAAATGTTTGCCTAAACACGGGGACTTGTAGCTCCGCCCCGCGGCCATGCTTTGTTCCCAGCTGCCGCCAGGCCCGAACCCCTCAGCCCGTTCTGCCAAACCCAGGGCGAGCACCAGAGCAGCGGGCTCGGGGCGGGCGAGCGCCGAAGGAAGAGCGAGCGTCCCTCTCAAGGTTCCTCCAGGTAGGAGCAGAGCGGGGAGCGGGCAGAGCGCGGCCGAGAAGCCGCGGGCAGGGTCCCCGCGCAGGACGGCGCTGCTGCTCTCCCCGGCCGCCCCTCAGACACGGCCGCCGCCGGCGGGAGAGAAGGTACAAAGTGTCATAGCCAACAGCCTCCACCGGGCGGCCCCCGAAGGACGAGGATGGGAGGGAGACGCGGAGAGGAAAGCGAAGCCAACCCATAGACCGAGATAAAGGCAGCTGAACAGAGCCATAACCACCTCCCTAGGAGCTCCGCTCCCCCCAC